>OY856414.1:469510100-470110100 GCA_963693085.1 Alisma plantago-aquatica
GTTGATATGTTTTCATACCCTTGTGGTCGATGAAATTCCTAGATCTATGATCAATGGTGATGTTTGACCTAAATGCTTTCGTGATTGACAAAGATGATAAGAATTAGGGTTTACCTTTAATTATTGTTTTGCAACCCTAATTCACTTACCTTGTTGAACCTAACCCTAATACAAGTAAGTGACGATCATGCTTAGCTTTCTTGTGTAACTAGCATGATGATGTAATACTCTCTCTCTCTCTCTCTCTCTCTATGTTATTAGAGTCCTAATTTTCTACTACATGGACATCATAGCTCTTAAATGTAATGTTGTATTAAACCTATGTGTTTCATGTAAGGTGATGGTATGATGACCCTTGATGAGGCATGAAAATATAATGATGTTCTTATAGGAATGATGTGATGGTCTTAATCACCTTTGGGCATGGTTGAGCCCTTAGTGAGGTGGTTATCCTCTTCACAATGTGACACTGATTTTATCATGTGATGGTATGATGATGAGTATGATATCATGTATGTCAATGAAATAGTACCATGTGATGATGTGATAAACATTGTACATCATACATTTTATATCTTCTGAAGTTGCAATCTACCCATGATTTTGTAGAACTCTTTTAGGGTTTTTATGTAACTTGATTGATGCAGTCTTAACTCACCCAATTGGAATTAACTAATCAAGTAAAACCCTATATGGAGTGCCCTGTGCAATAGATCCATTCCAGTTTCATGACTTGCTAGATGGTGAAATGGGTATTCCTAAGGGAAACTCAGAGCGCATACCATTGAGTATGCATGGTGCATGAGACTATGTGTCTTTGTCATCTTCATCCCAAGGTTATGTAGGATGGCTGCAGTCATACCTCTACAGGAGAATAGTTGTGATCTTATCTCAGGTATTTGTATATATGATGAGATAGGGGACATATGTGGTTGTACCTTGGATGTTAGGGTTTTGTATACCCTGATTACTAGTATCCTGACCTATATGCCAAGGGAGGACTAGTCTATTTTGTAGATGGACTATAAATGTCACTACATCTGACTCGTACTGACTGAGGATGGATGAGATCTTAGGAGTCTGGCTCTCCTAGATATTGTATGCCACTGATTTCGACTTAGCAGTGGTCAGTTGGAGTTGAGTGGTATACCTCAACTCCTCAGGGCTTAATAAAAGTTCTAATCCAATTGTGTCATATATCTTCTTAGGGTTAAACACGATTCACATTGGTTGATAAACCCTCAACTTATTTCTTATACTACTTAGTTGTTATGTAATGCGGTAAGAGAAATTAACTATTTAGTAGATAATAGTCTTATCGGTTGCTACCTACCTATTTAACTAGCTTAGTGTAATTAATATGCTCAATCTGCTTAACCAGCTTAATTAGTTTATTTAGGGCCCCTGACCTAGATTAGTGCTTGAGTATGCTTTATTTTCTGAATAAGACATTCATAACCTTAATCTAATCTTTTTAAATGTTTTTTTTAACATGTCACAATCTTATGTTTCCAGTTTGGCCCTATTTTGATGATGTTTGAGCTTTGTGTGCTTGTTTAGGTCCAAGTTGCAATTTACCCATGTTGAGGGGTGATATTGCAATTTGTCACATGTTGCGTGTGTCCTTAGTGCTTTAGCATCATGATAGAGAGATTAATGCTATGGGGTGCCTTGTTGGACCTTGGTTGATGAGGTGGCATCATGTGGTGATGCTAGGGTTTCTAGGGTTTTGCTTGTTGTCAACCATGTTGAGCTTGGTTGAGTGTTGCAACCTTTGTTTTGACCTTGTTGGTGTTCCTTGTGTGTGTTTTGACCAACACACCTTCCTTGAGTGCTTTGTTTTGACCTTGATGGTCTTGAGGTGTTTCTATTCGAAATGGTTTGTCTTTTTGTGAGGTGTTTCCACCATGTGTGGTTGGTGACCTTTTGTTGTGGTCGCGACAAGGTATCTTGGTATTTGTTTTGACCTCTAGGGTGGTGGTGACCCAAGTGGTTGATACCCCACCTAGTTTTTATCACCATGGGTTGCATGCATGTGTTTAGTGGTTGCATGTTGGTTTCTTTTGTGGACAAGTGTCCCCTTGGTGCTCTCTTATGTTGACACCTCACCCCTACCTTACTTCCATCCTCGTTTGTGTATATAACCCCTTTCTCCTTCATACAAATGATATTTTCGGCCTCCCTTCTTCCTCCCTCTCTTGGTTTCGTCCTTGGAGCTTGGTGGAGCAAAGAATGGCTGATCTTGGAGCTTTGGTGGTCGATCCAACTTGCATATATGTGATGTCTTGGAGCTTCATCACCTGCCTTGTAGTGATTCTTGGTGGTTTCTCTTCTTGGTAAATGGTTCTACCTTCTTGATCATGTTTTACCTTTTGAACCCTACCTTCTTCCTTCTCCTTTATCCAACATAAAGACCATATTTTGACATGGTGGCTACCTTGAATATCTTCTCCTCACAAAGGGGTCATAGACTATGCTTTGACATGGTGACACCCGAATGAGAAGGAGCTCTCTTCTTTCTTATTTCTTCTTGGTTCGGCCTAGGGTTTTTCACCCTCTTTCTTGATCATCCTTTTGACCATTGTTTTCTTCTCTTTTGAGTTGATCTTTTGGCCTAAGTGTTGACCTTGGTTGGAGCTTCATCTTCTTCTTTGGAGCCTTGAACTTAGAACTTGGATCTCTCCTTAAGGCTGGTTATATAACTCTCTACCTTCTTCTATTAGTTGCACCATAATATTACCTTCATTATACTATTTTGATCTCTAAACTTGATGCTTTTGTGTTAGATGAAGTTCTCATGATCTTAGTTTTATTACTTTGTAGTATTCTCATGTAGATTACTCTCTTTCTTAAACCCTAAATTCTTGTATCTGACTTGTTATGTGTTGGTTGAGGTGATTTTGATAGATGCAACATGATTCTTGGTTTCATCACCATGCTTTGGTTCAGTCTTTTTGCTTTCTTGAGATTTTGAGTTGGTTTTCTTGAGGTTGAAGCTTGGTCTCTTTACCTTGGTTTGGTTTCTTGAAGGTTCATGTTGAAATTTGGATTCCAAGGTTTTGATGTTCTTTATGCATGATTTTTTTCCATCTTGATGAGGATGATTTTCCTTCATGATGATCTTCTATTTTTGGCTGTGGTATACTACTATTTTTATTATGATTCATCCCTATTTTGAAGATGGTTATTTTCCTTTGTGGTAGCATGACCTTCGTGGTCACTACTCCCTTGATTTAGTCTTGTTCAATACACTTTGTCTATAGGTTGATGGTCGTGATGCTTTGCCTTGTTTTGGATGAATTACATGGATTTTGTATCTTGGGTCGTGACTCTCTTGTGTTGTGATTGTTGCACGCATGTTTTAAAGTGGGACACTCGAGACTTCCTTCTTTGTCTTGGTCATGACACAATATTGGGAGTGTTTCAGTTGAAACCCTAACCCTAAGGTGGTCGAGACACTTATTTTATGGATGGTCAAGACATGTGTTTTGGTCATGGTCGAAATGCTTGTTTTGTGCATGGTCGAGACACCTACTTTTATGGTGGTCAAGACACATGTTGTGCTTGTGGTCAAGATACATGTTGAGAGAATGTTCATGACACATGTTGGAGGAGTGGTCGATACACTCACATGAGCACATGGTCATGACACATGTGGAATATTGTGTGGTTGATACACATATACATGTAAATGTGGGTTGATACCTAATGTTGTTTAGATAATTGCTTAATTAATTTAGTGATAATGTTCCAATCCTAGTATGCTCCAAGAAAGTGGGAATTTTCATAACCAGGGTTTGATGATTCAATAATGCTATGAAACCCTAATCGTCTATGTGTTGAAAACCCTAACCCTAATCCTAGGGAATGATATGCTTGTTGTGCTTGTATGAATGAATGGCATGTGATTAATTTTTCTCTCTCCTACTTGTGTGATTCCAACCTTGCAGGTTGAATGAATATCACAGTTTGTATATGCTATGGTGGTGAATATATGACACATGGTGATGGCTATGAGACTTGATGAGACATGATGAGAACATATTGATGTGATGGGTCCTATGACCTAGTGAAGGATTGGTGCCTATTATGAGGTGATATCCTCTAGTGATGTGATTAAGGGATTAATATCCCATAGTGATGTGACATCTTGTAATAGCCTAGTATGGCTGTGTGACTTTGGTGATGGCCTCGTGAATGCCAGTGCTATAAGTATCATGTGGTGATATGAGAAGTTCACACCTTATACATTTTATATCTTCTGAAGTTGTTTAATAGTTATGCTTTCTAGATTGAATTAGGGTTTTATATGTCCACTTGTATGATGAAGCCTTAATTCACCCAATTGGCATAGTAATAAAGTGAAACCTTAATTATGTAGGTGCCCTATGCCACAGACCCATTCCAGTGTCAATTTTATTGCTGGATGGTGAAATGAGTCATTCTTATAGGAAACTCACATATTTTTGAATATGTGGGGGAGAAAGTCAAGTATCTCCGTGCATCCACAATTACAGGTTGTGTGAGACGGCCATGTGTGAGTTGTTCTCCTTACGGTATGTGATAGGCAAAACTTTATCTGCATGTGATGCCTCTTTTTAGAACGGCCATGCATGAGCCTGTTATTATAGTGCTATGACCTATACCAAGGCAAGCTAGGTGTTTTTATATGGATGGCCATGCATTAGAGAATCCTTTAGACCAACTATATGTCATTGTTTGTAGTTGAATGATATGTCTCTGTGGTGTTTCTCTTATACTGACCAAGAGGTGTTGGGGAGGTCATGGATTCCAACTCTTCCATTGACCTTGTATGTCACCAATTTTGACTTAGTAGTGGTCGGTTGAATTTGAGTGGTACGCCTCAAATCCTCAGGGAATAATAAAGACATAACACAACCGTGTAGTGTACTTGCTTAGGGTGAAATATGAATAATATTGGATGACTGATAACACCCATTTTATGGCTCCTAGATCTTATATTTTACTATCAAAACTACCTCCAAACCTGACTTCCTCTCTGTTTTATCTTATTTGTTGAATAGAAATAATGCCTACTATGCTCCCAATAAAATTTCCTATCTTTTGTAGAGTTTCTCTTGTTTTTCCAGAAAAAGAATGCTAATGGGCTCGTCCCCTCCCATCCGCAATGAGTTAACCGTCCCAACCCATCTAACAACGAAGCGACATGCCCTTTTTACCCATCACAGTCGCTGCCCGATATGGTAGCAACCCGACACGGGTGTCTCGCATGGGAGCTTTGACAGACTGCAAGCTATTACCCGACAGGGTGCCTTTCCTTCCATGGTCCGTCAGCTAATAGAGTCGATTGTGTGACACGACCACCCCTCAGTGCAGTAGCCTTCCAGAGTCTTAACCTGACACGACAGCACAATTTACTCGCAACCTGAAGCGCGACGGCCTGCCAACCGTGCCGAGTGACAGACATGTCTGCCCCTTTTGTGAAGCCACGATAACAGAGCATATGGAGGACACATGGCCCAACGAGAGCTACAGGCCTATGATGGGATGAGTCAAAACCCTACGAGAGCTAACTCTTAGAGTAGAGGAGCTAGTGTGTCGAGTTCCAGAGCCTGCCAGGCAATACTAGGTGAGCACACCCCCAACCCGAGAGCGATGGGAGGAGTTCACTTAGAACCTGAACCAATAGCAGTAGTGTGTCACGACCTTCAAGGCTACTTCAACATGTTGGGTCTCTAACTGGGATTCAAACTGAGACAACTCACCCATCTATACCCAACACAAGGAACCTGAGAACCTAAGAAAAAGCTAACCCAATACATGTCCTAACATGACACGATACCCAACCCAATATGGCCTACCCATCACGGCTGTAGCCCGACAGGGCCGACAGCCTAACATGACCATATCAGGTAGGGAGTCCTTTCCTGATACGCCCCTTACTCATCACGGTTCATGACCTGACATGGTCAAGAACCCAACATGATCGTATCCCGATAGGGCTCCTACCCGGTAGTTGGTGCGTCCCCACTAGTGGTGCAACACACTAGCCGATTTGACCCGACTAGATGCGCCCCACTAGTTCAGAACACACATGATGGGTTTTTGCTTTCGAAATTTATAAACCTAAACTAGCTACCTACATCTACTAAAACACTACACCTGTAAGTGCACGGGGTCGTGTCATAGTATAAGAAGGCGGCAAGTGCAGGGTCGATCCATAGGGAAAAGAGGGGGCACTAGAGCTAGGTTAGTTTTGCTGGGTTCCTACTGCAAAGACTAGGGTTAAGGGTTTGAAGGTGATTTGATTGTTAAACTACTATGGATAGAGAAGTAATTTAAAGGCAAGAATGAAATCTAAGTTATCCCTAAGCTAGAGTAGAGCTAAACAAGAAAGGAAAGGCTAATCTAGGTATGAAAAGGCAAATTACACTAAGGCAAGCAAGAGAGAAGCAAAAGAGCAATTAAAGAGCTACACTAAGCATGAATAAGACAAGAGAAAAGCAAGAAGCTAACTCAGCAAGGAAAGAACTAATTAAGCTAAGCAAGCACAAAACTAGTGTTTCAAGCAGTAAAGAGGTGTGTGGGCTGTTTAGGGGTGTGAACTTATCACTTAAGTTGGGGTTCACATATGAACATTATGATTCCATTTAGATTATCCAAACCAAACAACAAGTTAGAGTCTAATGAATTAACCTAAGCTACTAACTGGCCATGGATATGCTAGGTTGTGCATAGGGGAACTAGTCCCTAACACCCCCTACTACCCTTACGAGGCTCAATTGGGTTAGGGATTAGGTTCAATTCAATTAGAGTCTAATCAAGTCTAGGTTTCTAGATTAGGCATTCCTAGGGCAATTAGGGGCCGAGGGTAGTAATGGGGAGGTGAAATTAGGGTTTTGGACCCCAATTCCCCCATATTCTAGCCTTGAGAAGGCTCCATGATAATTGCACTAGAATTATCTAATCTAGCTACTTAGATCTCTCACTTAGGTTTAGGGAGATTGATTAGGATGTAGGAAGATGGGAGGCAACCTAGGGATCCAAGAATTGGACCTAGGGGCAAATCCCAAAATTCACACATACAAGCAATTTGCATAAATTCCTAGGTGATTTCACACACAAACCAACAAGCAATCCATGGAGAAAGAGATAGAAATAGAACATAATCATTAACAAATGGAATTACAACATTTACATGTCATTTCCCCCCAACATGGTATCAAAGTAACATAATTTCCCCCAAACATCCCACCCAAGGGGCCTAGCTACTCATAACAAAGCAAAATACAAAAAGAGAGAAGAAAGAGGTAGAAGAAGCCATGGAGCTCGGAGTACTGGCTGAAATCCTTCTCTCTAGCAACTATAGGGTCGTCCTCCTCCTTCTTCTTGGATGGAAAGGTGTAGAATGGTGGTGGGAAGTGGATGGAAGGCTTAGATATGGGGGGTTATGTGGTGGAAATGGTGAAATGGAGTAGATTTGAGGTGGAGGTGAAATGGAATGGAGTGGAGGTGACAAGGGGGCGAAAATGGGACTCTAAGCAGCCAACCCCCGACCCCCATCCGCCACTAGGGCTTATATAGGGATCTAGGGGGTCTAGGGTTAAGTTAGGGGTAAAATGGGGAAAGAAGTGGAAAAATGGGTGGATTTTGTGAGTAGCACGGTCGTGGTGGGTCACGACGACCGTGGTGAGTAGGGTAGACAATGGCCGTGGTGGATGGTCACTGTCGTGGGAATTAAAATGGCTAAATGTCAAGTTGGTGGTCAAATTGGGGCTGAAAAGGCCATGGCCGTGGTGGTCACCACGACCGTGGTGGGTTGAGGGTAGCACGGCCGTGCTACGTGGCACAACCGTGGTGGGATCTGGTAGCACGGCCCTGCTGCGTGGCACGACCGTGGTGGGAGATGGTAAAATGGTCGTGCTGTGTGGCACGACCGTGGTGGGTTATGGTAGCACGGCCGTGCTGCGTGGCACGACCGTGGTGGGTGGTCGCAACACGGCCGTGCTGCGTGGCACGACCGTGTTAGAGTATGCTTTGTAGCTGCTTCAAAATTGAGATTTTTCCTGTGATTTCTTCATTTGCAGAACGACCATTCTGTTTTACCACGGCCGTGCTGGGGGCTTTGCTTGCACTTTGAGCTTCAAACTTCATTATCCATGGACTTCTTTGCTTAAGCTTGACTCTTGGCCACTAGGGGTAGGTTGGGGGAGCTCTGGGGCCTTCTTTGGGCCCTCCATCTCTCTCGTCCATCCAAGTGTGGTCCAAGTACCTGAAAAACATGCAAATAATGTCCATAAGTGCATTTTACACAAATATGCATATTACGGGAAATAAACATGTAATCTAATAGGTATAGATGTGATTGAAATGCAAAATGACACAAGATAAAGCCCTAAAATAGGGCTGAATCACCACCCCAAACTTGAAACATACTTGTCCTCAAGTATGCTCCAACTCAATCTCTCTACAAACTTTTCACAGTCAAGACATGACAAATGCAATGTAAAAGATGATTATCGCTGAATGGGATCAAAGATGACTAAGTGCATGCATTTCACCTCTATCCTTTCCTGCTTTCACAAACCAATCATGAAAAGAGCATAAAGCATATGAACTTCAAATATAGCACATAGAATACACAAGTTATCCATATTTCTTCCATAAAGTTTCGGGTAAACCGTTTCATGGTGGCGTTAATCAAGAATGACTAGGAGTGTTGTTTCACATTCATGCATTCAATCTTATATTTCAAATCACACCAAATGACCCATGTGGTTGCGGAAAAAGGGAAAAATGAGCTAAGTTTGATGCTTCTTAGCTCAATGGGTATGAAAATGGAAGAAAGGGTTGTGGTAAGATTTTTGGAGTGTTTTTACACACTCATCTTTTCTTTATTTGAATGTTCTTAAATAGGAGCATCCTTTTATTTAGTTTTTGCTTTTATTTTTCTTTTTTCTTTTTTTTTCTTGCCCTTGGTGTAGATAGGGCATATGGTGGATAGAGTGATGCAGAGAGATGGAGATGTGGCCACCCCAAACTTTTATAGGTGGCCACGGCTGATATGTGCACTTTGGCATCCTTTCATGGGGTGGAGGGGTAAGAAGATGGTGAGTGAAAAGTTGGATCAAAGAGGGGTCATAGGTATGATTCTCCACATAAGACATCATGCATGAAAATTAATCCAATACTTCATCCTAGATATCACACCACATGAATGAACAAGTTGAAATTGATATATCAAACAAGTGATTCTACAAACACTAAGCGTTCAAATCTTGCTCAATTTCACAATTCAACCAATTCAATCATAATCCTAAGAGAGGTGATGCACATGTAAAAAGTCACCCATTGATACCACTTAGCAACAAACAATCTAATTCACTTGCATTTGTCAAAGGTCATCATGTTTACGTAAAACATTAGAGATTGGGTCAAAACACACTTTTTAGACAAGAAATTCCTAATTTGGGAAAAATTGGCCAAAATGGTGCCAAGTTGCCTTCAATCACATCTAAACCTATATTATTGAACTTAAAGCATTAAACAAGCAAATCCTAACTAAAACATGCAAAAATTACCAAAAATATACATGATATGCAATGCATGGCGAAAGAGCAAATTTTTTGAAAATTATGCAAAAAAAGACAAGATGGTAAACTACATGACATGTAGGTACGCAAAAAATGACAAGATGGTAAACTACATGACATGCAGGTATGCAAAGCAGTAAAGATGACTAAGATAGATAGCAAAAACAAGAAAAACTAAAGTGGATGTGGTAGGTGAAATGCAAAGTGAAACTAGGGCATACCTGCCCTACCACCCCAAACTTTTGAATCATGATGTCCTCAACATTATCCTAGAGTTTAGGATGATAGGGTAGACGATCATGGCTCCCTCGAGGCTCTGGCGGTGTTCCTCCCTATGGTAGAGGATATGCGTAGTAGCTGCCGCACTAATCTACCTTCAGTGGCTGAAATTGGTCTGCAACACGGCCGTGGTGGCTTCAGGTTGCACGGCCGTGGTGCAGTCCTTTGGCAACTTTTCTCAATTTTGCTTCTAAATCCAGGGACTTGGTGTGTTTTTCATGCAAATGACCACGGTCGTATTGATGTGCCACGACCGTGGTGGTCCCTGTAGCTAGTACTCTCAAAATGAGGAACATCAAACACTCAAAACTTGACTCAAAGTGATTTTTCTTGGAATCCTTCTCTCAATTGTACTCAAATTTCCTTCATTTCATCCTGTTATCACCTGCACATCTTAAAACTAGACAAAAACTATTAAACACAAGTGTGTGTGTGTTCTTGGAAAATGTAAAAACAAAGCAATTGTATCAAAAAGTGAAGGTTGGGTCAAAATTTCCCAAACCTATGTGGGTTGCCTCCCACAAGCACTAAGTTTCATGCCTTCAGCTAGGCTTGTTGTTCTTTCACCATCAACCATGGTCCAAAAACAAAATGTTTGCACCCCCATCATAAGCAATCCTCTCAAATGCTTTCCTTGATCGATCTTCCTCTTAAGGGTCATGCGAGCTTTGTAAGTCTTTTTTAGCAATTCTCTCTCCTTGGGGATCATCATCATAGATCTTAATAAGCCTTAAGACCCTCAGAAATCTCATACCATAGGTTTTCTCTCTCTTGAGGAATGGGTCTTCATAGGCACCAAAGAGAGGGGTCTCAATCATATCCATTTTCTCATGGGAAGTAGGGGGAGCATGTGATAGTTGTGGTGGTGGCATCGGTGTTTATGGCCCTTGGACTTTAGGTGGAGGAGGGCGTTGAGGTTGGAAGGTGAATTGGTGGGAGGGTTGTGGTGATGGAGGTGGTAGAATGAATTGAGGTTGGAAGGTGAATTGGTGGGAGGGTTTTGGAAATGGTGGTGGTGGTGGTGTGTAAGGCTTAGGATAGACTTGGAGGTAGGGTAGTGGAGAAAATGGATGGGTTTGTGCATCTTGGCCTTCCATCTTGTCTTCCTCGAATGGCTTGTCACATGCACAAAGAACAACCAAACAAAAGAGAACAAGTTAGTAAACCAATATACACAAAGAATGATGAATAAAGAATAGAAATGATGAGGGAAGTAGGAAAAGTCAAAGCAAAACTAACTAGGTAGGATGAGCACCTCTAATCCCCGGTAACGGCGCCAGAAAGCTTGGTGCGTCCCCGCTAGTGGTGCAACACACTAGTTGATTTGACCCGACTAGATGCGCCCCACTAGGTCGGAACACACGTGATGGGTTTTTTCTTTCAAAATTTATAAACCTAAACTAGCTACCTACATCTACTAAAACACTACACTTGCAAGCGCATGGGGTCGTGTCGTAGTATAAGAAGGCGGCAAGTGCAGGGTCGATCCACAGGGAAAAGAGGGGGCACTAGAGCTAGGTTAGTTTTACTGGGTTCCTACTGTGGAGACTAGGGTTAAGGGTTTGAAGGTGATTTGATTGTTAACTAAGGATGATCAAGAAAGCAGTTAAAGGCAGGAATGAAATCTACGTTAACCCTAGACTAGATTAAGACTAAGCAAGCAAGGAAAGGACTAAGCTAGGTATGAAAAGACAAATTATGCTAAGGCAAGCAAGAGAAAAGCAAAAGAGCAATTAAAGAACTAAACTAGCATAAACAAGGCAAGAGCAAGGCAAGAAGCTAACTAAGCAAGAAAAGAACTAACTAAGCTAAGCAAGCATAAAACTAGGGTTTTAAGCAGTAAAGAGATGTGTGGGTTGTTTAGGGGTATGAACTTATCACTTAAGTTGGGGGGTGACATATGAACATTATGATTCCATTTATATTATCCAAACCAAACAACAAGTTAGAGTCTAATGGATTAACCTAAGCTACTAACTGGCCATGGATATGCTAGGTTGTGTATAGGGGAACTAGTCCCTAACACCACCCACTACCCTTACGAGGCTCAATTGCGTTAGGGGTTAGGTTCAATCCAATTAGAGTCTAATCAAGTCTAGGTTTCTACATTAGACATTCCTAGGGCAATTAGGGGCTGAGGGTAGTAATGGGGAGGTGAAATTAGGGTTTTGGACCCCAATTCCCCCACATTCTAGCCTTGAGAAGACTCCATGCTAATTGCACTAGAATTATCTAATATAGCTACTTAGATCTCTCACTTAGGTTTAGGGAGATTGATTAGGATGTAGGAAGATGGGAGGCAACCTAGGGATCCAAGAATTGGACCTAGGGGCAAATCCCAAAATTCACACATACAAGCAATTTGCCTAAATTCCTAGGTGATTTCACACACAAACCAACAAGCAATCCATGGAGAAAGAGATAGAAATAGAATATAATCATTAACAAATGGAATTACAACGTTTACATGCCATTTTCCCCCAACATGGTATCAAAGTAACATAATTTCCCCCAAACAGCCCACCCAAGGGGCCTAGCTACTCATAACAAAGTAAAATACAAAAAGAGAGAAGAAAGAGGTAGAAGAAGCCATGGAGCTTGGAGTACTGGCTGAAATCCTTCTCTCTAGCAGCTGTAGGGTCGTCCTCCTCCTTATTGGATGGAAAGGTGTAGAATGGTGGTGGGAAGTGGATGAAAGGCTTAGATATGGGGGGTTATGTGGTGTAAATGGTGAAATGGAGTGGATTTGATGTGGAGGTGAAGTGGAATGGAGTGGAGGTGACAAGGGGGTGAAAATGGGACTCTAAGCAGCCAACCCCCAACCCCAACCGCCACTAGGGCTTATATAGGGATCTAGGGGGTCTAGGGTTTAGTTAGGAGTAAAATGGGGAAAGCAGTGGGAAAATGTGTGGATTTTGTGAGTAGCACGGTTGTGGTGGGTCACCATGGCCGTGGTGAGTAGGGTAGACCATGGACATGGTGGATGGTCATGGTCGTGGGAATTAAAATGGCTAAATGTCAGGTTGGTGGTCAATTTTGGGATGAAAAGACCACGGTCGTGGTGGGTTGAGGGTAGCACGACCGTGGTGGGATCTGGTAGCACGGTCGTGCTGCGTGGCACAGCCGTGGTGGGAGATGGTAGAATGACCGTGCTATATGACATGGCCATGGTGGGTTATGGTAGCACGACCGTGGTGGGTGGTCGCAGCACTGTCGTGCTGCGTGGCACAACCGTGGTAGAGTATGCTCTGCAACTGCTTCAAAATTGAGATTTTTCCTATGATTTCTTCATTTGTAGCACGACCGTTCTGTGTTACCACGGTCGTGCTGGGGGCTTAGCTTGCACTTTGAGCTTCAAACTTCATTATCCATGGACTTCTTTGCTTAAGCTTGACTCTTGGCCACTAGGGGTAGGTTGGGGGAGCTCTGGGGCCTTCTTTGGGCCCTCCATCTCTCTTCTCCATCCAAGTGTGGTCCAAGTACCTGAAAAACATGCAAATAATGTCCATAAGTGCATTTTACACAAATATGCATATTAAGGGAAATAAACATGTAATCTAATAGGTATAGATGTGATTGAAATGCAAAATGACACAAGATAAAGCCCTAAAATAGGGCTGAATCAGTAGCAGGTTAGCATTGTCTTAGGGGTCTGCTGCTATGTATATTAATCTCCTATATCAAGGAGGGTGATATTCATCTTCCCTTTTTCAACACTTTACTTTTATTTACTACTGCATTGTAACTAAACCATTTTATCTCTTCATGGTTATTAGAATCTGTGGAGTTTATCTCATGTTATTCTATGCATGTATCCTTTTTTTTGGATGATTTCTTTATAGCATCTGAGCTCTAGTCTCTTCTGTTTGGATCACGCTTTTGACTAGCTATCAAATTGTGTTTCTTGTTTTGACTCCTTTAAGAGAGGGATGTTGTAAACTCTAGAGTTTTTTTTGATCTGAGTGTACGATAGTAGCTAGAATCAGGGTTGCCCCGACATATCTTTCCGCTCCAGCCTATGGCTAGTACCCTTGAGAGAGGGAACTTAGTGCATGGTTAGTGGCACCCCCTTTGAGAGAAGAGGGTGCATGATGTACGCCGATTCCGCTTGTTATGTTTAAGTTTTCCTCCTTCATGTCGTATGCCGAGAACAATTTTATCTCCTCACTTTTCCTTTATCTAAAAACCTCCATAAAAACTGCTAAACCCCTAAAATCTTAATCCTTTTGGTAACTCCTCTTGGAGATAGGCTTTTTGTTTGATTTTTTATGATTCTTTCTCATTGCATCAAAAACTTTTCTCCTGGCTTTTTGACGTTCTTAGATAAGAAAACTTGAGTTTTAAAGCATAATTCTGCCTATCCCTGTGTTCGACCCCAAACTACTTCGACCCCGTGCTAGTTTAGGAGTCTTAAACATTCAATTATTATAAATTTCTAAAGTCTGATAACCTAGACATGTCTCCATTTTTGGACCCACGTTTAAGGCTTGTCAACTTTTTGGTGCCGTTGTCAGGGATAGGTAATGAATACCATTCTACGAACTCGAGCTTTACTTGCACTTTGCCAAAAACCTTTTACATGTGCATATAATACTCCAAATATTTACTGCACATAGTGTATACAACACACTAATACTTTTATACTTTTCTTTTCTCACTAGGTACTTCTTCACCTTTTTGAGCCATCCTCGTGTCTAACAAATCATGGCTGAGAAGGCCCCAAAAGCTCAATCCCTACACTCTTTTGTCCAAGTCAGGGAAAATGAAGAGTGGAATCTGGTAGTGGAGCAACCACTCAATGTTGCCAACTTTGAGTTGAAGTCTTCTTTCCTCCAGTTGTTGGAGTAGAATCGATTCTACGGGAACACTATTGAAGAGAATAAATACAACAACCTTTTAACATTCAAGAGGACTTGCAATACTTTTAAGATCAATAGAGTTCTAGTATCCCACATCTACATCCAATGCTTCCCTTTCTCTCTAAGAGACAAAGCCTTGGAGTGGTATACAAGTTTGTAGGATGGAAGCCTTCCCGATTGGGAGCATCTAGCCAATGCATTTATCGCCAAGTTCTTCCCCATAGAAAGGATGAACAAATGCCAAAACAAGATAACAAGGTACTTACAGAAACACTCAGATAACCTGCATGAGACCTGGGAGAGGTTTCAAAGCTATCAGAGGGAGTGCCCACACCATAGTTTTTCTGAGCCTAAGTTGATCACTACCTTCTACAATGGGGTGTGTGCCGCAGAAAGGAAATCCCTGAACATTGCAACTGCCAGTGATTTCTTGGGACTCAATGCTCAAAGGGCCAGAGAGATCATAGAAAACACGGCCATGAATCAACAAGATAGTGAATAAGACAGAGAGTCTATGAGCCACACCACTCTTGTAGAATCGAAGGTGATAGAAGCCCTAGCGGCTAAGTTGGACAAGATAGTAACTGACATCCAAACCCTGAAGGAGTAGGGATATAAAGGAAAAGTCCGACAAGAGGTGGTGAGAAGCTACGTCACCTGTGGGGAGCCAGACTACTTGTCTGACTTTTCCCCACACACGGCCATTCAAGGTGAACATGATGAAGACAACATAGAAAACATGAGCTACGTCCAATATCGGTGCCCTGATCACCCTAGTTTTTCTTACAGGAACACCAACCCAGTTGAGAAATCTCATCAGCTGGTGGGTGGAACTTCTTCGGGAGGACCACCGAATCAACAATGCCAAGTAGGGTTCCAGCAGAAGAGAACTTTCTAGCAGAACCAGCTGTAGTGACCGTCGATGATGACATAGTTGATGTCTTTTGCTAAGAAGAAAAATGATCTCAATGAAAAGCTACATAAAAGCTCCGTGGACAGCACGACCTTGCTCAAGTTGATGTAACAATAGATGGGAGGTTTTTCTACTCAGATAGGAGATCTCCAACAACACAACAAGATGTTTGACCAGTAGCTAGCCAACCAAGCCCAGAGTATCAATCACCAAGTAGGGCATTTCCCCTCCAGTACCGAAGCAAATCCGCATGGGAATGAAACCACAAAGATGGCCATTTTAAGATCAGGAATAGTGGTACAACCAGCCATTGAAAAGAGAGAAACATCAACAACAACACCAACTAAGGATGTTAACCCCAAGGAAGTTAAATGAGAGGTTGAGAGAAGTGGTCAGTAAAGAGGCTGTGAAACTCTAAGACATAGAAATATGATGCGATGATTTTGAATCGCATTTATAGACCGATTTCATATGTGTTTTGTGCCTTAATTACTCATTTTCATGGATATTATTGCATAATTCACTTTATTTGGTCTTTGCCATCATTTTATATAAAATCTCCTTTGTTTCACTATTTTAAGCATTATTGATCATCTTATCATAAATCGTGTGGATTTACTTGGTCTTGTTGTGCAATTTCAGGAAGAACAAGTATCTGCTTCCATCGATACCATCGACGGATGTCGATACCATCGACCAAGCCACAGGTTGCCATCCGAGAAGAGCAATACAGAGTCGATACCATCGACACCCATGTCGATGGCATCGAGATGTCTCCAGGCTGCTGGCGAGGATGATGTCGATACCATCGACGCAAGTCGATGCCATCGACTCAAGGAGAGCTACATCGTCGCTAAACGACAACAACTGACGCTAAAGGAGTCGATACCATCGACACACAAGTCGATGGTATCGAGATCATGACAGGCGCTCAGAATAAAAGAAAGGAAAGCTGCCGCTAATCCGCTGTGTCGATACCATCGACTCGCGTCGATGGTATCGACGCCGTCAGATATGCGTTGGATTTGTTTTGATTTCGATCGGATGGCTGTTGTTATTTGATGACCTAATTAGGGACTTATACCTAATGACGGCCGCCCAGACGCCAGAGGATCTCATTTTGGATTGCACGAGTGCCGTAGAGGAGAGAAAGGAGAACAGAGGCCGAGAAGCTCATTCCGGGTGATTCGGACGCTGCCGAAGACAATTTCCACCACCGACAGGCGGGGAAAGCTTGTGTTCTACGCCAAGGATCCACCGGTTCTTCTCCGTTCAGGGGTTTTCCCATTTATTTCACGTTTTTCTTATGAATTCCCCAATTTCTACCATGTATTCGTGTAAGATGAACATGAGAGGCTAAAACCCTCAATCTTTAGGACCGGGAGTAGCCCGGGGATACATTGTATGATGATTTTATATTGATAATTCATATTTTTCTCTCATATCCGTGGTATAGATTCGTTTTCTCCATTTCTATTGTTATGCTTGATCACCATAATAATAACTTAATGCCCTTAATCACTTCGACAGAAGGATTAACGGTCGAAAAGAGACGAATTCTACATTAATTAATAAAACCCTTGACAAAGGAGTTGTAAAATTAATGGTGGGAACTGAGAGACCGTTTATAATGCACTTAGTTTAGGGGAATGATTACTACGACGGTGGAATCAACCTAAATCTAAGTAGTGGATTACACCACGACAGTGGGTAATTCTCATTTCAGGCCACTACCCGGATAGAGAGAGAAGTGTGAGGAATTATATGAAATCTAATACAATGTTGACCCGCGGTGAAACCGCCATCCTAAAGATATCCTTTTAATTGATTAAATTAACCTTTAATCGATTGTTTTCTTTGTTTAATTTTTATTTTCTTTTAATTTGAACAACAAAACCTTACTTTGTTAATCGGTCTAGCTGATTGCGATTAGTTAGCAGAAGTCTCCAATAATTCACGTATCCCTGAGTTTGACTCGGGCCTCACAAGGCCTATATTACTCGACGCGTACACTTGCGTTTTTAGCGCGTGGTAAAATACACGTCAAGTTTTTGGCGCCGTTGCCGGGGATACGACGAATTATTGGCACTTTGAGTGCTAAGAGCGGCCATTCTAGGCCACATTTTTTTTTATTAATTTTAAAACAATTTCAAAAATTCCTTTATTTCTCTATAATTGTGTTGACTCGTTCAAAGCATTGTACTGAACCCCTATTTCCATATTTCAGGTGCTTTGCATGGTGCACACACGTAGTCGAGACTACGTGAATCGCACACCTGAGGTTCCATCTGCGGGACCAGAGGACGAGGACTACTACGAGGAGGAACACCACAGTGATATACATTCTGAATCTGAGCCAGAACAAGAAGAAGTAATGGCTGAAGCACAGACAATATGGGAGAAGATCAAGGCGTCTTCTTCCTCGGCATCAAAGGGGCCTATAAAGAAACAGGGGCTAAACATACCTACATACAAGATCGACCCAGCACTGATTAATTTGGTAAAATCCAATGCATTTCACGGACTGAAAAACGAAGATCCAGTGGCACACATTAGTCAGTTTGTGGAGAACTGCGATATGGTGAAGATAGATCGATTTCCGCAGGATGTGCTCTATCTCAAGTTATTCCCGAGTTCCTTGGCTGGAGTGGCAAGAGAGTGGCTTCATAACCTCGACGACGAGTTTGTTGAATCATGGGATCACATGGTGGAGGTTTTCTTCGAGAGGTTCTTTCCTCCTGAGAAGACCAATGATATGATCCGGAAGATCCACAATTTCACCCAACAGGCGGGTGAAACCTATTCTGAGACTTGGGAGCGATTTCAAGTCATGTTGAGGAGATGTCCACATCATGGATTGGACAAGGAAACCCAAGTGAAGATCTTCTACTTTGCTCTCTCCGAGCATGATAGAAGCAACTTGGACTCGGCCGGTTCTGGATTCTTTCTAAATAACACTGATACAAGATGCTGGGAAATACTGAAGAATATGGCACGAAAGCAATCTTGGGGAGAAAGAGAAAGAGGCCCAGTTGAGCAAGCAAGAGTTGCCAGTGAGTCAAAGGCAATGAGAGAGCTGAATGAGAAGATGGATCTTCTCGCAAAGAAGTTGCTGCAGAAGGAAGACAATGAGTCCGAGGATGAGGCTCAGGTCAAGTATATGAGGCAACAATAGGGGTACATGAATAATGATTATTCATGGCGGAAAGACAAGAAATTTTCATGGAAGGATCCAAATAACTTTCTGCAGGATCCGGACGCCAAACCTGCACCAGTCACGGAGGACAAGAGCACGGAGTTGCTCAATCAAGTCATTAAGCAAAATCAAGAGTTGATGAACACTTTTGGGCAGCAAATAAAGCAGCAGGGTGAATTCATGAACCAGTTCGGGCAGACGTTGCAGAGCCACGGGGCTCAGATGCGGACTATAGAGACTTCCATGGCACAGATGGCAGCGGAGATTGCAAGCTTGAAGAAGCTGGCACATCCGGGTTTTCCGGGGAACACCAATGTTCCCGGGGGAAACCAACAGGCCAAGGCCATATTGTTGAGGAGCGGTAAGAAGGTGCTTAATCCAAGGGCGGATGACACAAGCACACCGCAGGACACAGTCGAAGAAGCAAACGCTAAGGAGCAGCCCGCACCAGTCATAGAGCAAATTGATGACACAACCGAAGATGGTAAGGAAGGACAAGCCACTGAGGAGGAACCACAGAAATTAACTCCCTATGTGCCACCTCATCAAAGGGCACATACCGTTCCGGTTCCCTATCCCAATAGTGCAAAAGCAAGAAAGGTGGATGCACAGTTTAAAAAATTTCTGGACAGCTTTAGAAAGTTATCTGTGAATATTCCCTTGTTAGAGGCAATTGAACAAATCCCGTCTTATGGAAAGTTTCTTAAAGATGTAATCACCAAGAAGAGGAAGATACCCGACACTGAGGTTGTGGTATTGAAGGAGCAAGTGAGTGCTTTTACTTTGCCGCCAAAGCGACAGGATCTCGGGTGTTTCAATATTTCATGCTTTATTGGGAAGTTCAAATTTGGCGAAGCGCTTTGTGATTCCGGGGCAAGCATCAATCTGATGCCCCTTTCTACATTCAAGAAACTTGGATTGAAGGAGTCAAGGCCAAGCAATATGACTATCCAATTGGCCGATAATTCTGTGGTGAAACCATATGGAATCTGTGAGGATGTTTTGGTAAAGGTAGACCGCTTTGTTTTTCCCGCTGATTTTGTTGTGATGGAGATGCAGGACGAACACGACAATGAGTTACTTCTTGGTCGCCCATTTCAAGCTACAGCTGACATGATCTTGGAGATGGGGAGAGGTCGCTTGACCTTAGGCATTGCGGATGATCGCTTTGAGATGGTCATGCCCAACAGCAATACATCTACTAAAGCAAAGGCACAGTGCAACATGGTGAAGCATGTGGAAAGCAATATCTCACTTTGTCTCGGGAAGCCATTTTTAGATATGGCCCATGTGATGAGCATGATAGACAATGGGACTTTGGCGGTAGACCTTATGGAGCAAACGAAAGCTGTCTCTTTATGCAAGGCTGTCGGGTTTCCAAATGATGAGAATGAGGACATTCCACCTTCGTGGGAGGATGATGTGATAATTACTTCTGTCTGTGATGCATATCCGGAATTGCCTCTAGAGGCGTGCTTGCTTAATGTCACTCATGATTGGATGCGGAGTACTTCACTCAAGGAGTGCGCCAAAATGCTTCAAATGCTTCCATGTTTCTACACGAGGCACTATGAAGATTTGGGTACACTGCCCTTACCGCTACAATCATCCCTTATCTGCCCACCTGATCTGGAGTTAAAGCCATTGCCCCCGCACCTGAAGTACGTCTTTCTAGCTGAGGAGGACAAGTTGCCAGTGATTGTTTCTGCATACTTGAGTGCGGATGAGGAGGAGCAGCTATTGATAGTGCTCAAGAACCACCGTGGAGCCTTTGGGTGGTCAGTGGCGGACATCAAGGGGATCTCCCCTACACTTTGTCAACATAAGATTCGGCTTGAGGAAGGAGCCAAGTCAGTCATACAGCCTCAAAGACGTCTAAATCCAAGCATGATGGAGGTTGTCAAAAAGGAAGTCATTAAGTTGCTTGCTGCAGGGATTATTTATGCCATATATGATTCGACGTGGGTGAGCCCCACACAGGTAGTCCCTAAAAAGGGGGGAATCCCTGTCACTACAAATCTTCTAAATGAACCTGTCACCACCCGATTGGTAACCGTGTGGCGTGTATGCATTGATTACCGCCGATTGAACGCCGCAACTCTGAAAGATCATTTTCCATTGCCATTCATTGATCAGATTTTGGAACGCTTAGCCGGTCGGTCACATTTTTGTTTCCTAGATGGTTACTCGGGGTACAACCAGATTTCTATTGATCCTTTGGATCAAGAGAAGTCTACGTTTACATGTCCCTATGGGACTTTCGCCTACCACCGTATGCCGTTTGGTTTATGCAATGCGCCGGTGACTTTTCAACGCTGCATGCTCGCCATTTTCTCTGACATGGTGGAGCGGTGTCTCAAAGTCTTCATGGACGACTTCTCGATTTATGGAGTGTCTTTTGATGAATGCCTTTATAATTTAGATGAGGTTTTGCAGCGGTGCGAGGACACACACTTGGTCCTCAATTGGGAGAAATGTCACATGATGGTGACAGAAGGAATTGTGCTAGGACACAAGGTGTCTAGCAAGGGTCTAGAGGTAGACCCCGTAAAAATTGAGGTGATTTCTAAGCTACCCCCACCAAATTCTGTAAAAGGGGTGAGAAGCTTTTTAGGACACGCTGGGTTTTATCGGCGCTTTATCAAGGATTTTTCAAAAATCGCAAAGCCATTGTCGGAATTGTTGGAAAAAGACGCAGTTTTTGATTTCAATGAGAAATGTCTTCACGCATTCGAGGTTTTGAAGGAAAAGCTGATTTCGGATCCGGTTGTTCAAACGCCGGATTGGACAAAGCCTTTCGAGTTGATGTGTGATGCGTCTGACTATGCTGTGGGGGCTGTTTTGGGGCAAAGGGTAGATAACAAGCCTGCTGTGATTTTCTACGCCTCAAAAACACTTAATGATGCTCAATTAAATTACACAACCACGGAAAAAGAGTTACTTGCTGTTGTATTTGCTTTTGAGAAATTTCAGCAATACTTAGTGGGTTCTAAGGTGGTTGTGTGGACGGATCACGCCGCAATAAAATATTTGATGGAGAAGAAGGATGCGAAGCCTAGACTAATTAGGTGGATTTTGCTCCTACAAGAATTCGATATTGAAATCAAGGACAAGTCGGGAATTGAAAATGTGGTGGCTGACCACTTGTCTAGGTTAGAGAGGGTGGATGAACAAGGTTTGCATATACCCATTACCGAGACTTTTCCCGACGAACAACTTTTAAAAATTGATTCTAAAGAACCATGGTTTGCGGAAATTGTGAATTATCTGGCTTGCGGGATCATCCCGGAAGATTGGTCTTATCAAGAGAAGAAGAAATTCTTCCATTCATTGAGATACTATTTTTGGGATGACCCAATATTGTTGAAGCAATGCAGGGATGGTATTCTTCACAGGTGCGTGCCGGAGGTAGAGTACGAAAGTGTTCTACATCATTGTCATGCGTCGCCTACGGGAGGACATCATGCTAGCTCATGGACAGCAGCTAAGGTGTTGGAGAGCGGCCTTTATTGGCCCACTTTGTTCCGGGATGCCTATGATTTTGTTAGGCAGTGTGACCCGTGCCAGCGTGCAGGTAATATCTCAAGGAGACAAGAAATGCCCCTGAATGTGTTTCAGGAAGTCGAGGTATTTGATTTATGGGGCATTGACTTCATGGGACCCTTTGTGTCCTCAAATTCAAATCTTTATATTTTGCTTGCTTTGGATTATGTGTCGAAGTGGGTAGAGGCAATCCCCACAAGGACTAATGATTCGAATGTAGTGTGCAGGTTCGTCAAAGAGAATATTTTCTGCAGGTTCGGGATTCCTCGAATGATCATTAGTGACGGAGGCACACACTTCCGAAATCAGAAATTTGCTTCACTTTTGAAGAAATATGGGGTCAAGCACAACATTGGCACCCCATATCATCCACAAACGCAAGGACAGGTGGAGGTATCAAACAGGGAAATCAAGAAGATTTTAGAAAGGACCGTAGCATCTACACGGAAGAATTGGAGTGCATTGCTACCGGATGCACTTTGGGCTTATCGAACGGCGTACAAAACACCTATAGGCACTACACCTTTTAGGTTGGCGTATGGCCGGGCGTGCCATCTTCCGGTAGAATTGGAGCACAAGGCCCATTGGGCGCTAAGAAGGCTGAACTTGCGCTATGACGAGGCCGGGAGGAAAAGAATGTTTGAATTGAATGAATTGGATGAGCTACGCATGACGGCATATGAGAATGCCCGTATTTATAAGGAGCGCACAAAGCTGATCCACGATCGCCACATTGAGATGCGCACGTTCAAGAAAGGAGACAGTGTCCTATTGTTCAACTCTCGTCTCAAATTGCATCCCGGGAAACTGAAATCCCGATGGAGTGGACCCTTCGAGGTGGAAGAAGTGAGACCGCACGGAGCGATTCTCGTGCGAGATGGAGAGGCCACGTTCTTGGTGAACGGGCAACGCTTGAAGCTGTACTTTGGTGAGAACTATAAGAGGAAAGTGAATGAGGTCAAACTCATTTCACTTGTACATGAATGAGAAGAAGGACCGACGTCTAGCCTAAGACGCTAAAGAAGGGCGCTTGTTGGGAGGCAACCCAACCAATGGTACATTAGGATAGTTTAATGTTAGGTGTAGTTTGCTTTTATTTTGTTTACTTTTTAGTTTAAAAATGATACCTTGATCCGTTTGTTAAATGTGCAGGAACAAGCAGGGTCGATACCATCGACACATCAGTCGATGGTATCGACATGGGTTCATGTTGACACCAGCAGAAATCGCACTGCGTCGATACCATCGACGGCGCCGTCGATGGCATCGACATGGTCACAGGCAGGTCGCAATAAAAGTGTCGATGGTATCGACACCCCAGTCGATACCATCGAGATCTCTGGAGATATTCAGACGAATTTTGCTCAGTCAACTCGATACCATCGACGGCCCCGTCGATGGTATCGACATCATCACATGTTGAATGCAATAAACGGAGGTGTCGCAATAAAAGCAAGTCGATACCATCGACACCAGTCGATGGCATCGACGGACATGTCACCGATCCGCATGAAGACATCGACGACGATCGCAACAGCCACGTCAGCGATCCGGGTGCTGCGTCGATACCATCGACTTCTGTCGATGGTATCGACCCGTCAGCGATCCGGGTTTCTCGATCCAGCAAACGTCAGCCGTCGATACCAGCGACAGATGCGGCTACCCGCGAGACGTGTCGATACCATCGACCCGCGTCGATGGTATCGACGGGTCAACAGGGGCGCCGATCAAGTCTATTTAAGGGGACTTGCAACGTCATATGACATCACACCCTCAGAGCAAGTATCTCCCATTGCGCCGAGCACTCCCCAGAGCCCTCTACACCTGCGGAGAAGCGTCATCAAGCGAAGATCTTCACCGAGCGGAGAATTTCTCTCCATCTTCATCGAGCTCTTTTCTCCCAACCTCATTCTTCTCGCAATCATGGTGCATACGGGCGGAGCATCTTCATCAAGTGCGCACCCCATGGAGATCGAGGAGTTTGTTCCTCCTCCAACCGCTTCCATCTCTCGTCCACGCCTTATTCATGCCAACATGGATGTAAGGAAGGTATACGAGGAGATAATGAAGCGGAAGTTCGAGGCCACCCGGTATGTGGACCGGGGAATGATCAGGGAGTTGGGATTCGAGGCCAACTTGGCCTATGTGTTGGCCGGGCAAGCGCGACACACCAATCGCTTCTATGAGATGGACTGTCATGCGGATGGGCAGCCGTTTTTCGGCGAATGGTCCACATACAAGGAACTGGTGGCCGAGTTCATGGCGTCTCTTGATATCTGCGTCGTACCAAATGACGTGGTACCATCGGACCAGACGTGGATCCAGGGAAGGGTGTCCTTCCGACTCTTCAACAACAATTACAACATCACGTTGAAGCAGTTCAACGACATCTTCAACTGGAACCACAGCCGCCACGATCACCGACGCCCCGACGCCCGCACCGACTACGACAAAATCTTCGCCGAGCTAGTTACAGTGCCGACAGGGAAGACCGTGAGCTACCACAATGCCGCGGTAGCGGATTTTGAGCACCCGTTCGTCCGAGTCCTGCACAGGATGTTGAGCTTGACTTTCTTCGCTCGGAGTGATCTTGCTTTGAGCAAGTTTCAGGAGAGTGACCTGTTCTTTCTCTATGCACTCCTGAAACGTCAAGAGTGCAACTGGGGAGCATTCTGGTTACAGCTCGTCATGGCGGTGAAGCGGAGCACAAGGAAGGCTCCAATACACTTTGGTGGTCTTGTCACCAAGTTGGCGCTGTACTTGGGGCTGAACTTTCAGTCCATGACTCCGATTTCTACGCGGAGTAAGGTGAACGTGCAACACTTGCACCGTTCAAACCTCATTCTTATCCGGGACGGGTTGGCGTACGCTCATTGCCACGTCAACCAAGCTTACCAGGAGGCATCCCTGCCGGACGACGTCTTCCACATCGAGGGCAAGCAGCATTTCCGATGGCCCATCATAGCCATCGAGTCCTCCGAAGAAGAAGGTGGAGGTGAAGACCACGAAGGCGAGGCCGAGGAGGACGAGGAGGCTTTCACACCTCTTCGAGCACGCGTGGCACCACGGAAGCGTCCTAGGATGCACCCGGGTGCATCTTCATCATCTCAGCCCCCGCCGCCATCACCACAGCAAGAGCAGACAGCTGCGGATCCCTACTCCATGCAAGGGATGTACACCATGCTGCAGAACATACAGCAGACTCAGCTGCAGCACATGGGTATGTATACCGGCATCCATGAGACAACGGGCCGGTTGCTTGATAACCAACGGGCTATGTTCGAGAACGAGCGGCTCATCCTCGCCAACCAAGAGCAAATGCACACCCGGTTGCAGCGGATAGAGACGCAGCAGGAGCCCTTCTCAAGCTTCCAGGGGGAGTACCCGTCTTGGGATCCTACGGCACCACAATACCCGGATAGAGAGAGAAGTGTGAGGAATTATATGAAATCTAATACAATGTTGACCCGCGGTGAAACCGCCATCCTAAAGATATCCTTTTAATTGATTAAATTAACCTTTAATCGATTGTTTTCTTTGTTTAATTTTTATTTTCTTTTAATTTTAACAACAAAACCTTACTTTGTTAATCGGTCTAGCTGATTGCGATTAGTTAGTAGAAGTCTCCAATAATTCACGTATCCCTGAGTTCGACTCGGGCCTCACAAGGCCTATATTACTCGACGCGTACACTTGCGTTTTTAACGCGTGGTAAAATACACGTCAAAATAATATACACCATCATCGATAATACACGGGTGAGTCCCATTCAAGTGGTTCCAAAGAAGGGAGGCATAACATTATTTAAGGGAGATAATGGAGCAGAGGTTGCCACTAAGACCATCACCGGTTGGCGGATGTGCATAGATTATAGAAAGCTCAACACCACCACTCGTAAGGACCATTTCCCTCTCCCATTTATCGACAAGATGCTTGAGTGTCTGGCCCACCACTCTTACTTCTGCTGGCTAGATGGGTATTTGGGGTTCTACCAGATCCCCATTCATCCAGATGACCAAGAGAAAACCACCTTCACATGTGTCTATGGGACTTTCTCTTTCATAAGAATGCCCTTTGGGCTCTGCAATGCACTCGCAATCTTTCATAGGTGCATGAATGTCATTTTCACAGATCTTCTGGAAGATAAAATGGATGTCTTTATGGATGACTTCAATGTTTATGGCAGCTCCTTCGATGATTTTCTGAATAACCTATCCCTAGTGATGAGGAGATGCGAGGAGCAATGTCTTACCCTTAATTGGGAGAAGTGCCATTTTATGGTATGGGAAGGGATAGTTCTGGGACACAAGGTGTCTAGTCAAGGCATTGAGGTTGACCGATCCAAGGTGGAGGTGATAGCCAAGCTTCCTCCACCCTCATCTATAATCGGAGTCCAAAGTTTCTTGGCCCATGCTGGCTACCATCAAAGGTTCATTAAGGGCTTTTCAAAGATTGCGAAGCCCCTATCAAACCTGCTGATGAAAGATGTGAAATTTGACTTCACTGATGAGTACCTGAAAGCATTATCCACCATGAAGGATGCTTTGGTCTCCACACCCATTCTCCAATCCCCCTACTAGGGTCTCCCCTTCGAGCTCATGTGTGATGCCAACAATTTTTCCATAGGCACAGTCCTTGGCCAGAAGAAAGATAAAAAGCACCATGTGATCTTTTATTCCAGTAAAATGCTAGATGAAGCACAGTTGAATTATACTACCACTAAGAGAGATGCTGGCGATTGTCTATGCATTCGATAAGTTTCGATCCTACCTTGTGGGCTCTAAGGTGATTGTTCACACTGACCACGGGGCTATCAAATATTTAATGCAAAAGAAAGACACAAAGCCTAGGCTGTTGTGTTGGGTGTTGCTGTTACAAGAGTTTGATCATGAAATAATAGACAAGAAAGGTTATGAGAATGTGGTTGGCAACCACCTTTCGAGGCTCTGGGTGGAGGATGACCACTCACTGCCAATCAACAAAAGCTAGGCTGATGATGCAATTTATGTTGCCCATTTGGCCAACCATGAAGGGCCATGGTATGTCGATTTCTACAATTACTTGGCCTGCAAACAACTACCCCAAAAAATGTCCTACAATCAAAAGAAGAAATTCTTCACTAATTTGAGGAACTATTACTGGTATGACCCTCTGTTGTTTAGGTGTTGCGCCAATGGCTTATACAAGAGATGTATACCTGAGGATGAAGCCCCAAAGATCCTATTCGAGTGTCACTCCTCCCCCTATGGAGGGCACCTAGGAGGAGAAAGAACCACAACCAAGGTACTCCAGTCCGGCTTTTATTGGCCCTCTCTCTTCAAAGAGGCTCATGCCTTTGTCAAAGCTTGCAAGGAATGTCAAATAACTGGGAATATTTCCCAGCGAAATGAGATGCCAATGTCAGAATGGATTGAAGTAGAAATCTTCGACGTATGGGGGATTGACTATATGGGACCCTTCACCTCCTCCTACGGTTTCAAGTACATCCTTGTTGTAGTAGATTACGTTGCAAAATGGGTAGAAGCCATACCCACCACCACATGTGATGCCAAGGCAGTTATAAAGCTTTTTACAAAGATCATCTTTCCAAGGTTTGGAGTTCCAAGAACCATCATCAGTGATGGTGGATCTCACTTTTCCAAGAGGCAATTTGAATCAATTTTGCATAGGTATGGTGCTCGACACAAAGTCGCCACACCCTACCATCCACAGACATCTAGTCAAGTTGAAGTTTCGAACTGGTAGATTAAACAAATCTTGGTGAAAACGGCCAGCAAGTCTCGCAAAGACTGGTCAACCAAGTTAGATGATGCTCTCTGGGCATACATGACTGCCTATAAGATGCCGCTCATCACTACACCGTATCACCTAATATATGGGAACACTTGCCACCTACCTTTCAAGTAGGAGCACAAGGCATTCTGGGCCATCAAACGTCTCAACATGGACCCGTCGCTGGCCGGAAAGAAGAGGTTTCTTCATCTCCAAGAACTTGAAGAACTTAGACTTCACTCCTATGAAAATGCAAGAATCTACAAGATGAGAACCAAAGTATGGCATGATTCCCACCTGCGGGCGAAAGACGTCAAGGAAGGTGATAAAGTCTTATTGTTTAAATCTTCCATTCGACTTTTCCCAGGAAAACTGTAGACTAGGTGGTCCAAACCGTTCGTGGTGGCGAAGATATATTTGTCAAGAATGATGAAGTTATATGATAAAGATGATCCAGCAAAGGTCTTCCCAGTTAAAAAACACCGAGTAAAGAGGTTCTACGAAGATGAAGCCTTTGTGAGGAGGTCTGAGATGCCCCTAGATGATGCCAAAGTTGCAACTACTGAAGAAGCATAATAGGATTCAAAGACGTTGATCTAACGATAGAAACCACAACGCTCCTCAGGAGGCAGCCCGAGTTTTACATTCCGAGAATAGGATGTTATTTCCTTTTCCTACAAAGAACATTATGAACAATTTCATTGTAATAATGCCCGAGTCAATGCCCACGCCACATGCACAGATTCTCTCATTTCATGGGCCACTGACTTAGTTTTATGGCCTTGGTGTGTAATACTATCTGAGGCTAAGTTCCACTCTTAAGTCAATGATGTTTTACCCATCAAGTGCCTTGAGATTTTTAGTTTTTTCCATCCTAGTTTTTGCATTCTACTTAAGCTCTTTGATGGCATATCAAGCATGCACGATACCTTTCTTCTTTGCTTTGCTCAGCGCATCAGGTTTTGTGATAAACGTGTCACCCAACCCACATTGACGGGTATCGGGTGACTTTTTGTTCCTAGTTTTACACAGTTTTGCAAAGGTGTGGAGGGCAAGAAACATGCCCAAGCCATATCTCCCTTTAATGTGTCGGGTTTCCGTGTCGACCAAACCGTGCGACATGCATAACGCACATTAGAGTTTCTTTTTTTTCTGCCTAGAGTCATATCGGGCAAGTCTGTCACCCAGTGCATCACGTGTCGCGTGTGCTGCGCATGTCCATGTTGCGTAAGGAGTGAGCCGGGCAATGCATATCGGGCGACACATCCTTGCCGCCCGACACGTGCATTGCGCAATTCACAGCCTCCTCTAAATCCTCACGACACGACGTGATTAGATGGTTTTTTTTACCATGCTTTAGAAGACGATTCTCGTGCATGCGTGACACGTGTCCTTGTTTTTACCCCTTTTACCCCGCTCGTGGTAGGCTATATATAGTAGCCCGAGATTAACCATGTTGGGTTACCAAGTTACCTACTTTTTCTCCCGTATCGTGCACTCTCTTTCGCTACCTCAAGCTCCCATGCTGGCCTTAGCCTATCGATCTTCGTGTCACATTCCATATCTTCTTTCCCAACTAAGGTAAAACTCGTGACACCCTGCATATCTCATGACTGTGTGTCACACAGATGGTATTAGACAACCTTATCGTGTGACATCCATATCACATTCTTACCCATTCATGCAGAACCTTTTTAACGCATATCAAGTTTCTACTTATCACACGATAAGCATGTCGACTTTTCTACCACTTTGTTTTGCATCGATCTTATGACTGTGCCACGTGACACCCATATCACGCGACATGATATCGGGTAAGGTATTTGAACTCACGATGGTGACCTTATCACTCAGTTTATTTCACCATGCTTTAATCCATGCAGTGCGACACGAGTATCACCCAACATGGTGCATCACACATCCATTATTTTATCGTGTAAGGATGTTATCATGTTTTCCCCCTAGCCGCGCGACACCCATATCGCACGATATGACTACTGAGCATCCCGTGCAGATTCAATTATGTAGAGTTACCCGATACTGGTTATGTGCTAAAACCATATCACTCAGACCTTATCATTTCTTCGATATCAACCTCATATGAGCATCATATTCACCTTCTGCCTGATATCGGGTAAATACAAGTTTGATCGAATAACTCTTTTTGACTTGACTTCTTTGTCTAATCATTGTTGAAAATGGCACACACCAAGCAGACCATTGACCAAGTTGATGAACAAGGCCGAAGGATCAACCCTGAAGTCACAAATGAAGCCACCACTAGATAGAAACACCCCAATCCTAAGACAGTTGGGCCCTCGGAGGCCAATAAGCAGCCTAGGGTAGAAGCAACCCCACCCACAACCATGACGGTGGAACCAAAGATCCTAGCCCACTCACCAGGCTAGTTCATGCCCAAGGACGAGGAGCACCGACGACGTTACACTGAGTTGGCAGAGAAAGTCTACCGTCCAACCTGGTTCTGCCATATATCATCTTTCCACCAGATTGGCATCTTCGACAGACTAGAGAACATCTTAGAAGCCATCGGACTCCAAAAGATATGATTTAGCTACTCCACCTCCTACACCGAACTCATGAAGGAGTTCATCTCCTCCCTCTACTGAGTTCCAAATACACCAGAAGAGAGCAAAATGTTCAGCTGAGCGGATAGACTCTAAGGGCACCTCTACAATGTCAAGTAGGACATCTCAGTGAGGCTGCTCAATGAGATATTCTCCTCTAGTGAGGCTAAGAGAGAGATGATCAATAAAGGTGCCCAAATCACCGAAGGTGATGGCTTTGACCCAGTCACACTATGGAGGAAGCTGACGGGCGAATCCTCCTTCAAGCTGGGAATAAAAGTGGCAACGGTCCACTCATGCTTCTGGAGGATAATGTACAAAATAGTGGTGAGTCTGCTCTTTAGCAAGTATGAGATGAGAAATCTCTACACTGAAGAGCTGCACTTAATCTGGTACATGATGGAAGGCAAGTCGATCAACCTAGGTCGGTTTCTGCTGAACCGCCTCCATCCTATAAAGGATGCCACAAAGGAGTACAACATGGGAGGGGTCGTCAACCTGATAGAGGCAAGGCTAGGGTACCCAAGGGAGCCGCTCAGCCTATCGCGCACCTGGGGCGATGACAAGATCGACATCAAGTTCCTCACCAGGGCAAACATAATCAAGAAGGATGGCCACCGCCTCTTCTACAAGTTCACAAGGACAAATATCCTCCTGCCCCTCCCACTCCGCATCAACTACGATGTAGAGAAACTGGTCTTCACAACAAAAGAGATCAAAGCTGTGACCGTTGAAGCCACTTACGCTGCCACAAAGGCCATCCAAGAGAGGATGGTCACCACAGGGAGGCCCTCACCACTCGATGCTCGACAGAACAAATAATCGGCAGTCATCATCAAAGACTCACCTATTGCCACCACCGTAAAGCCAACCACCATCGCCACAAAACCAACAATGCCAATTCGGTGGTCACTGCTACCGCCACCGAGCCAACCACGACAACCACAACCACACCCACCGCGGATACAGAAGAAGTGTCAGTCATCAGGGAGGTCATCGACACCATCGAGGCCGCTACAACAGTTGTCTCCTCAGAAGCTGCTGTGGTAGAAGCAATAGTTGTAGCACTTGAAGCTTCAACTCTATCGGAAATGGCAGAGACCTTGATGCAGTTGAACACCTCTCGCAACAATAAAGAGGTGTTTGTTGATCTCTTAGAGGAGAAGCTCAGGTCTGTAAAGCTGACGCCGACATCGACACCGCCACCATCTATGCCAGCGACAGCTGTGGAGGAGGAAGTCGAGAGCCATATGGTCGATCAACATCCGCCTACTCCAAAACCTTCTCTACAACCCCATACTGAGGAGACGGAGGCAGCTGCAAAGGTGCTGACACCTCATCTGGAGGCCACTCCCTCGTGTATTGTCTAGGTGGACTCGGCCCTGATAGACAATGACTTTTCATTGGGCCACATTGCCAATGCGAGGAGCACCACCTAAAGTCGAAGTCACTCAGTCGTAGTCCCTTCTTCGTTGGGGGCAGGCCTTCAACTTCAAATTCGAAAACTTATGGGAGGTAACGAGTAACCACAACTCTACTTTTGCTTCCCTGACCTACAAGTTTCAGGTCTTCTAGTGGAGGCTAAGTGAGAAGGAGTGTCAGTTGCTAATTCTAGTTGGTATCCCCAGCCAACTAGAGGCGCTGAACAAAATGATGCAAGCGCCACTCCAACACCTCGACGCCATCAAGTAGAGGCTCAATGAGAGGGACATCCACCACCGTTCAAGGCATCCTAGAAGATCACCATCACCACCGGCTTCCCCCTCTACACCATCATCATCATCCTATTCCTCCGGTTCGTCATCCTCATCCACTTCCAGCGGGCCCTCCACAATGCCTGAGGAAGAGACATCGAACAAAACTGCTGACGGGTCCCCCACAGGATAGGGGAGCACTTGCAGTGTCGACGTATATTCAACCCCTCTTTTTTTTTTGGTTAAGCCAGGGGTCGCTTTTATTCATCCCACACCCCTCTTGTGGGCACAATCATCCAGAAATTATAGCTCCTGCTTATGACAGTGCAGGTAAAGAGCAATAAAAACCAGAAACATCATAACAACCTAACCAACAACACTCCGCAAAACAATGTAAGGGGCTCTACATTTCTCTAAAGCCACCATACCTCTTACTATATGTGGTATATTCAGTGTATCTGAAGCAATGAATGGCTCATTCAATCTGCTGCCCCATTTCCCTAGTTCACAAGGTATCGAGTTAATGACCTTGTGAACCAAGGACCCATATATCATAGCAGAATCAAGCTCCTCTCGCAGCTCCCTAACGAACGGTGACGTCTTCCATGGTTCCATGCCGTTGTTCCATAAGATGTCATGCACGTACGCCTCATCAATCTCAATACACGAAATGACCAATGCATGGTCTCTCTCTATCTTCAACCCGATAGCACACACTTTCATATATGCAAGTATGTAATCCGTACTCCTGAGCCAAGCTCTGAATACAAGGCAGATATTAGCCCTATGATTTCTTATAACTCCCGCCGCCCACCTTCGAGAAACTCCTTGGTTATCTCTATCTCTCCCGATCATGAGGTTGAGCTTAAGATTATGCAGGTCAGGAGTCTGCCATCTCACCAGCTCTATCTGTCTCATCAAGACTCGCGGCTCAGTCAAGCTCGCCTCCCTCATCCGTGCATAAATGTTGTTATCTGTATCTAACACAAAAGATCTCCTCTTCAGTTGGACGTTCAGCGCCGCAATAACCCAACTCCATTCATGAGAGAAAGGTCTATGTTGCTCCTCAAATCTAGCTTGGCATCTCAACCTCCATATGCTATACGGGATCAGAACTTCCAGGTTTCCAGCTAGCCACTCTTTTAGTTTCTTTCTCTTCCCCAAAACACATGTATCTATTAGGGATCTGACGTCATTAGGTGGATGCATATCTGTCAGCTCATCAAACTTACCCCAAAAGAAACCCGCCATTTGTCCATGGAAAATTAGGTGTCCAATGCTCTCCTCGTGCGGCTCCTTGCAGCAGTTGCATCGAGATGCAAAGGGAATGCAGCATCTAGCTTTAATATTATCATCCGTTGACGTGGCCCCTCTAACAGACTTCCAAATGAAAGCCTCCGCCTTAGGGAAGCTACTCTTCCAAATCCACTCTAACCCAGCAGGACCTTCCCTTCCATCTACCATCAGTAGCTTTTTGAATGATCTCATAGAGAATACACCTCTCAACCCCAGACTCCATATCATTCTATCTTCCACATCAGCGATCCATGCGCTAGATTCACGGATGATATCCAACCCATCATCGTCAACTATCATCCTCAGTAAATCCCAATCCCATCCCTGGCCTTCAATCCAGAAGTCTTTAATAAGAAAAGGGTGTCTTCTATCACTAGCAAATCTAGCATGATTTGTCAAACGCTGCTCACACCACCTCGAGTCCCAGAAAGGAATTTCACCTCTCCCTACCACCCATCTACACATAGGGAACACCTGCGGCATCATATCCCATATACGTTTCCAGTACGGAGAAGGAGAAGGTCCCAAATTCAAGGAACCAGGAAAGACATTATCACGACCTGCTACCACATTGGCATACTTCCACCTGCAGAAACTGGCCCATATTGAATTTGCCATCAAAACCTCCCAAAAAGCCTTCCCAACGAAAGCATCATTTATCAGACGGAGCGATGATAACCCCAGCCCACCCTGAGATAGAGGTCTTGCAACTCTGTGCCAACTGAGCCAAGCTTTTCTGTGTTGTTCATCCCTGCCCACCCACAAGAAATGAGAAAGCTTCCTCTCAATGCGTTCTGCAATCCCCACCGGAACGCCAATCACAGCCGCCGTATATACAGGAATGGATGATAGCACGTGAGCGATTAGTAGTCTTCTTCCCGTGAAGGATAGGAGTTTGGATCTCCAAGTTGTGAATTTATTAACAATCTTCTTCAGCAAGAACTTGAAGTCGTTGAGTCTCATCCTTCCTTTTGTAATAGGGATACCCAGGTAAGTGATAGATTCCTTTGCTGCCCCCATATCCATATAAACTGCCACACTATTTATCATCTCCAAATCTTTCCCACCTACTACACATATGGATTTATCTTTATTGATTCTTTGTCCTGTGGCCCTTTCATACGCCTCAAAATTATCCCTAACCTTCTCCATCGATCTCTGATCAACATTGAAGAATAAAGCAATGTCATCCGCATATAATAGAATGCTTGGCGGAATCACCTCCTCCCTGATCTTGAATCTCGAAATGTGTCCCTCCTCTTCTATCTTCAAAAATTTTCTACATAGAATCTCCTCAAAAAGAATGAACAAGAAAGGGGATAGCGCACAACCTTGCTTGAGTCCTCTACTCATCGGAAAAAATCCTACAGTTGCATCCCCAACCGTGATGGTAGCCCATGTATTTGAAAAGAAACTTAAGCACAACTTCACCATATCCGTACTAAACCCAAATTGCTACATCACTCTCCATAGAACATTCCAGTTAGTCCTATCATAATCTTTCGACATATCATACTTCAAAATCACATTGGGTGTCCCATGGCCTCTATTGATGTCGTGCATCAGCTCCTTCGCAAGCCTGACACGATGAGTGATGTCGGATCCTTTAACAAAAGCACCTTGTACCTTGGAAATCAATCTCGGCATCATGGGAGCCATCCTATCACTGAGAATACGTGCAAGAATACGGAGGGCAACATTTTCAATAGAGATTGGCCTAAAGTCCTCTGGTAGTCTCTTTGGGAAATCCACCTTCAGAATAAGCAGAATTCGACAGCAGAAAAGGCCCCTAAAGCAAGGTTGTCCTCTAAAGAAAGCCTCTGTCATCTTCATAAAATCCGCACCAATGGTTGACCAAGCAGCCCGGAAGAACATCCCAGTGAACCCATCCGGACTTGGAGCTGCTGAGGAGTCCATCTTTAGCAGGGCCTTCACAACCTCCTCTTCACGGGGGACAGCGAGAAGGGAAAGATTTTCATCCATAGATACCAACTCCGGGATATTATGCAAGAAATCCTCCAAGTCAGGTACATTTGTTTCCACCACCTCATTGAAGAAATGTTTATAGAGGTCCGCCGCCACCTCCGCCATCATCTTAGGATCCAATATACACGTGCCATCCTGCAAGACCACGCTGTTAAGCCTCCTGCGCTTCCTTCGTGCTTTGACGGTAGCATGATAAAATTTCGTATTACGCTCCCCATCTTGAAGCCAGCTTATCCTCGCCTTCTCTTTCCACATCGCCTCTTCTTCATCCAACAATTGTTGCATTTCTTTCTCAGCCGTCCTCAGGTCAGCTTCATTCGCCATAGTTGGGTTCCCATCGAACGCCACCTGTGTAGTAAACACCACATCCTCCAAGTCTTTGATGCGCTGCTTGATTTCTCCATAGGACTCTTTGCTCCATCTTTGCAAAGCTGATCTAACTCTTTTAAGCTTGTGACAGAAAATGAAGGATGGGTGTCCAGTCACCTGTTCACTCCAATCCTGTTCAATCACCTTTAAACAGTCTTCGTGCTCGAGCCACGCCTTCATGAAAACAAAATGTGTCGTCTTTCACTCTATTGCTTGATCGCCTGGAATTGTCACTATAGGACTGTGATCAGAAACTCTATCTCTGGTTAAGTGTATCGATCTGGTTGCGGGCCTTGCCACCATCCATGCCTCATTCACTAACACCCTATCTATTCTTTGCCACATAGTAGGTGTAAGAATCTGCTTGTTCACCCAAGTGAATTGACTGCCTTCAAACGGAATTTCATCCAAAGCAACATCCGCAATCAAGGTGTTGAAATCCAGCATGTCCTGATAACCTGGTGTGTTCCCGCCTCGTCTCTCCCTTATATTACGTACCACATTGAAGTCACCTGCAATCATCCATGGCTCATCACCTATATGTTCCGCCATTGTCATTATCTCTTCCCACAAAGACCTCCTCTCAAGGTGATCACAACTGGCATATATGGCTGTAACAAAGAACTTTGCCCCATCGCTGGCCTCCAATCTCACCGTGATGTGTTGCCTATGTCTCTTGAAAACAGAAGGATTTGTATCTATGTCTGCGTAGAACCAAATATTCCCTTCCTCCTCTTGATTATCCACCGTCCAATCGAGCCTCACAATGTCCATGAGTTCTGCAGCCTGTTCAGCATGGAGAAATGGCTCAAACAAACAAACCACAACTGGTTTATATCTACCACAAATTTTTCTCAGAACTCTCCTCGTAGGATTATTAGATGCCCCTCTGATGTTCCAAAAAATAGAAGTAAAATCCATATTAACTTTGTGCCATCGTCACCACCAAAGATAAAAATGATCATGGGCTATATCCCCCCTTCAACTCCGACCAATATCCATCAAAGAATTCTCCGTCGTAGTCTGAGTGTCTCCTCTTGGAATGATACCGTCTGTGGTACCGGCTATCATCCCCATCTCTTCTATGTCTACTATGACTCCTTCCAGATGTCCTCCTATGATCAGCATAGTCACCCTCAAGGAAAATGAAATCCTCCAATCGTCTGTTTGACAAAATTCTGTTGTTGCCTTCTCTATCCATGACCACTCGTCTTGGTGATCTATGATGCTGCCTAATCGGGGACGGGCTCCGCTTCTGAGGTATCGCTCTAGAATCCGAGGTTTTGTCTGACACAATCACCATGGCATTAGATACAATCGTCTTCCCCTGCGTAGATAAGGCCTCCCTAGGTATCCCTGACTCTCTCCCAAACTCAGTAATCTATGTGCTATTGGACCACACCGAACCTCTTGCCAACATGAAGAACTGCACAGATGTCCGACACTGCCTTTAAGTAAGAGATACAAATTGAGGGATATCTTCACTGAATGCCTCAACCAGGATAATCAAGCCAAACAAGTCATCTTTTTCCTTCTGCCAGTCTGAAATGAACCTCAGTTTACCCAAAGGTGATATCATCTTCTCCATCGTGTCATCATCTCTACAGGTAATAGGGATGTATGCTACCCAAAACCAGAAATCCTCCTTCCGTTGGTGCTGTTCTCCATTACTCATGAGTTGCAAATCAATTTTTTTCTCGTGCATATCTGGTATGCCCTTCTCCTTTACTTCCTTCGCCTCCTTATCACATGAGAAGAAAGCAACAACCTTACATTCTGCAAATCTATATAGGTCTGCCGCATTGGGCCAGTACTGCCATAAGAATGGGCAAAGCTCCTTCCATTGAACACCATATGACCATGATATCTCCACCGCCCTCTCAAGCGCCATCATCTTCGCTTTGCGCATCTCGTCGTCAGGCCCGACATCAACAACGATGCACTTAGGGATGTGTTGCAGACCGCCCCTGGCCGGGATGCCCAATGGCAATGGAGGAAACATCGCCCTTGAGTGTACGTCTGGTGGCCTCAGTCTCGGCATATACTGCGTGCATCTAACAGCCACATGACCCGGTCTACGACACTTATAGCAAACCTTGCTTCCTCTACTCTGCGCCTGCCAATGGCCTCTCCCCATACATCTGAAGCATGTGTCGTGAGGGATCCCGTATAGCGGTGTCTTCCTCTGTGGCCGCTGCGAGATGACCGGCTGTGTGATGGGTGTCGGAACAGGCTCCTGCCTAGGGTTTGGGACAGCAAGAACCTCCGTCGTCCTGATCTCAGATGGCCACGTCGCTTGATTCACCGGACTAGTATGGTCGATCGGCGGGCAGTCCGACTCAATCACCATAGGAGCAGATACGTCTCCTTCCTCCCTCGGTGGCGGTGGTGGCGCCACCTCATCATCAGGACCGTGGGTATCTTCCTACGGTTGCATCATCAATAGGCTACTAGACGCTGGAACCTCCGTCCGCTCGGGCCCAACACGATCGGGTCGATCATCCCTCCGTTCTTCCACCACTGAAACCCTAGACGGCGAGTCATGCAGCGTGTCTTCACTGGTCATCACAACCCTAATGTCGAGAAGCACCTCCTCCAGTGAGACTGTAGATGATATCATCTTGTTTCTCCTCTCTGCAACAACCTGTTGTGCTTGGCTACCTCGCACACTCTGCCTGGTTACCCTACGTAAAAGTGGCGAGGGCAACATCTAGACCACTTCAAGATGATCTCCAACACCCGATACGAAAGCCAAGGTCCTATCTTCCGATACTCAGCAGTCAAATGACACCCGACACCTTTCGCACGTCTTCGAAGCAACCTCTTGCCCGACAGCCCCACAAGCCCGACCCGCCGAAATGAGAGCCAAAAGCCTATCGCCCGATACTCACTCAGCAACTACCTTGCGCGATACTGGGGCCAAGTCTGCCTTGCCCGATACTGGAGCGTATCATTTTCAGCATGAATTGCACCAGAGATCCCGAGAATAACTTGCTTGCCCGATACGAGAGCACTCCTGTAGCGTCCGGCGGATTTCCACCCAGTATGGAATTCAGATCTTCTTACGTATCAGCCACCAACCTGTGTTGGCCTCCATCCAAGAGGCCCCTCCACGATACGAGAGCTCCCCCCCACGATACCGTAAGTTTCAAAAAACTATACTTTATCGAAAAAAGCCTATCGCACGAGACTCCATGCAACATCCAATCGCACGATACGAGAGCTCATTCTCTCCTACCCAGCTGCTTGCCCGATACTCGGAATGTGTGAATCTGCCGGAAGCCTATCCAATAATCAAAACTCTATCGGGAACGGCCTATCGCACGATACTCCAATCAAAACCTATCGCACGATACGTGAGCCTATCGCACGACACGAGAGCTCCAGATCAGAGCTAAATCCAGTTTGGTGGAAGACATATTTAATAATATCGCCCGATACACGACCTCGGTCCAACAACTAGGAAGCTACCCGATACTGTAGATGCACTATACTGGAGCTCTGCTCGCCCAATATTGGAGCTGCACGATACGAGAGCTCCAGTCCGAGCTGCACATATGAGGAGATATCTGTATCTTCAACCCCTCAGCCGTTAGAACCAACTGACAATGCAGGAGAGATATCTGAAGGCCTAACATAGTATTCATCTGAAACATATGAGGGAGAAGGGGGTGATCTGTATAGATCGATTGCTGAGCAACCCCCTAGGGTGAGGACTTTGGCGGTAACACATTCTTTGCATCGTCAAAGATCTCTGCCTTTGAGATGGTTGACTTTGATAGGTGCACCATCAACTACCTGACGATCCGGGACCAACAACTGTTGAACATGGTCCTTAGGGTGTAGGGAGAAGAAGAAGCCATCATTTGGAGTGACATGTACTTCTCCATAAAACATAGAGAACTCCAAGGCATGTTGCGCTCGAAAGCCGTCGTAGGGGAGATCTTGTTTAGGGTCTTAGAAGGCACAATGCTTGAGAATATCACCATCAGGATAGGCTGGAAGCCAATCTACAATGCCACCCCAGCCTTGGCGAGACGAATACTGGTAGGGGCATACGAAACAAGGCCGGTGGTTGATATACTGAAGCACATTGAAGAACACAACCCCGACCTGGTGCTAGTACCCTACAAGCTTAGAAAGCATTGGTTCCTCTGTGTGGCCGACCTCTACTCCCACGATGTCACTCTGCTTAGCTGCTGCACCACAGAGGTCTCCCACCAGGGGCACATCTTCATGCACCTTGAAGATAAGCACCTCAGGCTTCTTCCTCTGTGCCTTCAACAGGTCATCAAACAAGGAGTCCAACGCCACAGTGGAATTTGGAACTTCTAAGCCATCAAAGACTTCCTAGTTCAAGAAGACCTAGGGAGCAGAAATAGTGCCTTCATCTTCGTGCGTGCCATGGAGCTACTAAACATCTTCAGATACATAAGGCAACTCCAGGACCAAGACTTCTACCAACTGAGGAGCATATACACACTGTTGCTGATCAAAGGCAAGTGCTATTTCTGAGATGCAGAACTTCTAGAGGACCTACTAGAGACAGACGCTGGTTCTGATGCTAACGCATATTCTTCTTAACCCGACAGTCCTCCAAGGAATGAAGTCAAGGGCACTTTTGACGTCTTCAGGACAGACAAGTAGATAGAAACTCTACGAAACATACTCGCCACTGAAGGTGATTCTGCTTCGCCTATCATCACCGAATCTCTTATCAGCAATTTTGATTGTTTCACTTGCAGTTCTCTATCTCAATAATAGGTCAATGAAATTCTTCTTCGACTTGCTGATTCTAACACTATAGACATGATATATGAAAAAGATAACACAGTGGTCCTCCTTGACAATCTATGAGACTTAGTCAAGGAAGGAGGGTGTCAAGCAATGACAGTGGCATCTGCTTACATCCCCATCCTATAGAAGAAGATTGGACAACCCTACATCGCCCATCCGATGTTGTTCAATGACTTATGCCTTGCTGATGAGACAGAAGCACGCCAGCTATTCTAGCTTGAAGTAAAGAAGTGTCTGCCGTGCATAATATTTCTACCTATGCTGCATGACAATCACTGGATGCTCCTGATGATTGACACCCATCCACACGCCGGTTTCTTCTACAATAGCTTCGATGCCAATAGCGACTATCTGATGGAGTGTGCTTCTACGCCGACAACATCCCTCGAGCGGCTAGCAAGAAAATATTATGCCGAGGTGGTGTCTTTGATCCAACCCTATCGTGAAGACTCGGCGTCCAAGTGGCACGAACTCCAATACTACCACTATAGTCCACAATAAGTTCCCTTATCAAATGACTGTGGTGTCTACGTGCTACACTGGATCTATAGCGCGATATCCAAATAAGCTCCACAACCTAGGCTAACACAGCCAATGCGGAGAATATGTGACGAAGCTCTTATTTACTGAGGGCACACACATTCGCTGAACCCTCACTGATCTATGCCTAACCTTTCCTATTTATCTCACAACTCTGGGACAGAGTGTGGGGTAAGTTTTGGGGGGAGTACTCCATTGCATCAGTGAGGGAGGTACTCTAAAATTTTCCCTTTTTGTCCTTTCCTTTTCCCACTATACTCTGTATATACATGTATATAAATGATTTATAGAAAGAAATACATATACACCTTCCTATTTCTCAAAAACTGTACAAAACACTTTATAGTAAATATTTGGTACAACTTCTTCCAACTTGTTCTCTCCATATCTAAGGCGGTGGACATTTTTGATATGCTCTCTTGAAAATGTAGACTCAAACGAAAAAGGCTATAACTTTTCTATACCAAATGACATGGGAATTTATCGCATAACAAACTCACTCGAGGTTGAAATCCTCGAGCTTTTACCAAAACCAAAGTGCAACAATACCACCCGCAAGCGGACGAGTCTTATCGCAGTATAGTTAAGGATCGAACCCAAAGGACAACATTTTAAGAATCTTTGTCAGCCTAGTCTAGTTCGAGTTAAGGCTAATATTTAAAACGATTGGTTGATTTGAGGTTAATTAAACTAATTGCAAGATAGTAAAAGTTGAATTAAAGTTGGCTTTAGATCAATGATATGGAATCGCTGGGATGGTATCGGGTTTCTCCACCACTGCTCATGCAAGCACATCCAAACATCAAACATGCAAGAAAGATATAACTATCCAAGTAGAGCTGCTGTGAAACCCCCCATATGGGTGTTAGGTCCATGTAAGCATCACCTTTGGCATCAAATTTCTCGTCACCATCCGGATCACATACTTACGGCTCCGAAGATACAACATCCAACTAAGGTTGTGGGCCCCCTATAAAGGCGTTAGGCACACATAAGCGTCATCGAAGGCTAGATGAATCATCCCCTCACGGATCATACACTTACGACCACAAGGAACCCCATTCTATTTCTAGTTTGGGAGTCAAACACGCTAATCTATAAGCAAGCAACCGATTTATACACGAGCAAACATCAATGATTAACAAGAAGATACAAAATCCAACTAAGGCTGTGAACCCCCTATACAAGCGTTAGGTACACAGAAGCATCACCGAAGGCTAGATGGCTCATCCCCTCGCGGATCATACACTTACGACCTCAAGGAATCCCATTCTATTTCTAGTTTGGGAGTCAACCTGTTAAACGATATTCAATCCTACATAAAGATATTCTCACAACATAGGAAGAACAATGATGAAAGCAAGCAAACAATCTAACAACGAACTTAACGATTAACAATGAAATGAAAAGTTATATACATTGCCATGAACGGTTAATAATATAACATGTTTGCATGGGCAGCGGGGCTAGTCCCCGCACCCCAGCGAAAAGGTACTACTCGCTCATGATGCGAGAAACAAGAAGAATGAGAAAGAGAGAGAAATCTGCCATGGACTCAGCGTAGAAGGTTGTCACAGCTTGGTGAAGTAGATATGGCCTCCTACGTCATGTCAGAGTACATTTGGACGTGAACAGGAGTTTACAAGAAAGACCAGATAGTCTCCCTTGCTCCATCTTTCTTCTCTCCTCAACCTCCTTGGTTGCAACACGGGCAGTAGGTGGAAGGAAACTGGCCCAGACTGGACTGGTTTCGGATCAGATCTGTATACAGGAATCCTGTCAGCATCTCGAAACCGATGTCCAAGTGAGGACCCTTGGGGTCCTATTTATAGGCATGGGACTGACCCCAAATGGTCTTGGATTAAAGGAAACCAAACAGTCTGCAAATATTTTTGCCCAAATGGTTTCACTTAAAATAGCCCAAACGGTCTGTAGAATCTGACCAAACGGTCTTGCATAAACTGGGCAAATGGTATGTAAACCGTATAAGACCAAACGGTCTTGAGCAAACGGTTTGGAAACCGCATGAGATCAAATGGTCTCACAGACCGTTTGCTCCTTTCAAACGATCCTTTGCAAACGATCTGGAAATCATATAAGGACAAATAGTCTTGATCGGAAAATGGTTTGGAAACTGATAGAACTCCAAACGGTCTTGTGTAGAAAGGGGAAAATGTTCTTTAGGTCAGCAGATGCCCAAACGGTCTTCAGGTCAGTAGATGCCCAAACAGTCTTCTATGCTTGCTGATCAAATGATCTGAAACCCGCAAGGGGGCCAAACGGTCTTGTGTCGCAAAGGGCAAATGTCTTGGATAGACCGTTTGCTTTTCTGTAATGGATTCGAACAGTGACCGAATATGTAAGAAGCTGGGTCAAAGAACGATCTTCATCCTTCATCTGTAGGTGCATCGGCCTCAGGGTGACCCCATTTGGTACACGAACCACCTCCAATCGATCTCGCTCAGGAGCTGCAAATAAGTGCTGGTCTGAGGTTGAATACGATGCACCACAACCGTGGTTAGGCACCACGGTCGTAGTAAAGCTACTATCCCACGGCTGTGCCGCCTTGCACAGGCGTGGTGGGTGACTAATCAGGCTCTGATGGCATTGTGCCATGGCCATGGCATGACACCACCGTCGTGGTGAGGTAGCTGCCACACGGTCGTGCTACCTCACACAGGCATGGTGAGTTAGAGCTCAGGCATTGGGGATGATCCACCATGGTTGTAGCCCCACCACACGGTCGTGGTGATGACAGTAGACCATGGACATTTTGGACCACCATGGCCGTGGTTAGGACTCTGCTATGAGGTCTTGAATCCATACACTACTCGATCCCTTATGGCTGGATTATGCTTCCAATCGATCTCTACTGGTCATACGGTCTTGAGACCGCATGGGCTCAAACGGTCTTGAGACTGCATGGGCTCAAACGGTCTTGAGACTGCATGGGCTCAAACAGTCTTGGTTAGATTTCTTGATCGGAGCCAGAGATGAAGGTGGATCTTGACTACTTGTTCAGCTTTGTCAAAACTTGCGTTAAATGAACAATATTTAGTTAAAACCTTAATAATCGAATCAACTAAGTAGTTTTGCACATTATGATTCATATTGAGTGAAATGGTATGTATAGAGTTGAATTGGTCCCGAAGTGATAATTGAATTTCATGATGAATATACATTCATCACCAACTTTGAAAAATAATCTCGCAACAGCTAAAAGATGTGCATGTGAAGGAAAAAGCTGCCCAAACAACAAACTCCCTTTTCCCTACCCATCAAAATCCCAAAAAGAGAGGAAAGCATTATGAGAGAGAATAAAAGTATGAGAGTTGTGCCCGAAAAAAAAACACACACACTTGTCTTCCCAAAAGTACCCATCTTTAGGCATGGTAGATCTGGGGCAGTGGTATGTAGGATGTGAAATCACTGCTCTAAAGCCAACTGGCTTGGACTGTAGGGACCACTTGCCTATTAACAGACCCGTACTTGGATGGATCAATGGAGAGAAAGAAAAACCCAAAAATCCTTAAGCCTTCCTGAAAACCCCACCGTCTTTCCCCAAGAAGTTTGGTGTGAAAGCTAACTTCAAAATCATGCACCAAAAGTCTCGCAAAAGCTGAAGAGAAATGTTTTGCTTAAATAAGGCAGGAAAAATAAAGTCAATTGTTCGTAGCCAGACGTAATTTTCCTCAGGACATCTCAAAAATTCACTTAACCCCTTGTCCGAAAACTACGTCTGGTTTTAAAAAGTACAGCGAACAAAGTTTTAAAATAGGTACAAATTGATTGAGGACAATCAAAATGCTAAGTTTAGGGGAGTTGATAACACCCATTTTATGGCTGTTACAACTTATATTTTACTATCAAAACTACCTCTAAACCTAACTTCCTCTCTATTTTATCTTATTTGTTGAATAGAAATAATGCCTACTATGCTCCTGATAACATTTCCTATCTTTTACATAGTTTCTCTTATTTTTTTCACCAAAAGAATGCTAATGGGCCCATCCTGGCCCATACTCCATGAGTTAATCATCCTAAGCCATCTAACAGTGAAGCGACACACCCTTTTTACCCGTCACGGTCGCTGCGCAATATGGCAGCAACCCGACGCGGGTTTGTCACGCATGAGCTTTGACAGACTGCAAGCTATTACCCGACAGGGTGCCTTGCCCGCCATAGTCTGTCAGCTGATGGAGTGAATTGCGGGACACGACCACCTCTCAGTGTAGCAGCCCGCCTGAGTCTTAACCCGACACGAAAACACAATTTACCTGCAACCTGGAGCACGACGACCCACCAGCTGTGCCAGGAGACAGATGTTTCAGCCCCTTTTGCGAAGCCGTGATAACGGAGCAGACAGAGGACACATGGCCCAATGAGAGCCACATCTCCCACCAACCCACTAACTATAAATAGAAGCTACATGCCTACAATGGGATGGGTCAGAACCCTACGAGAGCTAACTCTTAGAGCAGAGGAGCTAGTACGTTGAGTTTTAAAACCAGTTGGGCGATACTAGGTGAGCACACCCCAACCTGAGAGGGATGAGAGGAGTTCACTTAGAACCCAACCCGGTAGAACCAGCAACGCATCAGGAGGGACCCGAGAACCTAAGAAAAAGCAAACCCCATACATGTCCTAACACGACACGATATCCAACCCGATATTGTAAGGCCCCTGACCTTGCTTAATGAGTTGAATGAGATTAATTACCATAATTGAATACATATAAACCTAATCTAACCTTTGATATATTTTGAAATCATAAGACAATCTTAAGTTTCAAATTTGATCCAATTTGGACACTGTTTGAGCAAGTTATGCAATTTTTTGTAGATTTTGGACTTTTATGCAATTTACCCAATTGATGTGTTTTCTTAGCAATTTTTCACATACATTATGTTCCTTAGATGTTATATTATCATTCTTGATAGTTTTGATCCATGAGGATCCTAGTTGAGCCATGGTTTGAAGGTGTTTTCATCAAGGGTATTTTAGGGTTTGCCCCTTCATGGATGAGCTACTTTTAGTAGCTATCAACTAATGAATTATGTGATTGGCTGGCAATTTCGACACAGGAAAGATAATCAGGTCAATAGGGATGGTGGGGGAGCTTCTTGTATGTGTTCTTGTATATTCTTAATAGTTTAAGGCCATAAACACATGGGGAAGCTACTTTTACACCTCATGCTTGCTGCTATCCTTATCCATGGGCTATATTTACCTCTTCCTGGCCCAAATATGAAACTATGCTTGCTTTCTCTTTCCTATAACCTGGAGCAACGAATCCACCCTATTTTTCTGTGGAACCAACTTCTCTAAGGTAGAAGAAAACCCCTTTTTGGAGAAGAAGGTCTCCTAGAGCTCCATCTAGCCCTACCTAGGGTTTCCATGGTCATCTTCTAGGGAATTTGACCAAGGCAAGTTGTTTTCTTCCTTCCTTCTTCATTTTTCTTGCTCTTATCATTCCTTATACCTTCCTCCAGGTTGGAACCCTTATGTTCCATGGTGAAAGTGGCTCTACAACTCAAAAATCTATCCTTCTTGTTTCTTTTTCTAAGATTTTGCTTGTTTGTGGAGAGAAGTACCTATTTGGCCAAGTTTAGCTTTGAATCAAAGGTTTTATTGCCCTATTTGCTCAAGATTCATGCTATTTGGGATCTGACCTACTCTATAGAGGCGAATTATATAACATTCTTCACTTATATTTTTTTGGAAATAGGTAAATATATTGCCAAAAGGGCCTAATGAGCCCAGGACCTACAAAAAACAAGACATATACAAGGGGGTGTTATCAACAAAAACCCCAGTATCTTTTTTCTTTCTCAGTCATACCTAAAGCAAATCCTTATTTACATTTAAAATCATGGGCTAAGGCCATCGCTATTCTAGCAACGACCTTATCCTCATCACAAGCCAAACCATCGTGGTTCCTACTGTTTCTCTCCTCCCACACATAGTAGCATGCACCAGCCAGGCAAAAGCCCCCCACAGCCGAGCTACTTCTGGTCTTCAACTTCTCATTAAGTTTATTTACAGTACTAATGAGATCCACTTCCAAAATTTTCCCCCACTCGCATTTCAAGTAGATTAAAGCCGAGATTCTTCTAAAGAACCGGCAGCTGCCAAAGATGTGTTGGTGGCTCTCCTCTTTGACATTGCAAAGGCTATAGTTAGCATTGATCTGCAAACCCCATCTTCTAAGTCTGTCTGTAGTTGGAAGTTTAGAAAGTATAGCCCTATAAGTGGTAGTACTCCACTTGGGCATTTGGAATTGATTCCACAACAGCTTGTACCAAGCTACCTCTTCCCCGATACTAATGTTGATCCATGGTCTTGCCCTAGGAGCTATCAAGCTGACCAAACCATAACTATCAACACTATACCATTGTTGCATCTACTGCCATTGTTTACACATGCTCCTCCAAATCCTAGAGGAACTACTATCATATCCATTCTGTAAAACTCCATATCATTCTGTCATCCAACTGCTCCATATGTTATCCTTCAGTCTTAGGAACCTATCAAATCTATTGCATTGACTCTGGTTCACCATCCATTTAGGATCGGTGACATTCAGTCCACCACTACTGAATGGTTTGTCAATAGTAAGCCAAGCCACTCCATGGCCTTTGCATCCCCAGATGAAATTAGCAATAAGCTGTCTGCAGCTATCAGCCAAAGGAAGGGGAAACTCACATACATCACACCAAAAATGGATCATCGCCTGGAGGACAGCTCAGACCAGAACCAACCTCCCAGTCATAGAAATCCTACAAGCAGCCCATCCATCTATCTTTGTTCTCAGCATATCAAGGCAATGGATGAAATCTGTTGTGGTTCCTTTACCGCCAGCCATAGGGGTGCCCAGATACTGGGTGGGTAGCTTACCCACCTTGATCTGGATGGCATTTCGCATCCTCCCCCTCCTTGCATCTCACGACCTGGAGAGGTATATCCTGGACTTGATGGTATTTATGTAAAGACCAGTTAGATGACCGAACTTCATCATCACAGCTTTGAGTTCTCGTATTCTATTAGCATGGCCGATGGAGAAGAGCATGATGTCATCGGAAAATATGAGATGGGAGTAGACTCTGACATTCTTTATTTTGAATGGTCTCACTTTCCATATATGTTTTGCATCCTTCATCATTCTGGTTAGACCTTCCATCACTATGGTGAACAACATAGGGGACAAGGGGACACCTTGTGTTAGGCCGTTCGCAGTAGTGAAAAGACCAACCAGACTGCCATTTAACAAAATCGAGAAGGAAGTGGTGGTCACACATTGTTCAACGATGCTAATCCACCTCTCACAAAAACCCAACACTTTCATAATGGCCCAGAGGGCATCCCATCTCACATGATCATATGCCTTCGTCAAATCCACCTTCAGGAAGGATTTAGCACCATTTCTTCTGTTCTTGAACCCGGTGAGGAATTCCGCTGCTAGGAGAGTGTTGTCCACTATCCTTCTCCCTTTTATAAAGGTGCTTTGTTCTTTGGAGATGATGTTCAGTAGGATGTTCATCAGGAGACCTGCAACAACTTTAGATATAATTTTATAAAGCACATTACAACAGGTTATCGACCTGTAATCAGCGATGCTCTCAATCTCCTTCTTCTTCGATATCAGTTTGATGAACCCATGGTTGACAGCCCTCACCATGTTATGTCCACTCATGATCCATCTAACTCCTTTTAAAATGTCATCCTTCACTAGTTGCCACATATGTTGAAAGAATTTCACATTCATCCCATCGGGTCCTGGAGCTTTACTGGGACTAATGGAGAAAGCCACCCTCTTTACTTCATCTTCAGTGACTTGTGCATAGAGCCTATCATTTGTTATGTCATCCACCCTTCTATTAGGTAGCATCTCATCAAAGCTATGAGTGTAGCTCTTGTCTCAGTTGTACAATCCTTTGAAGTAGTTAATAGCATTGCACACCACCTCTTCCCTATTATTCACCACTTGCCGTTGTTCATTGATTAGCTCATGGATGGATTCAATCATCTCTTTCTTCTTTATTTCTCTATGGTAGACTTTGGTATTACAATCTCCATCTTTTATCTAGTCCATTCAACTTCTCTGCCAACAGAACACTTCCTCTGCTTTCTTCAGCTTCAACAACCTCTCTTCAGTTCTTCTCTCATCTTCAATAAGCGCTTCATTCAAAGGATCACTATGAATCCTATACATCACGGTTTGGTATTCTTGTTCTATCTTATAAAGCATGTTCTTGAGATTCACTTTATCTTTACTCCATTTCTTCAGATCCTTCTTAGTATTTTGTATCTTCTTTTGAGTTCTGAACATGTCATTGCCTTCAAGCTCACTCTTCCAGCTGGCTTCAACCACCTCCTTAAAGCCAGGCCATTCGCACCACCAATTAGAGAAACGGAAAGGTCTTATAATGATAAGTTTATTAACCAAATCAATCTTCATCCAAGCATGGTCACTAAGGGGGTTGGAACCCACCTTAATGTAGGATGAAGGCCACACATTCAGCCAAGCCTCATTCACCAGTCCCTTATCAATGGAACTAACAATTCTTCTTCTCTTTTCTTGCTTGTTAGACCAAGTGGTCTTTCCCTCGATTTTATTGAGTTCAATCAGATTGGTTTCCTCCACCATATTATTGAATGGTGCAAGGACTCTCTCTGGCACTCTATTACCCCCAACCTTCTCATCTGCTCTTCTGATGTTGTTAAAATCACCTATAACAAGATAGGGTATTTCAGTTTGTGCGGAGTCACATATGTTCTTCCACATACGTGCTTTATCGCCCTCAAGTCTTTCACCATAAATGGCAGAGAGAATAAAGTGAGAACCTCCCATGTTACAATAGGAAATGGTAAGAACTTGGTCAGAGGCATTAATGGTATCAACCTACCAGATATCACTGTGCCACCCAATACCTATGTGTCCCCCTTCTCTCTGTTCCAGGTTCGTAACCGCATTCCACCCTATAGGGAACAGAGTGTCCACCCTCTCCTTTACTGCTCTTGTTATTCTTGTTTCCAAGCAGATGAATAGTGAAGCCTCAATCTCAGTTATGGCTTTCTTCAGCTCCTTCTGGCTGTTCGCCAAGGACGCTCCTCACACATTCCATACGAGGATGGTCATTTCTTATCTTTGGTTGGCCCACCTGCTCCTTCTAGGTGGGTGCTCTTCCTTCCTTTCTTGGATGTGCTACGAGTCTTCTTGGGACTCCTGCTTCTTCTTGTTTCGATACTACAAGTGTTTCCTTAGATAAATGCTCGAGCATTGAGAATGCATTCAGCACTCCAGTCCCGACAGCACTCGTCGGAAGCACCTCCTTCTATGAGCTTCCCCTGCTTTCTCCTTCTTTGACTATCACAACCTCTCGTGATTCTATAGCCACTAAAGTGGGCTCTGAGGAACCATTGGTCATCGCCGGTTCAGACCTCTCCACATGGTCAGGGACCTCTGTGGCGTCAACCTCCAAAACAGAGACACTGTCCACCTTATCAGAAGCTTCAACGACTTCAACATCCTTCTCTTTACCCTTTCTAGAGCCAATCGGAGGCATGGACTTACCACCTCACCTGGGTCTGCCCTGGGGTACCACCAGGACAATCGATGGTGAAAGGAGAACCTCCTTGCTTCTCTCTCCCGGGCATTCGCCTGTACTGTGGTCGAAGACTATATAGGTGCAACAGTGATCTGGAAGGGCTTCATACTTGACCTTGACCGCCCACTCATCGCCATTAGGGAGTTCGACCATTATTTCAGGCAGTGGCTCAGATTCGGCCGAGATATCGACACAAAATCTGGCACACCCCTGGACCGATCCATTGGACTGCTGGTCGATAGCTCTGGGAGTGCCAATAGTGTGGGCAATCATCGCTATAGATCTTGAGGTCAAATTCTTCCTGACGTCAGGTAAGGACACCCAAACTGGCGTCGTCGTGAATACAACTCTCCTTGTATCAACCTATGGTGTCCATTTACGGATAAGCACCAGTTGATCATCAAAGAACCACAGACCCATTAGCATAGCTCCATTCCTGTTTGCTTCACTGGTGAACCTCGTGAGAAAAAGGCCTCCATCCAGCGTGAACACTTCGATGTCACCCTTTGGCCACCATTGTTTGATCATCCATCCCTTAAGTTGAAGTGGATGTCATTTGTTGCCAAGAATATGCACAATGGATGAGAACCGGTGATAATCCTCCATCTCTTCCATTATGGGCTCGTTGAACCGAGTCCAAGTCCGCCTATCCCCTTCCTTGTGAAAAGGGGTCTTCGGATGAACTGCCACTGCACCTCTAAGCTTGGGCGGGGGTCTGGCCACTGATCTGACCCAGTCTCTACTGATGGTGACATTGGCATCAGCAAAGAACCACTCCTCCGATCTACTGCTACTAGCCCCAGCAGTGAGGGAGGCGGAAACAACATCCGCCCCCAGGGTGCTCCTTCTTGATGGCACCATCGACGTGTTCTTCTCAGCCTACCCACCAACAGGGGGTTTGGCTATCCCCGCCACCAAGACTAGGCATCGACTTAGCTCAGTAGCAGGAGGATGTGGGGTGGACGACAGGGGAGGGGTCTCCCCCACCATGGTCAAAGCCCTAGACGGTGTCACCAAGCCAATCGCCATAGCTCAAACCAGTGAACAAGATCCCCGCCACCAAGTCTAGGCACGGGCTCAGCTCAGCAACATGAGGATGAGGGGTGGATGACAGGGGAGGGGTCTCCCCCACCGCGGTCAAAGCCCTTGACGGCGTCGCCAAGACAATCTCCAGAGCTCAAACCAGCGAACAAAGAACCTAAGTTTCATTTTTTTAGCAACTATTCTTCACTTATATTTCTTACTAGAAGCTTGTTAGTTCATGTTTATGCCTTAATATGTTGATTTAAGCATAGAGAAACCATGCTTGTTTAGAATTACATAATTTTGTGGTGTTCCCTATTTTTTTCTAGTTCTATATGAACTTGTAAACATGTGTATGACCTTTCTAAGGTGTAACATTATCTGGTACAGGTTGATAGCATCAACCTATGGTGCTAAGCTCAAAATAGTTGATGGTTCAAATTAGGGTTTTCAAGCTATTTCATCCCCTATCACACCACTGATGGTCATACCATTCAATAGACAATGGTGTTGCTTTTTTGACAACTGATGTTCATGATCAATGGTGTCAAATTTATGGTGAAAACCTATGGTCACCCCCCTTAGGTCAGGTTTTGACTCAATTAGACGTTTAGTTATCATCCACTAAGTATTCCAATGATGTTATCAATCGATGATGATATTGGCTTAATATTTTATGGTGTTAACTGAATGTATTACTGATCTAGCAACCAATGGTGACCTAATGATCACAATTAATGGTGGATCAGGTCATCACCATATATAATGGATTAGGTACGTAATTGTAGATTTGACTAAACCGTAAACCAATGATTCCTTGGTTCAATTGATTTAATGTTTAGACTTATACTTCAATTGATAACCTTGAACAATGAACCTGATCCAATGAATAATATTGGATGCTTCAACATCCAATGGATTAGAATAAATCACATGGTATTATATATTGGTCCTAGTGAAGATAATTCCATGGTTCAATACAATTAATTTGTAGTCTTACCTTTGCCATTATAGTTATATTTGATAAATCACTATAATAAGTGGATGCGTAACTCCCATGTGATCTAGCTTATTATACCTAACCTTAATGAAATTATATGATGTTTATTGGTTATAATCAGACCTCTTGAATGATTAGTGTGATAATTAATTACACTCTTTTTGTGTTGAAACCACATTGTAGTACTATTTGAATATCATAGTGCCTTGCCATGTTAATATCTATGGACACATATATGCTAATGATCTTTTAAGCCTTGTTTAAGGCATGGAATGATGATGATAACCTTACTATGAATAATGTGATGGTCTTAATGACCTTTGGGCATGTTTGAATCCAGGATTGAGGTGAAATCCTCTTCATGTTCCAATAAGGGTCAAAACCCTGGAACTTGTGATAAGATATTGGTATCTTGTAAAAGTATGATGATAAGTGTGGTCCATTAATTTATAATGAATGATAGCATGTGGTAATTTGATTAAGATTTATATCTCAAATGTTTTATATATTTTGAAGTTGTTATACATATACTCTTGTTAAAAAATAATTAGGGTTTGAATGTTCATTTATATGATTTAGCCTTAATCAGTGGTCATACCTAGCCCTCAGTTTGAGAATGGCTGTGGTCGTGTCTCGGTGATTATATATATATGATGATGAGATTGGAGGACAACTATGGTTATAACTAAGATGGTAGGGTATACGTACCCACCTCCTTTCACTAGTGCCATGACCTGTACCAAGGACGGACTAGGCTGTTAACAACTTGACCTTATGTGTCACTGTGATAGACTCGTACTGACTGGGGGCGAAGAAGATCTTAGGAGTATGGCTCTTCCTAAATCTTGTATGGCACTGATTTTGACTTAGTAGTGGTCAGTTGGGACTTGAGTGGTATTTCTCAAATCCCTCAGGGCAATGTAATAAAAGAAGTGATACCAATCATGTAGTATAATTTCTAGGGTTTAATATGCATCACATTGGTTGATTAACCCTTGTCTTGTCTTTACACTACATAGTTCTTACATGATGTAGACTTATGAAAATTGTACAATACTACAATTCTACTTGATGTTGTAACTTATTTGCTTAACTGCTTAGTATGCTTAAACTGTTCAATCTATTCATATTGTTTATTCAATACCCTAACCGCTCAATGTATTTTTGTTAATTAATATGTTATAATTAATATATGTTGGAGAGAGTTATATCTCTTGCTGGGACTGGGTCTCACCCGTGGGTCACCACATTTTTTTAGGTGGTAGTGGGCAACGAGGTTGAGGTTGTGCTGTGGAAGAAAATCAACCTGGTGATCAAAAGATTCAGAAGGTTGGTTAGTTGTAGATGTTAGTAGTAGACTCTTAGTGTCGTCCCTATACTCTTAGGTTCGGGTATGGGATGTGTTTTCTAAATGATATACTCGTATCGACACGATATTTTCTAGTGTGCCAATGTTTGTAAATATATGGCATGTACATGTGAAATATCATCTGTATGCAGGATGTGACTAAGGTCTTCAAACCCATATGTAAATTCTGGTTATAGTATATGAGAATGGAATGATGGACCTTTTGTAAATGTTCTATATTTTATTTAAATTGTTGGAATCAATTTTAATTATTCCATATTTTTTACTATGTGATAAATTAGTAGTTGACCGTGTTTTGTGTTTTGAGTAATCACGTTAAGCGTGATGAGGTGTCACAGTTAAGTTGGTATCAGAGCTGTAGGTTTACTGAGTCTACAGGGACATAGGAATTAGGTTTGAGTCTATTCTTATGTATCCAACATATCTGATCATAGTTTATGCTTATGCAGATATGTCTGGAGGACATGAAGAACATGTTGAGAGTAGCTATGTTGCACCAGGATGAGGTGTAGGGAGGTAGGCACATGATGAAAGAGTGCCAGAGCAGCCCGCAATGCCTCATCTAGACCTGACAATGATGGCCAATCCTGAGTTTCAGTCTATGTTTAGACAAATGATGGCCACAATTACACATATTGCTGACAGAGTGCCAACACCTCAAGCTAGGGCAGCCACTTCTAATGTGGAGTCCCAAGGTGTTAGGAAGACATTTGAACATCTTAGACGTGTTGGGGAGATTGAATATGCAGGTAATTTAGATCCAGCAAATGCTGACATGTGGTTGACTGAACTGGAAAAGGGCATTCAAAATCCTAAACATCGTAGAAGAATACAAAGTTAAGCATGCAATATACTTGTTGAAGGGTAGTGTTGGCCACTGGTGGGCCATAGAAGAGGAGAAAAGGCCAGGAGTTGTGATAGGATGGGAGGAGTTTCGAAGGGAATTTGTTATCTGATATTTTCTAGAGACCTACCTAGATGAGAAAATCTATCAGTTTGAGAAGATTCGTCAGGGAGCTATGATTATCAATGAGTATGAGTCAAAGTTTATGGAACTTATGAGGTTCTTCCCGTACATGGCAGTAACAGACAAGGAAATGATCCAGAGATTTGAGAAGGGTCTGAGTATAGAGTTGACTACTACATCATCAGCCTTGGAGAACAGGGAAAGGTTTTCCACCTTTGTGGAATCTGTCAGGGGGATTGAGAGGTCTTCCATATAGAAGCGTGAAGCTAATGCTATGAAGCGACCTATGAAGTTTCAAGGGCAATCATATAGAGGATTTAAGAAGCCAATGTTTTTCCCACCACCGTCACAACCAAGGTCAACCTTCACTGAACCAAGATCATAATCATCGTCATAGTGGACCCCGAGTAGGGGTAGAGGTCACAGTTTTCCACCAACAGGAGATTGCAGTTCATCATTAGTCTCAGCTATAGGGCCGTTTAGACTACATAGTAATTACCGAGTCTGTCATCAATGTGGACAGACATGGCATATTAGATGGAATTTCCCTATGCAGGTTGAGGAGGTGACTCAGTAGCCAAGGTAGAATCAACAGAGATCACAACAATAAAAGTTTGATACTGGTAGTGGCAGAGGACGTGGTCAGATGTCCCATGGAGGATCCTCAAGACAGGCGAGTAGAGGACGTGGATGATAGTAGGTGACAACTAGGTTTTATGCCATGACCCAACCAGAAGCAGTGGTCAATCCAGGAGTTGTGACAGGTCAGATGGAGTTATTTCATTCTGATATGTCTACTTCTTGTTTCGTATTTGTGTAAGTAGACCCAGGTGCGACACACTCTTTTATCACCATATAGGTGACAGATAGTTATTATCTACCTATTAGTTTTAGATCTGATAGCCTGCGACTAGAGACTCCTTTGGTTGATTCCGTTGAGTTGCGGGAAGTGTGCCCTTCTTGTGTTATTTCTTTCTCTAGACACAACATTCAAGTGGATCTTTTGCCACTTGACATGCATGGTTTTGATGTAACCCTAGGAATGGATACCTTGAAAAAATACAAGGTAGTCTTGGACTGTAGTACTAAGGTGGCGACGTTCCAAGATGGAGATGTACAGTGGATTTTCTAGGGTGATAGGAAGATTCTTCCTACATGTTTGATGTCAGCTATGATAGTTGAGCGGTTGATGAGACAAGGATGTGAGGCTTTCTTAGCTCATGTTGTGGATACTAAGGTGGGAGGTCCTAGTATCCAGGAGGTACCAGTGGTGCAAGAATTTGAGGATGTCTTCCCTGAGGAATTTCCTAGCATTCCCCCTCCTAGAGAGATTGAGTTTGAGATCAATCTTGTTCCTAGAACACAACCCATAACACAGTCAGCATACAGAATGGCACCAGTAGAGATGCAAGAGTTAAAGAAATAGTTACAAGAATTGTTAGAGAAGGGTTTTATCGGGTCAAGCACTTCCCCTTGGGGTGCTCCCGTGTTGTTTGTTATAAAGAAGGATGGTTCAATGAGGTTGTGTATAGACTACATACAGTTGAACAAGGTGATAATAAAGAATTAATTTTATTTTGCTGAGGATTGATGATCTTTTTGATCAATTGAGAGGTGCCACTGTGTTTTCAAAGATAGACCTAAGGTCATGTTACCATCAGTTGATAATTAAGGTTGATGACATACCCAAGTAAGCTTTTAGGACTAGGTATGGTCATTATGAGTTTGTGGTTATGCCAATTGGGCTAACCAATACACCTACAACTTTTATGGATCTAATGAATAGGGTGTTTAGACCATATCTTGATTAGTGTGTGGTCATGTTCATAGATGATATCCTGATATACTCCAAGGATAGTCAACAACATGAGCAACTCCTTTTCCAGACATTGACTTTGTTGAGGCAACACCAACTATGTGCTATGTTCAGCAAGTGTGAATTCTGGTTATCTGAAGTGTCTTTTCTAGGCCTTGTTATATCTGCAAAAGGCATTTGTGTTGATCCCAACAAAGTGGAATATGTACTCGAATGGGAACAACCAAAGACATCGACAAAGATTCTTAGTTTCCCAGGTCTGGCAGGTTACTACAGGAGGTTCATCAAAGACTTTAGTTCTATAGCATTACCCCTAACTAGGTTAACCAGGAAGGATGTTCCTTTTACTTAGAATGACAAGTGTCAACATTCTTTCCAGCTTTTGAAAGAAAAGTTGACTAGTGCACCAGTGTTAGTATTTCCAGAGCAAGGAAAATGCTATATTGTCTTTTGTGATGCTTCAAAGAATGGGTTGGGATGCATGTTGATGCAGGATAAAATGTGATTTCTTTTGCTTCGTGACAACTTAAGAAACATGAGGACCCAACACATGGTTTAGATCTTGCAATGGTGGTCCATGCCTTAAAGATATAGAGACATTATCTTTATGGAGAAAAGTGTCAGATCTTCACTGACTACAAGAATCTACAGTATATCTTCTCAAAATAGGAGCTGAATATGAGGCAGAGGAGATGTATGGAGCTAATTAAGGATTATGATTGCACAATAGACTACCATTCAGGAAAAGCAAATGTGGTAGCTGATGCATTGAGTAGAAAGTCATCTTCATTATCAATAGTAGATAATGCACAATTAAATTCCTTGATGTACCATAAGAGAGATATGCTAGTGTCTCTTTGCCAGATGAATGTACATCTAGAAGTTTCCTTATTGGCAGGATTGTTGGCACAATTACAAGTGAAACCTACCTTGAGACAACAAATTTATGATGCACAACAGAATGATACTATAATATAGAATATTCAATCAGGGATTGGCAGTGAAAAGTATGATGGCTTTCATGAGGCAAATGATGGTATAGTTTGTTACCAAAATAGGACAGTAGTTCCTGATGTTGATGATACTTGAGGAGGCTCACTCCTCCATGTATGCAATACATCCTGGAAGTACCAAGATGTACCAAAACTTGAAAGACATGTATTGGTGGCCAGGTCTAAAGCGTGATGTGGCAGAGTTCATTGCCAAATGTCCAGTTTGTCAATAGGTGAAGGCTGAGCACCAGAAGCCTGCAGGGACATTACAACCCTTGTCAATACCACAATGGAAATGGGATCATATTATTATGGACTTTGTGGTTGGTCTTCCTAGGACAACCAAGGGTCATGATTCCATATGGGTGATAGTAGACAAATTGACTAAGTCGGCTCATTTTCTACCAGTTAAGACGACATTTACAACCAAGAAATTGGCACAAATATATGTTTATGAGATAGTCCGTTTGCATGGCATTCTAGTGACTATAGTTTTTGATAGAGGTCCATAGTTTACAAGTCATTTTTGGGAGAATCTACATTCTGTAATGGGAACACATCTGAGATTCAGCACAAATTTTCATCCACAGACCAATGGCCAGTCTGAAAGGACTATTCAGACTTCAGAGGATCTCTTGTGGGCATGTGTGCTGCAATTTCTTGGAAGTTGGGATGTACATCTGACTCTGATAGAGTTTGCGTACAACAATAGATATCAAAGAAGCATATATATGGCTCCTTATGAGGCTCTGTATGGGAGACAATGTCGGTTTCCTCTTTTTTGGTATGAGACAGGTGAATATCAACTTTTGGGTCCTGAACTAGTACAACAGACTACATAAAAAATTAAAGTGATACAACAACAGTTGAAAGCAGCCCAGGACAGGTAGAAATCTGTGTAGATAACTAACGCAGACCACTTGAGTTCCAAGTGGGAGATAGAGTATATCTTAAGGTTTCTCCTTGGAAAGGTGTGCTGAGGTTTGGAAAGAAGGGTAAGTTGGCTCCTAGATTTATGGGACCATACCCTATCCTAGCTCGTATTAGAAAGGTAGCATATAAGTTGGATCTACCACCAGAGCTACATAGATTGCATAATGTATTTCACATCTCTATGTTGAGGAAATTCCATCCAGATACTGACCAGATAACCCAACCAGTAGAGGTTGAGTTAGATGAGGATATCTCCTATGTTGAGGGTCCTGTGTTGACCCTAGATAGAAGGGTGAAAAAGTTGAAAAGAAAAGATATATTACTAGTGAAAGTTTTGTGGAATCATCATGGAATATAGGAAGCCACATGGGAACTAGAGAATGAGATGCGTAGAAAATATCCATCTCTATTTGTGTAGGATTTTGGGGCGAAATCCTTATTAGGGGTTTATAGTTGTAAGGCCCCTAGACTTTCTTAATGCATTGAATGAGATTAATTACCATAATTGAATACTTATAACCCTAATATAACCTTTTTATATGTTTTGAAATCATAATACAAGCTTAAGTTTCAAATTTGGTCCAATTTGGACACTGTTTGAGCAAGTTATGCAATTTTCTGTAGATTTTGGACTTTTCTGCAATTTACCCAATTGATGAGTTTTCTTTGCAATTTTTCACATACATTATGTTCCTTAGATGTTATATTATCATTCTTGAGATTTTTGAGCCATGTGTCTCCTAGTTGAGCCATGGTTTGAAGGTGTTTTCATCAAGGGTATTTTAGGGTTTACCCCTTCATGGATGAGCTACTTTTAGTAGCTATCAACTAATGAATTATGTGATTGGATGGGAATTTAGACAAAGGAAAGATAATAAGGTCAATAGTGATGGTGGGGGATCTTCTTCTGTGTGTTCTTGTCTATTCTTAATAGTTTAAGGCCATAAACACATGAGGAAGCTACTTTTACACCTCATGCTTGCTTCTATCCTTATCCATGGGCTATATTTACCTCTTCCTTTCCAAAATACGAAACTATGCTTGGTTTCTCTTTCCTTTAACCTGGAGAAACGAATCCACTCTGTGTTTCTGTGGAACCAACTTCTCTAAGGTAGAAGACAACCCCTTTTTGGAGAAAAAGATCTCCTAGAGCTCCATCTAGCCCTACCTAGGGTTTCCAAGGTCATCTTCTAGGGAATTCGACCAAGGCAAGTTGTTTTCTTCCTTCCTTCTTCGTTTTTATTTCTCTTATCCTTCCTTAGACCTTCCTCCAGGTCAGAACCCTGCTGTTCTAGGGTGAAAGCGGCTCTACAACTCAAAAATTTATCCTTCTTGTTTCTTTTTCTAGGATTTTGCTTCTTTGTGGAGAGAAGTACCTATTTGGCCAAGTTTAGATCTGAATCCAGGATTTTCTTGCCCTATTTTTTTGAGATTCTTTCTGTTTGGGATATGACCTACTCTATAGAGGTGAGTTATATAACATTCTTCACTTATATTGCTTACTAGAAGCTTGTTAGTTCATGTTTATGCCTTAATATGTTGATTTAAGCACAGAGAAACAATGCTTGTTTAGAATTACACATTTTTGTGGTGTTCCCTATTTTGTTTCAGTTCTATATGAACTTGTAAACATTTGTATGACCTTTCTAATGTGTAACATGATCTGGTACATGTTGATAGAATCAACCTATGGTGCTAAGCACAAAATAGTTGATGGTTCAAATTAGGGTTTTCAAGCAATTTCATTCCCTATCACACCACCGATGGTCATACCATTCAATAGACAATGGTATTGCTATTTTGGCAAATGATTTTCATGATCAAGGGTCTCAAATTTATGGTGAGAAACTATGGTCACCCCCCTTAGGTCAAGTTTTGACTCAATTAGATGTTTAATTATCATCTATTGGCTTAATATTTGATGGTGTTAACTGAATGTATTACTGATCTAGCAACCAATGGTGACCTAATGATCACAATTAATGGTGGATTAGATCATCACCATATATGATGAATTAGGAAGGTAATTGTAGATTTGACTAAAGCTTAAACCAATGGTTCCTTGGTTCAATTGATTTAATGGTTAGACTTATACTTCAATTGATAACCTTGAAAAATGAACCTGATCCAATGAAGAATATTGGATGCTTCAACATCCAATGGATTAGAATAAATCACATGGTATTATATGTGGGTCCTAGTGAAGACAATTCAATGGTTCAATACCAGTAATTTGTAGTCTTACCTTTGCCATTATATAGTTATATTTGATAAATCACTATAATAAGTGGATGTGTTACTCCCATGTGATCTAGCTTGTTATACCTAACCTTGTTGTAATTATATGATGTTGATTGGTTATAATCAGACCTCTTGAATGATCAATGTGATAATGAATTACACTCTTTTTTGTGTTGAAACCACATTGCATTACTATTTGAATATCATAGTGCCTTGCCATGTTAATATCTATGGACACATATGTGCTAATGATCTGTTGAGACTTGTTTAAGGCATGGAATGATGATGATAACCTTACTATGAATAATGTGATGGTCTTAACAACCTTTGGGCATGTTTGAAGACATGACTGAGGTGAAATCCTCTTCATGTTCCAATAAGGGTTAAAACCCTAGAACTTGTGATAAGATATTGGTATCTTGTAAAAGTATGATGATAAGTGTGGTCCATTAATTTGTAATGAATGATAGCATGTGGTAATGTGATTAAGATTTATATCTCAAATGTTTTATATCTTTTGAAGTTGTTATACATATACTCATTTTAGAGAATAATTAGGGGTTGGATGTCCATTTGTATGATTTAGCCTTAATTCACCCAATTGGATTAACTAATTAAGTGAAACTCTAATCATGTAGTTCCCTATGCCATAAATCTATCTGAGTGTCAGAAATTGCCAGATAGGTGAAATGAGTATTCCTAAGGGATACTCAGAGTGCATACTGATGAGTATGCGGGGTGCTTATCATCCTAAATTCAAGTGTTAGGGAGGATGACAGTGGTCATACCTAGCCCTCAGTTTGAGAACGACTGTGGTCGTGTCTCGGTGATTATATATATATATATATATATATATATATATATATATATATATATATATGATGAGATTGGAGGACAACTGTGATTGTACCTTGGATGGTAGGGTATGCGTACCCAACTCCTTTCACTAGTGTCGTGACCTGTACCAAGGACAGACTAGGTTGTTAGCAGCTTGACCTTATGTGTCTCTGTGGCGGACCCGTACTGACTAGGGGCGGAGAAGATCTTAGGATTCTAGCTCTTCCTAGATCTTGTATGGCACTGATTTTGACTTAGTACTGGTCAGTTGGGACTTGAGTGGTATTTCTAAAATCCCTCAGGGCAATGTAATAAAAGAAGTGATACCAGCCATGTAGTATAATTTCTAGGGTTTAATATGTATCACATTGGTTGATTAACCCTTGTCTTGTCTTTACACTGCATAGTTCTTACATGATGCAGACTTATGAAAATTGTACAATTCTACTTGATGTTACAACTTATTTTCTTAACTGCTTAGTATGATTAAACTGTTCAATCTATTCATATTGTTTATTCAATACCCTAACTGCTCAACGTATTTACTATTAATTAATATGTTATAATCAATATATGTTGGAGAGAGTTATATCTCTCTCTGGGACTGGGTCTCAACCGTGGGTCACCACATTTTTTTAGGTGGTCACGGGAAACGAGGTCAAGGTCATGTTGTGGAAGAAAACCAACCTAGTGATCAATAGATTCAGAAGGTTGGTTAGTTGTAGATGTTAGTAGTAGAGTCCTAGTGTCGTCCCTATACTCTCAGGTTCGGGTATGGGATGTGTTTTCTAGATGATATACTCATATCGACACGATATTTTGTAGTATGCCAATGTTTGTAAATATATGACATGTACATGTGAAATATCTTTTGTATGAAAGATGTGACTAAGGTCTTTGGATGCATATGTAAATACTCATTACAGTATATGAGAATGGAATGATGGACATTTTGTAAATGTTCTAGAGTTTATTTACATTGTTGGAATCAGTTTTAATTATTCCACATTTTTGACTATGTGATAAATTAGTAGCTGATCGTATTTTATGTTTTGAGTAATCTTGTTAAGTGTGATGAGGTGTCACAGTTAAGTTGGTATCATATTTCTAGGTTTACTGAGTTTACAGGGACATAGGACTTAGGCTTGAGTCTGTTTTATGTATCTAACATATCTGATCATAGTTTATGCTTATGCAGATATGTCTGGAGGACATGAAGAACATGTTGAGAGTAGCTATGTTGCACCAGGAGGAGGTGCAGGGAGGTAGGCACATGATGAGAGAGTGCCAGAAGAAGGGCCAGAGCAGCCCACAATGCCTCATTTAGACCCGACAATGATGGCCAATCTTGAGTTTCAGTCTATGTTTAGACAGATGATGACCACAATTACACATATTGCTGACAGAGCGCCAACACCTCAAGCTAGGGCATTCACCTCTAATGTGGAGTCCCAAGGTGTCAGGAAGACATTTGAATGTCTTAGACGTGTTGGGGTGATTGAATATGCAGATACTTCTGATCCAGCAGACGCTGACATGTGGTTGAATGAGTTGGAAAAGGGTGTTCAAAATCCTAAACATCACTGAAGAAGACAAAGTTAAGAATGCAATATACTTGTTGAAGGGTAGTGCTGGTCATTGGTGGGCCATAGAAGAGGAGAAAAGTCTAGGAGTTGTGATAGGATGGGAGGAGTTTCAAAGGGAATTTGTTAGCTGATATTTTCCAGAGACCTACCTAGATGAGAAAATCTCTCAGTTCGAGAAGATTCGTCAGGGAGCTATGACTATCAATGAGTATGAATCAAAGTTTTTGGAACTTATGAGGTTCTTCCCGCACATGGCAGCAATGGACAAGGAAATGATCCAGAGATTTGAGAAGGGTCTGAGTACAGAGTTGACTACTACATCATCAGCCTTGGAGAAAAGGGAAAGGTTTTCCACCTTTGTGGAATCTATCAGGAGGATTGAGAGGTCTGCCATAGAGAAGCGTGAAGCTAATGCTAACAAACGACCTATGCAATTTCAAGGGCAATAATATAGAGGCTTTAAGAAGCCAAGTTTTTTCCCATCGTCGTAACAACCAAGGTCAACCTTCACTAAACTAAGATCACATGCATCGTCATAGTGGACCTCGAGTAGGGGCAGAGGTCACAGTTTTCTACCAACAGGAGCTCGCAGTTCATCATCAGTCTCAGTTATAGGGCCGTTTAGACCACATAGTGATAACCGAGTGTGTCATCAATGTGGACAGACATGGCATATTAGATGGAATTGCCCTATGAAGGTTGAGGAGGTGACTCAACAACCAAGGCAGAATCAACAGAGATCACAAAAGAGATAACATTTCCTATCTTTTGCAGAGTTTCTCTTATTTTTCCACCAAAAGAATGCTAATGGGCCTGTCCCGGCCCATCCAAAATGAGTTAACCGTCCCGACCCATCTAACAGTGAAGCGACATGCGCTTTTTACCCATCACGGTCGCTGCCCGATATGGTAGCAACCCGACATAGGTGTGTCATGTGGGAGATTTAACAGACTGCAAGCTATTACCCGATAGGGTTCCTTGCCCACCACGGTCCGTCAGTCGACAGAGTCAATTGCGTGACACGACCACCCCTCAGTGTAGTAGCCCACATGAGTCTTAACCCAATGCGACAACGTGATTTATGCACAACCCAGAGTGCGACGGCCCGCCAGCCGTGTCGGGTGACAGACATGTCGACCCCTTTTGAGAAGCCATGATAATGGAGAAGATGGAGGACCCATGGCCCAACGAGAGCCACATCTCCCACCAGCCCAATGCCTATAAATAATAGCTACATGCCTATGATGGGATGGGTCGGAACCCTATGAGAGCTAACTCTTAGAGCAGAGGAGCTAGTGTTTCGAGTTATAGAGCCTTCCAGGTGATACTAGGTGAGCACACCCCCAACCCTAGAGGGACGGGAGGAATTCACTTATAACTTGACCCGATAGTAGCAGTAGCGCATCACAACCTTCTAGGATACTTCAACATGTCGGGTCTCTAGCTGGGCTTCAACCCGAGACGGCTCGCCCATCTATACCCGACACAAGGGACCCGAGAACCTAAGAAAAAGCTAACCCGATACATGTCCTAACACGACACGATACCCAATCCGATATGGCCTATTCGTCATGGCTGCAACCCGACACGACTATATCGGGTAGTGAGTCCTTTCCCGATACGCCCCTTACCCGTCACGGTTCACAACCCGACACAGTCATATCCCGATAAGGCTCCTACCCGATACCAGGTTAGCGTTGTCTTAGGGGTCTGCTGCTATGTATATCGATCTCCTATATTAAGGAGGGCGATATTTATCTTCCCTTTTTCAGCACTTTACTTTCATTTACTACTGCATTGTAACTAAACCTTTTTATCTCTTCATGGTTATTGGAATCTGTGGAGTTTATCTCATGTTGTTTTGTGCATGGCTCCTTTTTGTTGGATGATTTCTTTATAGCATCTGAGCTCTAGTCTCTTATGTTCAGATCATGCTTTTGACTAGCTATCGAATCATGTTTCTCATTTTGACTCCTTTACGAGAGGGATGTCATAAACTCTAGAGTTTGGTCTGATCTGGGTGTACGAGAGTACCCAAAATCAGGGTTGACCTGACATATCTTTCTGCTCCAGCCTATGCCTAGTACCCTTGAGTGAGGGAACTTAGTGCATGGTTAGTGGCACCCCCTTCAAGAAAAGAGGGTGTAGGATGTACGTAGCCGCCACTTGTTATGTTTAAGTTTTCCTCCTTTGTGTCGTACACCGAGAATAGTTTTATATCCTCATTTTTCCTTTATCTAAAAACCTCCATAAAAACTTTTAAACCCCTAAAATCTTAATCCTTCTGGTAACTCATCTTAGAGATATGCTTTTTGTTTGATTCTTTATTATTCTTTCTTGTTGCATCAAAACCTTTTCTCTCGACTTTTTGATGTGCTTAGACAAGAAAAACTTGAGTTTTGAAGCGCCATTCTACCTATCCCTGTGTTCGACCCCAAACTACTTTGACCCTGTGCTAGTTGCAGGAGTCATAAACATTGGGGTATTATAAATTTCTAAAGTCTGATAACCTAGACATGTCTCCATTTTTGGACCCACATTTAAGGCTTGTCAATGACCCCTTTGACGTATCTTTGTACTAATTTCTTGAATTATAATGTGGTAAGAGAAGTCAACTATTATACATGTTCTTCATATTCCTTTTTAGAAGTATTAATTATTCTACTACTCAGTGGTAACTGCCAAAGTTGCTTAACCTTCTTTATTAGTTTAACTCATATCATTCAGCTGAATATGCTCAACCTACAAAGTATGTTGTCCACCAGCTTTAGTTTACATGTGCTTTTAATAGACATTGGCAGAGAGTTATATCTCTCACTGGGATGTTTGGTCTCACCCCATGGGTTTCCACATCTTGTAGGTGGTCGAGCCCAAGCAAGTAGAGGTCATGTTGCTGAGGCTCAGCAGTAAGAGGAGCAGTAACTATGTAAAGGTTGGATAAGCTACTTTTTTTTGTAGTAGAGTCCTATGTGTCATCCATGTACTCTCAGGTCCTTGGGGGAGTTTTGTAGATGTTGTATATCAAGATGGCATTTTGGCTATATGCCTTGGCTGTACATATATGAAATGTATCTATATGTGACAGCTATCATATGTACAAGTTGTGGCCAGTGAGCTAGTGAACAATGCTATGTAATAATCTTTTGGAAGGTGTTATATATAAAAGTGGCTTTTGTGGAATCAATTGTGATAAGTTCCAACTTTTTTGCTTTTGTGTAAACAATTTTAATTTCTTGTGTTTTCTAGTAACCTGGTTGATTAGTATTATTTCTACATTTTGTTTTGAGTAATCTTGCTTTGTGGTGTATCAGGGCATCACAGTTTAACCTATTTAACTTGTTTAGTAATAATGATTCTTGTTGTAATCAATAATCATTGGTTGAGATTTATATCTCTCACTGGGACATTGGTCTCATCTCGTGGGTCACCACATCTTTTTAGGTGGTCATCAGTGACCTGGTGAGGATCATGGTGCTGAAGAAGAACAACTTGGAGAGTAGTAGAAGTAGAATGTTTTTTTAGTGTTACCATTGTACTCTCAAGTCTGGGCAAGGGATGTTTTGTAGATGATATTTTTATCGACTTGAGTTTTTGGCAGTGTGCTAATTTTTTTTATATGGAATGTATATGCGGAACATACTTTTGTATACATGTTATGGTTGAGTCCACTAGACATGTATCTAAAAACCTGATATGGTATGTGATGATATGCAAATTGTAGGACCTTTATGTAAATGTTTATGAACATGATGGTAATGTATAAATCAACATTAATTTACCCATATTCTAGTTATGTGGTTGTTTAGATGTTGATCATGTGTTTTGTTTTTAGTAATCTCATTTACTGTGGTGGGGTGTCACAGAAGTGTCATATATTCACTGACCACAAGAACCTTCAATATATCTTCTCAAAATAGGAGCTGAACATGAGGTTGAGAAGATGGATGGAGTTGATCAAGGACTACGATTGCATGATAGACTGCAATCTAGGGAAGGCAAATGTGGTGGATAATGCATTGAGTAGGAAGTCATCTTCATCATCATATGCAAACAAGGCACACTTACACTCTGTGGTGTGTCACAAGCGGGACATGTTAGTATTGCTTTTCCAGATGAATGTGAAGTTGGAGGTTTCCTTATTGGTAGGACTATTGAAACAGTTGCAGGTGAAGCCTACATTGATGCAGTATATCAGAGATGCTCAGAAGAATGATACCGTGATATAGGATATGAGGCTAGAGTTTGGCAGTAGGAAGTATGATGGCTTCCATGAGTCATATGACAAGATAATTTGCTTTCATAATAGGACCATGGTTCCATATGTTGAGGGCCCAAGGAAGATGGTGCTTGATGAGGCTCATTCCTTGATGTATGTGATGCATCTTGGAAGTACCAAGATGTATCATAATCTCAATGACTTGTATCGGTGGCCAAGTCTAAAGCATGATGTGCCATAGTTCATTGCTAAATGTCTAGTTTGTCAACAGGTCAAGGAAGAGCATCAGAAGCTTGTAGGGACGTTACAACCCTTGATGATGCCATAGTGGAAATGGGATCATATAACCATGGACTTTGCGGTTGGCCTTTCTAGGACCACCAAGGGTCATGATTCCATTTGGGTGATAGTTGACAAGTTGACCAAGTCAACTAACTTCCTCTAGTCAAGATGATGCATACAATAGAGAAGTTGGCATAGATATATGTGGATGAGATAGTTCACTTGCATGGTATCCCAATGACTATAGTGTCTGACAGAGATCCATAGTTTACAAGTCATTTTTGGGAACGTCTGCATAAAACTTTGGGGACACATTTGAGGTTTAGCATAACTTTCCTCCTATAGATAGATGGCCAGTGTGAGAGGACCATTCAACTTTGGAGGATCTTTTGAGGGCATGTGTTCTACAATTTCTTAGCAGTTGGGATGTCAATATGAGTTTGATACAGTCCGCCTACAACAACAGTTATCATAGGAGTATAGATATGGCACCATATGAAGCTTTGTATGGGAGACATTGTCGGTCACTACTTTTTTGGTATGAGACTGGTGAATATCAACTTTTGGGTCCTAAGTTAGTACAAAAGACTACATAGAAGATCAAGGTGATACAACAACAGTTGAAGGAAACACAACATAGAAAGAAGTCGTATGCTGGTAACTGTCGTAGACCGTTAGAGTTCCAAGTTGGAGATCATGTATACCTTAAGGTTTCTCCTTGGAACGACGTGCTAAGATATGGTAAGAAGGGAAAGTTGGCTCCTAGGTATATGGGATCATACCCTATTTTGGAACATGTTGGGAAGGTGTAATACAAGTTAGAGTTACCTCCAAAGTTTCACAAGTTGCATAACATCTTCCATGTCTCCATGTTGGGGAAGTGTCACTCAAATACAAAGCAAGTATTCAATAGTGGAGGTTGAGTTGGAGGAAGATGTTCCTTATATTTGGGACATGTGTTAATCTTGGATGGGAGAGTGTTGAAGTTGAAGAAGAAGAATATGGTATTAGTGAAGGTTTTTTGGCATCATTGTGGTGTGTAGGAAGCAACATGGGATTTATAGAATGATATGCGTCGGAAGTACTCATCTTTGTTTGCATAGGATTTCAGAGTCAAAATCTGTGACGTCCCCAGATTTTCTAAAACTTAATCTGATGTGTGACATCCAAATTGAAACCCTCACCTCGGCGAGAATCCCAATTTAAACATCCCACATAAGGCTAAGAAGAAGAAAATCAGAGGAAGTCATAAGGAAACAACAGTAGCACATGTACATGAACAATAATAAAACCATACACACATGTTCACCATTTAACATATAATTACAACATGAATTGTTACAACATTTGATATTACATATTAAACAGCAAACTTCTATATATACATGTACTACAACTAAACTACAGGATCTTAAGACAACATGTCCACCTGTCATCAGCTCGCCACACAACTCTCAACTATCCTTCATCTTCAAGAGCATAACCACAACCTAAACAAAAGATTACATGCGGTACACGTCAGCACAATATTTCATGAATATTGTACTGAGTACGCCTACGTGTCTTTTTATATACCTCTCATCATATCTTGGCAATAAGATAAAACTAATATACTTAGCAGTAACAGAAGAATATAAGAAAAACATATACTTGCACATGGATATTTATTAACAAAAGAGAACACATATTTTAAGCACATTTTCCATTATATACTCATGCATCCGCCTACCAATGGGATAGATGCTTTATGGCCTCATGATCCGCTTACCAAAGAGATAGATCATTTCATATGGTGATCCGCTTACCAAAGAGATAGATCACCTTTTAGCACTACGCTTACCAAAGAGATATAGTGCTTTCATATAATGGAACAGATATATTATGTTTCAAGTGTCCATAGCCATAAGTATGGAAAATCAAGCAAGATATCATACAAGAACAATCATTTTATCCAATACCATATGCCAAGTATTTTACTACTCATATAACACAAGCATATTGTATAATAAGCCAAGTAAGAGGTAATGGCGTACCTTCCAAAGAGATAGATCATTCTAAACACATATCACTGATGTCAACTATAAGCTTGGTCAAACCTGATCAAAACAAGACCATATACTATCATCAGGTTCCCATCTTATTATATCTCATATTAACCCTAATCGTGCTCATATTAGGGTTTCACTTTGTCATTAGGATATGTGCATCATTACTTGTATTCTTGCCTTATATTTATCTTACTGATGTCATATTCTAGATTAGGATACATAATCTGAATATCAGGTTCTGTATCATTCTTTATATATATTAAACCTAGGTTACATGCATTATACAAAATAGGATTTCATCCCATGTATTAAGGATCATTTTCATATAACATGGATTTCATGTATAAGACTAATCACATAATTAAAACTGAGGTTCCATATACTGATATGAGCTTACTCTGTAATTTCTATCATTTATTGAGCATGTATGTATTTTTTGCATTTTATTTAGGGTTATTAATCCTAATTAGCCATATAAAGCAAAATACATAACTTCGTGCATCAACATGACCATATCTGACATCATATTATTATAAACATGGTTATGGACTTACTGACATTTTATCATGATTTTAGGCCATCATTTGATATTTATTATCCATCAAATGAGCATTTCACATTTTACATGATATTACTATTATCCGTGCATAAAAAGCCTGATATTAAGGTTTCTTGTTATTCTATGCATTGTTCTGAGAAAAATGGTAGCTTGTTTGTATTTTTCGGATAATTGTGCTATTTTTTATGATTTATAGAAATTCTGGAAATATTACCTTTTTGTAGCCAATAGACCGTTGCCACGTGGTCGCCGATGATGTTGGGCTCACGTTGAGCCAGCCGGTTCGTTGGTTCCTGGAAACTGGTCCAGTCTCTTTCTATTCTCTCACGATCGGACTCTCTCTCTCCTCGCGTTTGACACGATCGGCTGCCCGTCCTCTCTCCGCTCTGGGCGTGCGTGAGCGCCGCCGCAACGTCTTCTGTTCTCCATGACCCAGACCGCCATCGCTGCAAGGGAGATTCCGGTGAGAGATCAAGCACTCTCGTCTCCTCTTTGCCAAAGTTTCTCTCTTCCCAAGTCTTCTTCCTTTGCGTCTCCTCCTCGACGCCCGGCCTACGTCCTCTCCTGGAACAACCGCTGCCATAGTTTGCTCAAGGCGCTGCGACATAGCTACAGCCTCTTCCTCCTCCTTCGACGACCTAGGGTCAGCCACGTTCCCCAGTTGCCAAGATGGAGAAATGGAACTATCCTCTGCACGACAGACCCAACACCCGCGCCTCTGTTCTCCGTCATGTGAGAGCCGCCGCCGCTTGGCCCAGCTCCGGCGAGTGATCCCCAGTAACTCAGTGGCTTCTCGTTGTTCTGTGAGTCTGCCCTCAGCTTCTGCTCCCAGGACAGCTCTCCACGGCTAGTGGAGTTCTTGGCCGCTGCCTTAGGACTTGCCGCCCACAAGATTTCCGGTGTCAGCAGCCTCTTCGCATGGTTCCATTAACAGGGCCGCCGCGTGGCTTACTCACGGTGAGGAAACTACCACGGTTGTATGTTGTATTCTTCTGTGCAATGAAGCCGGCGATGATTCAGCAGGACACCGACCATTAGCCTCTACTAGCGCTCTTGATTCTCGAAAGGGCCTCTGGCCTTGGTGGGAAGAGGATGAGCGGAGGGGAAACTATAACTAAAGCAGCAACCTTGATATATGCACAGATCTCGACCCACAAGTAACTAATAGTTTATACATCGTAACCACCGTCACCAAGTCCACTAACCAATCGTGTGCAGCAAAAAGCACGATAGTGGGTGAGAGGTTAGTTGCCATGAATTCTTTAACTATCACACAATGTGTAAGGATCGGCCAATGTCGAGAGATTAAAAAGGACATGTACAAAGTACGTGGGGTTTGTGTGGTCTATTTGACCCTATTTTTTTGTATTTGGTTGCCCTTTTTATCTACAAACCGCATGGCATCCATCATAACATTAAACTTTGATCAAAGCAATTACTAACAATATCTACTATTCAATTGTTTTCTAACGCAAATAACTTCCTATAAGAATCTTTAAATTTCATGATACTTTGATCTTAACTTTAGCATCATCATAACTGCATTCCATTAAATTTTTGTAGCAAAATACTACTATTTGACCAATCAATCAAATACCTCAAGAAGGCATAAAGTTAGGGATCTTAGTCATGATATCAACATCAATCACCATCCAAATCTTACCAAAGTACTTGTAACTCTCAAGATAACTCAACATGCACAAATTCACTTATGTCATTGGACATTTAAAGATTCTAAAAGTTCAGTCTATCACATCCTACACACCTTATTGAAAATTTTGTCCTCAAAATTAAGTAAAAAATCCAGTCTGTCACATCATATACATCTTAAAAGAAATTTCGTTCTTGAAATTAAGCCATCCTCTTACTTCAAGGAATCTTATCTATTTCAAGGGCACCACTCTATGTGCATTACATCCAAAAAAAAAAAGCAAAGCTCCATAAGCATCATGTCCAAAATATACATGTACCACTCCTAGGAGGCTATTAAAGATTTAGGGTGAACTACCCCTTCAAAAGGGTTATGTCATGTCATATCTCATACGTTAGGGTTGCATCCTTCTCTTTACTCAAGCATTAGGGTTTACACATCATATTACCATGTTCTAAAGGATTTAACCAAAGTTAACCCATTATATCAAGGTGTCATAACATTATATTGTGTTAACTGTCAAACTATATATTTCATCTCCAATAAGCACTAAGATTAACACCTCATGTAACATGCTTCATTCTTTTGATCTTATTTTATTGCTCATAATACATTATAACATATACTAGTAATATCATCACGAGATTAGCCAACAATTTCACATTATCATCATTAGTCATGTATATGTTAACCATTATACTTCGATATCTATTAAACCATTTCTAGATTGTTTCACATGTCTGTATATCACGTCTCGAGATTAGATCGCATCCTTACATATATTATATCATGGTTGTGCTAAACAAACTTATGTGAGTGGCTTGTTAAACATATATCAAAACTTTACTTAGGCCAAAAGAGGTTCCTCTAACCCATACCACGAGGGTAGTGTCGTGCTTAGTCTCTCTGAGCTAACTCAACCCTATGAGTATCTCATACACATATAATTTATCTTTCCTCTCGGTCTAGGGTTCTCAGATAACCTCACTGGCACTATTGATCAACTTCATAAGATCTAGCCACAAGCACAAACTGAAACATTCTATGACATTCTCTTCTCAGCTTTTACCAATGAAACATGGTTACCCAAAACTCTCTTATATACACCACTAGATTCCTATGTGAGAAACCACCAACCCAAGCATGAGACTTCACAAAAACTAACATAGCTACCTCCTCCAGGGTCTTGGGCCCTCTCCCTCACCCAGATGGTAGGTTCTCATATTCTTATCCACATATGCACATATATAACCAGCCTCTCTCTGTTTCTAGGGTTTGGTCCTCCCAAGGACATCTAGGGTTCCGCAAGACTACAGGAATCATGCATAAAGTGACTCAACTCAAATACTCAGGAGTATTCTAGTTTAGGACATATCATATCACATATCTCATAATTCTCATATTTTGGAGTTTAGGTTCTCTGACCTTCTCCCTCTGGGTTTCTCTCTCTCTTGAGCTAACCCCAAAACTGGTCCTAACACTAGAGGTCCTCCTTTGTAAAAGAGCTTGAGGCTCAGGTTGATCCACTTCTTGTCTTAACTTAACATATCTTATCTCATAAAAGCCTAGTTACTTTCCTCATCAAAACTTATATCAAAACCTCAAAACTGAACTTAAGTCCTCAAAGGAAAATATATATCTTCATAAACATCTTATGTCTTCTATATAAGACTTACATCATATCATCAAAACTTATATCATCTATTCCATCTATCATATATACCAAACAAGGCTCTAGACATCTAATCTAGAACTACTCTCTCTTCTAGACTGATGTCATTCACTTTCACTTAGGTTGCATGACCACCTCCTACCCATACATGTGTGGGGACACATTTTTGGTAATACATATACATATTAAAATATTATATAGTTTTTCTCCGATAAAACATGCGTCAGAGAAAACTATCAAGGTTCGATCCGATTGGAATCAAAAACCAAATCCAGAAAACGAGTGTCCCACACATAGTAGAGAGTACAGTGTCATGAAAACTAGTGAAAGGGGTGAGAACATGGTGTAGACTAGTGTAGCTACTAGACAACGAGCGTCATATGTCTAGGGTTTCTCTTCCCTTGATGCCCATCATTTCCAAATAGTGCAACGTCCCATACCGCTGCACTATAAGGAAAGAACGACATCTAAGGACTTGCTACTCAACAAGCACCAGTCTAGACCTAGTTCTCGGACATCTAGGTGCTAGCCAAGAGGCTAGGTCAGATCTAGTCTCTAAAAGATGACTAATCTAACCCTAAAAGATTATTAAGGTTCAAGGTTCTTTAGTTTTGAGTTGCATAATGAACAAATGTCAGGCTTTGCTATTGTTCATGCTCTGATACCACCTGTGACGTCCCCAGATTTTCTAAAACTTAATCTGATGTGTGACATCCAAATTGAAACCCTCACCTCGGCGAGAATCCCAATTTAAACATCCCACATAAGGCTAAGAAGAAGAAAATCAGAGGAAGTCATAAGGAAACAACAGTAGCACATGTACATGAACAATAATAAAACCATACACACATGTTCACCATTTAACATATAATTACAACATGAATTGTTACAACATTTGATATTACATATTAAACAGCAAACTTCTATATATACATGTACTACAACTAAACTACAGGATCTTAAGACAACATGTCCACCTGTCATCAGCTCGCCACACAACTCTCAACTATCCTTCATCTTCAAGAGCATAACCACAACCTAAACAAAAGATTACATGCGGTACACGTCAGCACAATATTTCATAAATATTGTACTGAGTACGCCTACGTGTCTTTTTATATACCTCTCATCATATCTTGGCAATAAGATAAAACTAATATACTTGGCAGTAACAGAAGAATATAAGAAAAACATATACTTGCACATGGATATTTATTAACAAAAGAGAACACATATTTTAAGCACATTTTCCATTATATACTCATGCATCCGCCTACCAATGGGATAGATGCTTTATGGCCTCATGATCCGCTTACCAAAGAGATAGATCATTTCATATGGTGATCCGCTTACCAAAGAGATAGATCACCTTTTAGCACTACGCTTACCAAAGAGATATAGTGCTTTCATATAATGGAACAGATATATTATGTTTCAAGTGTCCATAGCCATAAGTATGGAAAATCAAGCAAGATATCATACAAGAACAATCATTTTATCCAATACCATATGCCAAGTATTTTACTACTCATATAACACAAGCATATTGTATAATAAGCCAAGTAAGAGGTAATGGCGTACCTTCCAAAGAGATAGATCATTCTAAACACATATCACTGATGTCAACTATAAGCTTGATCAAACCTGATCAAAACAAGACCATATACTATCATCAGGTTCCCATCTTATTATATCTCATATTAACCCTAATCGTGCTCATATTAGGGTTTCACTTTGTCATTAGGATATGTGCATCATTACTTGTATTCTTGCCTTATATTTATCTTACTGATGTCATATTCTAGATTAGGATACATAATCTGAATATCAGGTTCTGTATCATTCTTTATATATATTAAACCTAGGTTACATGCATTATACAAAATAGGATTTCATCCCATGTATTAAGGATCATTTTCATATAACATGGATTTCATGTATAAGACTAATCACATAATTAAAACTGAGGTTCCATATACTGATATGAGCTTACTCTGTAATTTCTATCATTTATTGAGCATGCATGTATTTTTTGCATTTTATTTAGGGTTATTAATCCTAATTAGCCATATAAAGCAAAATACATAACTTCGTGCATCAACATGACCATATCTGACATCATATTATTATAAACATGGTTATGGACTTACTGACATTTTATCATGATTTTAGGCCATCATTTGATATTTATTATCCATCAAATGAGCATTTCACATTTTACATGATATTACTATTATCCGTGCATAAAAAGCCTGATATTAAGGTTTCTTGTTATTCTATGCATTGTTCTGAGAAAAATGGTAGCTTGTTTGTATTTTTCGGATAATTGTGCTATTTTTTATGATTTATAGAAATTCTGGAAATATTACCTTTTTGTAGCCAATAGACCGTTGCCACGTGGCCGCCGATGATGTTGGGCTCACGTTGAGCCAGCCGGTTCGTTGGTTCCTGGAAACTGGTCCAGTCTCTTTCTATTCTCTCACGATCGGACTCTCTCTCTCCTCGCGTTTGACACGATCGGCTGCCCGTCCTCTCTCCGCTCTGGGCGTGCGTGAGCGCCGCCGCAACGTCTTCTGTTCTCCATGACCCAGACCGCCATCGCTGCAAGGGAGATTCCGGTGAGAGATCAAGCACTCTCGTCTCCTCTTTGCCAAAGTTTCTCTCTTCCCAAGTCTTCTTCCTTTGCGTCTCCTCCTCGACGCCCGGCCTACGTCCTCTCCTGGAACAACCGCTGCCATAGTTTGCTCAAGGCGCTGCGACATAGCTACAGCCTCTTCCTCCTCCTTCGACGACCTAGGGTCAGCCACGTTCCCCAGTTGCCAAGATGGAGAAATGGAACTATCCTCTGCACGACAGACCCAACACCCGCGCCTCTGTTCTCCGTCATGTGAGAGCCGCCGCCGCTTGGCCCAGCTCCGGCGAGTGATCCCCAGTAACTCAGTGGCTTCTCGTTGTTCTGTGAGTCTGCCCTCAGCTTCTGCTCCCAGGACAGCTCTCCACGGCTAGTGGAGTTCTTGGCCGCTGCCTTAGGACTTGCCGCCCACAAGATTTCCGGTGTCAGCAGCCTCTTCGCATGGTTCCATTAACAGGGCCGCCGCGTGGCTTACTCACGGTGAGGAAACTACCACGGTTGTATGTTGTATTCTTCTGTGCAATGAAGCCGGCGATGATTCAGCAGGACACCGACCATTAGCCTCTACTAGCGCTCTTGATTCTCGAAAGGGCCTCTGGCCTTGGTGGGAAGAGGATGAGCGGAGGGGAAACTATAACTAAAGCAGCAACCTTGATATATGCACAGATCTCGACCCACAAGTAACTAATAGTTTATACATCGTAACCACCGTCACCAAGTCCACTAACCAATCGTGTGCAGCAAAAAGCACGATAGTGGGTGAGAGGTTAGTTGCCATGAATTCTTTAACTATCACACAATGTGTAAGGATCGGCCAATGTCGAGAGATTAAAAAGGACATGTACAAAGTACGTGGGGTTTGTGTGGTCTATTTGACCCTATTTTTTTGTATTTGGTTGCCCTTTTTATCTACAAACCGCATGGCATCCATCATAACATTAAACTTTGATCAAAGCAATTACTAACAATATCTACTATTCAATTGTTTTCTAACGCAAATAACTTCCTATAAGAATCTTTAAATTTCATGATACTTTGATCTTAACTTTAGCATCATCATAACTGCATTCCATTAAATTTTTGTAGCAAAATACTACTATTTGACCAATCAATCAAATACCTCAAGAAGGCATAAAGTTAGGGATCTTAGTCATGATATCAACATCAATCACCATCCAAATCTTACCAAAGTACTTGTAACTCTCAAGATAACTCAACATGCACAAATTCACTTATGTCATTGGACATTTAAAGATTCTAAAAGTTCAGTCTATCACATCCTACACACCTTATTGAAAATTTTGTCCTCAAAATTAAGTAAAAAATCCAGTCTGTCACATCATATACATCTTAAAAGAAATTTCGTTCTTGAAATTAAGCCATCCTCTTACTTCAAGGAATCTTATCTATTTCAAGGGCACCACTCTATGTGCATTACATCCAAAAAAAAAAAGCAAAGCTCCATAAGCATCATGTCCAAAATATACATGTACCACTCCTAGGAGGCTATTAAAGATTTAGGGTGAACTACCCCTTCAAAAGGGTTATGTCATGTCATATCTCATACGTTAGGGTTGCATCCTTCTCTTTACTCAAGCATTAGGGTTTACACATCATATTACCATGTTCTAAAGGATTTAACCAAAGTTAACCCATTATATCAAGGTGTCATAACATTATATTGTGTTAACTGTCAAACTATATATTTCATCTCCAATAAGCACTAAGATTAACACCTCATGTAACATGCTTCATTCTTTTGATCTTATTTTATTGCTCATAATACATTATAACATATACTAGTAATATCATCACGAGATTAGCCAACAATTTCACATTATCATCATTAGTCATGTATATGTTAACCATTATACTTCGATATCTATTAAACCATTTCTAGATTGTTTCACATGTCTGTATATCACGTCTCGAGATTAGATCGCATCCTTACATATATTATATCATGGTTGTGCTAAACAAACTTATGTGAGTGGCTTGTTAAACATATATCAAAACTTTACTTAGGCCAAAAGAGGTTCCTCTAACCCATACCACGAGGGTAGTGTCGTGCTTAGTCTCTCTGAGCTAACTCAACCCTATGAGTATCTCATACACATATAATTTATCTTTCCTCTCGGTCTAGGGTTCTCAGATAACCTCACTGGCACTATTGATCAACTTCATAAGATCTAGCCACAAGCACAAACTGAAACATTCTATGACATTCTCTTCTCAGCTTTTACCAATGAAACATGGTTACCCAAAACTCTCTTATATACACCACTAGATTCCTATGTGAGAAACCACCAACCCAAGCATGAGACTTCACAAAAACTAACATAGCTACCTCCTCCAGGGTCTTGGGCCCTCTCCCTCACCCAGATGGTAGGTTCTCATATTCTTATCCACATATGCACATATATAACCAGCCTCTCTCTGTTTCTAGGGTTTGGTCCTCCCAAGGACATCTAGGGTTCCGCAAGACTACAGGAATCATGCATAAAGTGACTCAACTCAAATACTCAGGAGTATTCTAGTTTAGGACATATCATATCACATATCTCATAATTCTCATATTTTGGAGTTTAGGTTCTCTGACCTTCTCCCTCTGGGTTTCTCTCTCTCTTGAGCTAACCCCAAAACTGGTCCTAACACTAGAGGTCCTCCTTTGTAAAAGAGCTTGAGGCTCAGGTTGATCCACTTCTTGTCTTAACTTAACATATCTTATCTCATAAAAGCCTAGTTACTTTCCTCATCAAAACTTATATCAAAACCTCAAAACTGAACTTAAGTCCTCAAAGGAAAATATATATCTTCATAAACATCTTATGTCTTCTATATAAGACTTACATCATATCATCAAAACTTATATCATCTATTCCATCTATCATATATACCAAACAAGGCTCTAGACATCTAATCTAGAACTACTCTCTCTTCTAGACTGATGTCATTCACTTTCACTTAGGTTGCATGACCACCTCCTACCCATACATGTGTGGGGACACATTTTTGGTAATACATATACATATTAAAATATTATATAGTTTTTCTCCGATAAAACATGCGTCAGAGAAAACTATCAAGGTTCGATCCGATTGGAATCAAAAACCAAATCCAGAAAACGAGTGTCCCACACATAGTAGAGAGTACAGTGTCATGAAAACTAGTGAAAGGGGTGAGAACATGGTGTAGACTAGTGTAGCTACTAGACAACGAGCGTCATATGTCTAGGGTTTCTCTTCCCTTGATGCCCATCATTTCCAAATAGTGCAACGTCCCATACCGCTGCACTATAAGGAAAGAACGACATCTAAGGACTTGCTACTCAACAAGCACCAGTCTAGACCTAGTTCTCGGACATCTAGGTGCTAGCCAAGAGGCTAGGTCAGATCTAGTCTCTAAAAGATGACTAATCTAACCCTAAAAGATTATTAAGGTTCAAGGTTCTTTAGTTTTGAGTTGCATAATGAACAAATGTCAGGCTTTGCTATTGTTCATGCTCTGATACCACCTGTGACGTCCCCAGATTTTCTAAAACTTAATCTGATGTGTGACATCCAAATTGAAACCCTCACCTCGGCGAGAATCCCAATTTAAACATCCCACATAAGGCTAAGAAGAAGAAAATCAGAGGAAGTCATAAGGAAACAACAGTAGCACATGTACATGAACAATAATAAAACCATACACACATGTTCACCATTTAACATATAATTACAACATGAATTGTTACAACATTTGATATTACATATTAAACAGCAAACTTCTATATATACATGTACTACAACTAAACTACAGGATCTTAAGACAACATGTCCACCTGTCATCAGCTCGCCACACAACTCTCAACTATCCTTCATCTTCAAGAGCATAACCACAACCTAAACAAAAGATTACATGCGGTACACGTCAGCACAATATTTCATAAATATTGTACTGAGTACGCCTACGTGTCTTTTTATATACCTCTCATCATATCTTGGCAATAAGATAAAACTAATATACTTGGCAGTAACAGAAGAATATAAGAAAAACATATACTTGCACATGGATATTTATTAACAAAAGAGAACACATATTTTAAGCACATTTTCCATTATATACTCATGCATCCGCCTACCAATGGGATAGATGCTTTATGGCCTCATGATCCGCTTACCAAAGAGATAGATCATTTCATATGGTGATCCGCTTACCAAAGAGATAGATCACCTTTTAGCACTACGCTTACCAAAGAGATATAGTGCTTTCATATAATGGAACAGATATATTATGTTTCAAGTGTCCATAGCCATAAGTATGGAAAATCAAGCAAGATATCATACAAGAACAATCATTTTATCCAATACCATATGCCAAGTATTTTACTACTCATATAACACAAGCATATTGTATAATAAGCCAAGTAAGAGGTAATGGCGTACCTTCCAAAGAGATAGATCATTCTAAACACATATCACTGATGTCAACTATAAGCTTGATCAAACCTGATCAAAACAAGACCATATACTATCATCAGGTTCCCATCTTATTATATCTCATATTAACCCTAATCGTGCTCATATTAGGGTTTCACTTTGTCATTAGGATATGTGCATCATTACTTGTATTCTTGCCTTATATTTATCTTACTGATGTCATATTCTAGATTAGGATACATAATCTGAATATCAGGTTCTGTATCATTCTTTATATATATTAAACCTAGGTTACATGCATTATACAAAATAGGATTTCATCCCATGTATTAAGGATCATTTTCATATAACATGGATTTCATGTATAAGACTAATCACATAATTAAAACTGAGGTTCCATATACTGATATGAGCTTACTCTGTAATTTCTATCATTTATTGAGCATGCATGTATTTTTTGCATTTTATTTAGGGTTATTAATCCTAATTAGCCATATAAAGCAAAATACATAACTTCGTGCATCAACATGACCATATCTGACATCATATTATTATAAACATGGTTATGGACTTACTGACATTTTATCATGATTTTAGGCCATCATTTGATATTTATTATCCATCAAATGAGCATTTCACATTTTACATGATATTACTATTATCCGTGCATAAAAAGCCTGATATTAAGGTTTCTTGTTATTCTATGCATTGTTCTGAGAAAAATGGTAGCTTGTTTGTATTTTTCGGATAATTGTGCTATTTTTTATGATTTATAGAAATTCTGGAAATATTACCTTTTTGTAGCCAATAGACCGTTGCCACGTGGCCGCCGATGATGTTGGGCTCACGTTGAGCCAGCCGGTTCGTTGGTTCCTGGAAACTGGTCCAGTCTCTTTCTATTCTCTCACGATCGGACTCTCTCTCTCCTCGCGTTTGACACGATCGGCTGCCCGTCCTCTCTCCGCTCTGGGCGTGCGTGAGCGCCGCCGCAACGTCTTCTGTTCTCCATGACCCAGACCGCCATCGCTGCAAGGGAGATTCCGGTGAGAGATCAAGCACTCTCGTCTCCTCTTTGCCAAAGTTTCTCTCTTCCCAAGTCTTCTTCCTTTGCGTCTCCTCCTCGACGCCCGGCCTACGTCCTCTCCTGGAACAACCGCTGCCATAGTTTGCTCAAGGCGCTGCGACATAGCTACAGCCTCTTCCTCCTCCTTCGACGACCTAGGGTCAGCCACGTTCCCCAGTTGCCAAGATGGAGAAATGGAACTATCCTCTGCACGACAGACCCAACACCCGCGCCTCTGTTCTCCGTCATGTGAGAGCCGCCGCCGCTTGGCCCAGCTCCGGCGAGTGATCCCCAGTAACTCAGTGGCTTCTCGTTGTTCTGTGAGTCTGCCCTCAGCTTCTGCTCCCAGGACAGCTCTCCACGGCTAGTGGAGTTCTTGGCCGCTGCCTTAGGACTTGCCGCCCACAAGATTTCCGGTGTCAGCAGCCTCTTCGCATGGTTCCATTAACAGGGCCGCCGCGTGGCTTACTCACGGTGAGGAAACTACCACGGTTGTATGTTGTATTCTTCTGTGCAATGAAGCCGGCGATGATTCAGCAGGACACCGACCATTAGCCTCTACTAGCGCTCTTGATTCTCGAAAGGGCCTCTGGCCTTGGTGGGAAGAGGATGAGCGGAGGGGAAACTATAACTAAAGCAGCAACCTTGATATATGCACAGATCTCGACCCACAAGTAACTAATAGTTTATACATCGTAACCACCGTCACCAAGTCCACTAACCAATCGTGTGCAGCAAAAAGCACGATAGTGGGTGAGAGGTTAGTTGCCATGAATTCTTTAACTATCACACAATGTGTAAGGATCGGCCAATGTCGAGAGATTAAAAAGGACATGTACAAAGTACGTGGGGTTTGTGTGGTCTATTTGACCCTATTTTTTTGTATTTGGTTGCCCTTTTTATCTACAAACCGCATGGCATCCATCATAACATTAAACTTTGATCAAAGCAATTACTAACAATATCTACTATTCAATTGTTTTCTAACGCAAATAACTTCCTATAAGAATCTTTAAATTTCATGATACTTTGATCTTAACTTTAGCATCATCATAACTGCATTCCATTAAATTTTTGTAGCAAAATACTACTATTTGACCAATCAATCAAATACCTCAAGAAGGCATAAAGTTAGGGATCTTAGTCATGATATCAACATCAATCACCATCCAAATCTTACCAAAGTACTTGTAACTCTCAAGATAACTCAACATGCACAAATTCACTTATGTCATTGGACATTTAAAGATTCTAAAAGTTCAGTCTATCACAAAATCCTTGTTAGGTTATGGTTGTAAGACCCCTAACATTTCTTTGAGTATGACCATGCTTTCTTATCATAATTGTAAGCCTAAAGCCTTAATATAACCCTAACATGTACTTTGATATAATGTGACAAGCTTAATTTTCATGTCTCATCTAATTTGGACGTTGTTTGAGCAAGCTATACAATTTTATGATTATTTTGGACGTTTATGCAATTTAACCCATATCTAGGGTTTTTCTTGAAATTTAGCACATGCTTGTTTTTATTCACATTTTTGCTTATAATTCTTGAGATATTTATTCCTTGGTACACTTAGTTTCACCTTGGTTTGGGTGGTGACATCTACCTCAGTTTGAACTTAGGGTTTCCTCTCATAGATGGGCTACCTTGAGTGCTAGAACTCGATTGTTCTCTTAGTTTGGTGGGATCCAATGGACTTCCTTGTGTGTTGGGATCTAATGATGGTCATTATAGGTTTTGAACTGATGGTCTTCTCTCTTGATCTCACTGGATCAATGGTTTACCTAGAGAGGTGCTAAATCGATGGTTTTTGTGACCAAGGGGTCCAAAACTGATGGTTCCCCTGCTAGTGGAGGTCGATGGCCATCTTCTGATTCAAGACTCGATGGTCCTCCTGACTCCCACAACCGATGGACCTATTGCTTTGCATGGACATGATCCTTTGGACATGGGACACATGGCAAACATGGCTAGACACCTTAATCTTCTCTTCTCTCTCACCCATAGCTTTATATACCTTCCCCCTCTAGTGCAAATGAGTTCATTACACATCTATCCCTCTCCTTAGTCTTCCTTGCTTCTTGGAAATCTTCCCCTTTTCTTGGTGGAGAAAAAGGAGCTCAAGGTAGAAGAAGGTGGTAGATATAGCTTGCATGTGTACCTGGGGTTTAGATCTACCCTAGTTGAGGTCGTTTAGTGCTTCCTTGCATGGTTTCTTGGCCTAGGTAAGTGAGATCTCCCTTCCTTCCTTCATTTTCCTTGCTTTCCTACCTTCTCCTCTCTTCTTTTTGGTCATACCCATGGTGTTTCTCGGAGGAGTTTGAGCTAGAGGTTGAAGATGACTTCTTTCTTGCTTCCTTGACCTAGGGTTTGCTTCCCCTTTTAGAAAAAGAGCTAGGTTGGCTAAGTGGAGTGCTCAAGATAGGGTTTCCTCCTTATTTCTTCAATCTATCTTTCTATTTGGAGTTATGTAAGTTTCTCCATGTTTATTTCTTATTCCTAGCTTGTATGTACTAGTTCTTTCTTAATAATGATGTTCTAAGTAGAACATATTTGCCTAGGGTTTATGTTTATATGGTATTTCTTGGGTAGACGATCTTCCTAGATGACCTCCTTATCTATGTGCACATTTCCTACATGTATATTAGTTCTATATACCTTGCTTGTTTGTGTAAGTCGATAGATTTTGTTACTTGGAATTAGGATTTCCTTTGAGGTGTTAAATGATGGTTTTCCTTAGGTTTTATGGATTAGTTTTCCCCTTGTTCATGATCTGATGGTTGATCTCATTGTGACAACTTATGGTGGATGCCTTAGTTTCTATTTGGACTTTCTCTTTGTGCTTTAACCAATGGCTATGTTTCCTCTCACAACCTATGGTTTTAGCTCTCTCTCAAGTGGCTAAATTTATGGTTTTAAGTCCTATTGAAAGATGGTTTCCTTGGCCCCTTAAATGATGGTTTTTCTGATTTGTTTTCTCACCTAGTTATGGCACTCAATGGCCTCACTAGTTCATCAACCATTGGTTCCCTTGGGTTGATGGTTCATCAACCAATGGTTCCACTTGGCAGATGGTTCATCAACCAATGGTTCCACTGGGGCGATGGTTCATCAACCAATGGTTCTACTGGGTCGATGGTTCATCAACCAATGGTTCCATTGGGTCGATGGTTCATCAACCAATGGTTCCACTGGGTCTATGGTTTAACAACTAATGGTTTCCCTACTTTCAAAGTAAATGGTCTTTATAGTGTCACAACTGATGGTGGACCTGAAGTCCACAACCAATGGTGCTTCTAAAGTCAACAGACAATGACTCTTCTAGGTGTTTTAATCATATGACTTCTCATGAACCAATAATATTGATTGGTGCATATGCTTCAATGCTCTTTTTAGATCACAACTCGATGGTTTTACTAGACATATGGTTTAAGGTTTTTACTTGTACCTCATCTGATTATTTTTCTTAACCAACATCTGATGGTCTTGGTGGTGTTCCTGATTCGATGGTTGGATTTGATGCTTCTAATCCGATAGTTGTGTTGACTTTATGCATCCATGATTGGATGGGGAGGCCAAGTTCTAGGGTTATATTTTGAGTGTTGTTTTGTAATTTCAGTTCAACCTATCTTGTTAAACCTAACCCTAATACAAATAAATGATGGTCAACAATAATACTTAGCTCTTCAAATGAGATAATGAGAGAATAATCTCTCAAAGTGGTGGTAACTCTAAAGTGTTATTTAGTGAACATTTACGGATCCTATGCAATGTAGTCTTATGTTACATGTATGATGATGTCCTGATGAGCCCGTGATAAGGTACATAAAGATATGATGTTCTTGTAGGGAATGATAGAATGGTCTTAATGGCCTTTGGGCATGGTTGAGCCCTAGTGTAGGTGTAACCCTCTTCATGATGTGACAAGGATTGGTATCTTATAAGGATGTGATAATCATTATATCTCATACATTTTATATCTTATAGAGTTTTAACATACCCATGTTTTTGTATAACTCTTTTAGGGTTTGATTTTAACTTGATTCACACAGTAAAAGACACCTAATTGACATTAACTAATCAAGTGAAACCCTAATCATATAGTACCTTGTGTCATAGAGTCATTTCAGTATCAGGGATTGCTGGATGGGGAAACAAGCATTTCTAAGGGAAGCTCAGAGTCACATATTGTTGAGTATGTGCGGGTGCATGAGACTATGTATATAATCCCAAGGTTATGGAGGATGGTTGCAGTCATGCCTAGGATTGAGAATGGATGTGGTTGTGTCTTGGATATTTGTATATATGATGTGATTGAGGATAGTTATGATTGTACCTCAGATGATATAGTTTTGTATACCCTGGTTTCAAGTGTCATGACCAATATATCAAGGGATGACTACATGTGGCAGTTTGACTATGTGTCGCTGCGGGCACTTTGAATAATATGTCATTGCGGTTCACTTTGAATAATATGTCATTGGGATTGTCTCATACTGATCGAGGTAGGAGATCTTAGGATTTCGACTCTCCTAAATCTTGTACGGAACTGAATAGAACTTCACAGTGGTCCGTTGGAGTTTGAGTGGTATACCTCAAACCCCCTAGGTCTTAGTAAAAATGTAATCCAGCCATATAGTATATCTGTTTATGGGTAAACACGACTCACATTGGTTGTTTACCTTGCCTTGTTTCCAGTAGTGTATAGTTATTATGCTTTGCGGTAAGAGAAATTAACTATATAGAAACTAATATCTTTACATGTTTCTCTATATACTATGCTAATCTTATTTAATATATTATAGTTACTTAGCCTACTTAATCTGCTTAATCTTTTTATTTAATTTAAAATAACATAACTTGTTGTAATCAATAAGCATTGTTAAGAGTTATATCTCTTTCTAGGACATGGGTCTCACATCTTGGGTTACCACATCTTTTTAGGTGGTTATCAACAATGTGGTCAGGTTCATGGAGGAGAATAAAATAATCTTGGAGAGTAGTAGAAGCAGAAGGTTGGCTAGTAGTTAGTCATGTCCTAGAGTCATTCCTATACTCTCTGGTCTAGGCATAGGATGTTTTGTAGATAATACGTATAACGATTCTAGTTTTGGCATGCATACATGGAACACATCTTTTATATATAGGTTGTAGCCTGAATGATTGAATAAATATGTAAATACCTAATATGATATGTGCTTATATGCATGTTGTTGGACTTATATGAAAATGTTTCTAAATTTTGTAGTGATGTCTAAATCAATTTTGATATACCCTCATTTCCTGCTATGTGGTTTGATTAGCAGTTGATTGTGTGTTTTGTTTTGAATAATCTCATTTAGTGTGATGATGTGTCACAATCCTCTACCTCCATCCTACTCTAGAAAACATGCCACAGTAACTCACCAACTCCTACCTTCTCTCCCTCCCTCTCTGACCATTATGAATTCCTAGAAACCTTCCCATCAAGTTTGGGAAGTGATTACAAATACAACCATCCCTAGTTTCACCCACTTTGGATGAGTATGAAGATTTCCCTCAATTTTAGCCATCCCAGTTGGGGACCTATTCTTGGGATCGGTATTATAAAAAGGGGGGTAGAGACCCCCTACGAAAGATATAATCCTCAGTAAGATTTTATAATACATAGAGGGATTCTTATCGTCTCCAATTTCCCATTAAAGCCTACCGTATTACTCTCTTATTTCATCTTCTCTAAGGAAGAAACCACCTCTCCATCCACCCCGTTCTAGCTACCACTAGGAAATCGAAAACCACAGTTGAGTTTAGTGAGGCACCCTAGAGGGGTCCCACCGAAGCCTACCTCTCCAAGGCCCAAACGCCTAGGGTCAACTGTAAGCCCCTGACCTAGCTTAGTTCTTAAGTATACTTTCTTTTCTTAATAAGATGTTTAGAACCTTAATTTAATCTCTTCAAATGTTTTCTAACATGTGACAATCTTATGTTTCTAGTTTGGTCCTATTTTGATGATGTTTGAGCTTTTTATGCTTATTTTGGACCAAGTTGCAATTTACCTATGTTGAGGGGTGATCTTACAATTTATCACATGTTGAGTGTTCCCTTAGTGCTTTAGCATTATGAGAGAGAGTGATTATATGGGGTGCCTTGTTGGACCTTGGTTGATGAGGTGGCATCATGTGGTGATGCTAGGGTTTCTCGGGTTTTGCTTGGTGTCAAACATATTGAGTTTAGTTGAGTGTTGCGACCTTTGTTTCGACCTTATAGGTATCCCTTGTGTGTGTTTCGACCAACACAGCTTCCTTGAGTGGTTTGTTTTTACATTTATGGTCTTGAGGTGTTTTTGGTCGAGATAGTTTGTCTTCTTGTGAGGTATTTCAACCATGTGTGATTGGTGACCTTTTGTTTTGGTCGAGATAAGCTATCTTGGTGTTTATTTTGACCTCTAGGGTAGTGATGACGCAAGTGGTGGATACCCCACCTAGGTTTTGTCACGATAAGTTGCATGTATGTGTTTAGTGGTTGCATGTTGGTTTCTTTTATGTACATGTGTCCCCTAGGTGCTCTCTTATGTTGACACCTCACCCCTACCTTACTTCCCTCCTCCTTTGGGTATATAACCTCTCTCTTCTTCATGCAAGTGATCTTTTCAGCCCTCCTCACCCCCTCTCTTGTTTTTGTACTTGGAGCTTAGTGGATAAATGAAGGGATGATCTTGGAGGTTTGGTGGTCCATCCACCTTGCATGTGGTGTCTTGGAGCTTGATCACCTTCCTTGTGGTGATTCATGGTGGTTTCTCTTCTTGGTAAGTGCTTCTACATTCTTGATCACCTTCCTTGTGGTGATTCTTGATGGTTTCTCTTCTTGGTAAGTGGTTCTACATTCTTGATCACATTTTCCCTTTGCAATCCTACCTCTTTCTTCTCCTTTATAAGTTTCATATTTTTAGAAAGTTTCTAGATGCCTCAAGTCATTAAAGGGATAAAATAAGTGATAATATTTAATAATAAAATAAGCGATAATATTTAATAATATTGAATAAAATATTTAAGTCTTCAAAAAATAGAATAGTACCAAAATCAGATTGTTCATCCCAAAATTAGCTAACCTACTAAATTTATATTTATTTGGACTTGGTTTGCACCCTCAAATAATTATAGAAAATTTTATACATTAAAAGAACAAAGTTGGAAAGTTGTATTAAATGACATTCATTACAACCCGCATGAACAGTAACCGCAGATCAAGGTCTGATATTTATGGTATAACTACCTTTTTTCTCAACAAAACTTTACAAAATGAGTTGCATTGGATTGGAAAATTATTTGTTATCCATCCCCTACTCGAGACCTATAATAGAGAATTCTAGAAATTCCTAAACTTGTTCCCCAAGTCTTCCAAAGCAACTTCTCGTGCACCCCTTGATACTCAAATTCATATAAATAGGACCCTACCCTCATATGAAACACACACCCCAAGACTCTCTTATAGTTTCAATTTTTCCCAGCATCGTCAAATCCATCTTCCGTCAAACTTGGTTCTTGGTTTGAGTTTGCAGAACCTCTCCCCAATGTCTTCCTTGTTCAGATCATAATTGGACCTCAGGTAAACAAGTTTGGCACTTGTTCATCATGATCGGCTAGTTAGTTTCACAAATGAGTGACGAATGAAGTTTTCCCCAAACTCTTGGACAACATTATAAAACCCTAATACATGTGAATACTTTGTAATTAGGATGTAGTGATATTGGAAACAACTAGATTGGTGAAAAGTGTTTCTAGGACTTTGGTTTAAGGTATTTTTGCATCCCCTATTATTCCTTTTGAGAAATTCACCTATTTTCATCTTTCTCTTGTCCTATGGACAATCAACCTACACAATATTCCTTTCTCTTTTGAAAACATATTTCTTGTGGGATACCTTATTTGTTTATCATATGTAATCAATTCATTATGATGGACATTCTTTGAACCCTATCCTATATATATTGTTTCATGGTGGAACTTTACCGGGTGATACATGCTCTTTTTGCCCACTTTTGTGGTGGTTTCTTATATTGTCATTTCTGTGGTGACAAATCTTGTTTAATCTAACTATACTTTTGACTTGCCTCTCTAATAAGCATGTTATGTGACTCAGTAGCCCTAGAGTTGTGTAATTGCATTGGTCTTGGGTTATCTGCCCTTATTATATTTTTGGGATGGAGGTTATGTGCCCCATACCCTGGCTACAAGTTTATGAGGCTTGACCAACATTTTATATATTTGGGAGTTTCTTTATATGCCATTCTCTATCATGTTTCAAGTTTATGAGACTTGTCCACCATTGTATTAATATTGTTCTAGTGATATGATTATCTCACAAGAATGCAGGTTGATGATGGGTTATGTTCCTTTTTTTTGCAAAAACAAGGCCTTTATTTAATGATCCCGTGCCTTAGTACATGAGGTAACTAGTGAGATTGTCTCATTGACATTGCAACTCAGCCATGCTGGCTGCATATGAGACGCAAATGAGTTTCTAGACCGCATGACATGGGCTATGTTCCCTAATTTCATGATTTGTGCTTATGTGGCACCACTTTATTGTTTATTTATGGAAAGTAATTCTTGTTGTTATCTCTTGTTTACAAATCAATGTATTTTATGCCTGATTGGGTAGTCCTTATCTCTTCTATGGGAAGCATTCTTTACTTGATGTCCTTTAAATTTCTCAATTTCATATTTACTATGCACATACCAGCTTTCGCTAATATCTTTTACTCTTTCTCCTCTTGTTGGGGTATGGTTCCAACCCCAAGTGTAGGTCAAGGAGAACATGGCAGTTAACATGAACTTAGCTTAAGGAGTTGAATCTTGGAGATAATCTTGATATGGTTTAGATTTCCCTCTACTAGATACTTATGATGTAATATTCATGTAAACCTTTTCGAAAGATGATAATGTACTTTTGTAAAATTGTTTATAGTCATGAAACTTCTATTCTACTACTACACTTTAGTTGTTTTGAATACCATTATTGAGTTGAAAATTTTACACCCACTCCAGCATACCTTTTGGGTGTGTTTGGATTGGAGGTTCTATTCTTCAACTTTTTAGTAAGGAGTGGATTCCCTTTGGGATCACACTCCTTACAACATGGTATTAGAGCCCATGGTTGTCAGTATTTGACTATTTCAACTTTGTCTCCCTCATTAGAACCCTTAGCTTGCATAGTTGCCCTCTAGGTGATATGTTCACCCTAGAATTGATCTATGTTATTCTTAAGATGATAAAATTTTGATATAAGTTTCACATTAGAATCATGATTGGTAAACCCCAATGTGATGAGGTTTAGGTGATCTTATCCCACCATATAGGTTAACATTGACACACACACACGATATATATATATATATATATATATATATATATATATAGAGAGAGAGAGAGAGAGAGAGAGTCAGGCTAGGATACACTCGAGTGTATCTGGAACGGAATACACTCAAGTAGTTTTTCATGATGCAATATCTTTTTGAAAATCTAATCCATTGATCTTATTAAACATCTCGTGAACAACTCATACGCAAAATTTGAGCACATTTGGATATGTATAGCTCATGCTATGAAGACCGCAAAAATTATACATTTCAAATTAGTTTCGTGCGTCGATTTTGTTGCCCTTGGATGAGTGACTTACACTCATCAAAATGGGCTCAAAATTTGTATGTAGCCTAGTTATAGTATGACGGTAAAGATCAATGATTTACATTTTGCAAAAAATAGTCTTGATATGCAAACACACTTGAGTGTATTCATGCGATCTGTAGACTTGAGTGTATTCTAGCCTGACTCTCTCTCTCTCTCTTTATATATATATATATATATATATATATATATATATATATATATGATCTATAAGGTTTGACTTGAGGATGGAATTATATGATGAGGTACTAGTAGATTAATGAGATCATATGATGGAAATATTGTGAATTGGTTCTCGATTTGATTTTGGGCCCTGATTTTAGTTTTCTATCGCAAAAGTTATTGCATCAAATTATTTTTCTTATATTACTATATATACAAAAATAATGTTTTCTAGATTCTGTTGATGTTTTCTTGAACTGAATTACAGTGAAGACATTTATGAATCCTAATTAGAGAAACCCTACAATTAGTTAAAATAGAATCTTAACCGTAGATTTTTATATAAAGAGGTGACTAGGAATATGTGGAATAATATAAAGGCGTAGTTGACATATCCTCTTTAACCTTTGGTTGTTATGTGAACCTTAGGTTTGTTAGGTTAGAGACACAAGGACCTAAAGCTCAACCCTAGTTGGTTATGAATTTTTAGTTGGATACATGGACAACTTAAACCCCTAAAATATTCACCATTAAAAGATGCAAAGTGAAAATAGTACCTTGATTATATTTAGTTTGACTTGTTAGGTTGAATCTTTTAAGGGATGGTAAATAATTTATATTTAGGATTTAAGGATGAAATCTCTTTAAGGGGTGGTATACTGTAACGTACCGCAATCTATAACCTTACACTATTCCAAGGTTAAGAGGTTAAAGACCTTAGTTCTTTGGGCTTAGCCAAAAATGGTTGAGGATATACCTAATGGTGGTTAATGGTAACCATACTATGTAATTCGTGAATAAACCACCCAAACATATATGCATGAAAACAATATGACATAATACCCTCGTATTAGTCATAAGAGAAATAATGGATGCATAAAATATACCATATGAGATAAATGATAAATATAATATATAATCCTTTTGGTTGTAATGTGTAGATATGGGACACAATTGGAAGAATCACCATAATAATGATAAAATAATATTGATCTAAAATTTTCTATGGTTTTATAGAACAAGAAATGAGAAAAAGAAATAAATAATAACTCCCTGAACAAGATAATGTGATATTGAATTATTTAATATGAGAAATAGTGATAATGATGAATAATGGGCTAAAATTGATAAAATGAAGACTAATTGGATAAGAATAACTTCATATTCATTTTCTTTGGATATGATATAGCTTGGAGGCAAAGTTTCACAAATTTGGGATAATAATAATTATATCAATTTTATTTAGAAAAGAAAAGGTGATTTTTCTTCAAAATATGAGATGAATCATTTAATGGCTTAAAAATTGGAAAATAATCTTAGATTCATAATCTACACATTAAATATGTCTTTGGGTGAAATTTTATGTAATATGGATAATCTTTAATATACATGTGGAGATTTAGAGAGAGAAAGTATGTAAAAGTACAAAATATTAAATAATGTACTAAATAAAACTAAGAGATAAAATTAATGTCCAATTCGTGTTTTATATGTTTTAGTTTGCTTGAGGGTGAAGTTTCACATTATTTACATAATAATAACTATTGTTATTTTAACTGGGATGGAAAATAAGAATAAGAGTCAAATATATTAAATAAATTATTAAATGACTCCACAAGAGAAAATAAATTTAAAATTAGAAATATACATGCCAAAATTAGTCTATATGTAAATGTTCATCTAATGTGGACAATCTTAAATATTTTAGTTAATTTAGGAGAGAGAATATAATTTAAAGAATAGAAATATTATATAATATGTTGAAAAAAACTAATCAATGGAAAAATCATGTTCATCACACTTATTATTGCTTATAGGCCACGTATAATATTTTTAGAAAGTTTCTAGATGCCTCTAACTCATTAAAGGGATAAAATAAGTGATAATATTTAAAAATATTGAATAAAATAATATAAGTCTTAAAAAAATAGAATAATGCCAAAATCAGATAGCTCATCCTAAAAATTATCTAACCTACTAAATTTGGATTTATTTGGACTTCATTTATATTGTCAAATAATAATAGAAAATTGTGTACATTAAAAGAACAAAGTTGGAAAGTTGAATTAATGACATTCATCGCAGCCCGCATGAATAGTAACCGCAGATCAAGGTCTGATATTTTGGACATAACTCCCTTGTTTCTCAACAAAACTTCATGAAATGAGTTGTATTGGATTGAAAATTTAATTTTGCATCCATCCCCTACTCGAGACCTATAATGGAGAATTCTAGAAATGCCTAAACTTGTTCCTCAAGTCTTCTGAAGCAACTTTTTGCACACCCCTTGAAACTCAAATTCATATAAATAGGACCCTAACCTCATATGAAACACACACCCAAAGACTCTATTCTAGTTTCAATTTTACCCTTCATCGTCATATCATCCACCACCAAACGTGGTTCTTGGTTTGAGCTTGAGGAACCTCTCCCTGATGTCTTGCTTGTTTAGAGCGTAATTGGACCTTAGGTAAACGACTTTGGCACTTGTTCATCTTGATCAGCTAGTTAGTTTCATGAATGGGTGATGAACAAAGTTTTCCCCAAACTCTTAGAGAAGCTTCACCTTTTCCAGCCGGCCATGGCGTGTGTAGTGAGGAAGGGGACGATCCCTTGTGTTTTCCCCATTTTCCCCCTCGATTCTATTTTAATATGCATAAAATTCATAAAATTATAAATTTGTCCTATAAAATCCAAAATTAACATAAAAATATGTTTTCTTGATCAAGAGAATCTAATAAGTCAATTGATGAGATTTTCAAAGTCAAAATATGAGGTTTCTCAAAATGGTCTAGATGTAGGGTTTCTTTACACATTATAAAACCCTAATACATGTGAATAATTTGTAATTAGGAAAAAGTGATCTTGGAAACAACTAGATTGGTGAAGAGTGTTTCTAGGACTATGGTTTAAGGTATTTTTGGATCCCATATTATTCCTTTTGAGCAATTCACCCATTTTCATCTTTCTCTTGGTCATACGGACAAACAACCTACACAATATTCCTTTTTCTTTTGATAATATATTTCTTGTGGAATACCTTATTTATTTTTGATCTGTTATCAATTCATTGTGATGGACATTATTTTTAACTCTATCCTATATATATTGTTTCATGGTGGAAATTTACTTGGTGATACATGCTCTTTTTGCCCACTATTGTGGTGATTTCTTATATTGTCATTTATGTGGTGACAAATCTTATTTAATCTAACTATATTTTTTACTTGCCTCTCTATTAAGCATGTTATATGACTCAGTAGCCATATAGTAGTGTAACTACATTAGTTTGGGGTTATGTTCCCTTATTATATTTTTGGGATGGAGCTTATGTGCCCCATACCTAGCTTACAAGTTTATGAGGCTTGTCCCACATTTTATATATTTGGGTGTTTGGTTATGTTCCATTCTTTATCAGGTTTCAAGTTTATTAGACTTGGCCACTATTGTCTTTATATTGTTCTAGTTCTATGATTATCTCACATGAATGCAGGTTGATGATTTGTTATGTGCCCTAATTTCATGATTTGTGCTTATGTGGCACAACTTTGTTGTTTATTTATGGCAAGTAATTCCTTTTGTTATCTCTTGTTTGCAAATCAATTCATTTTATGCCTGATTGGGTAGTCCTTATCTCTTCTATGGGAAGCATTCCTTACTTGATGTCCTTTAAATTGCTCAATTCCATATTTAGTATGCACATACCAGCTTTCACTGATATATTTTACTCTTTCTCCTCTTGTTGGGGTATGCTTCCAACCCAGGTGTAGGTCAAGGAGAACATGGCAGTTAACATGGACTTAACTTTAGGAGTTGAAGATTGGATACAATCTTGATATGGTTTAGATTTCCTTCTATTGGATCCTTATGATGTAATATTCATGTAAATGCTTTTTGGGAGATGATGATGTACTTTTGTAAAATTGATTATAGTCATGAAACTTCTATTCCACTGCTACACTTTGGTTGTTTTGAATACCATTATTGAGATTTGAAAATTTTACACACACTCCAACATACCTTTTGGGTGTGTTTGGACTGGAGGTTCTATTCTTCACATTTGTAGTAGGGAGTGGATGCCCTTTGGGATCCCACTCCTTATAGTGATCTTGTGGTCGAAGTGTTGACCTTGGTTGGAGCTTCATCTTCTTCTTTAGAGCCTTGATCTTGGAGCTTGGATCTCTCCTTAAGGTGGGTTATATAACTCTCTACCTTCTTCTATTACATGCACCATAACATTACTTGCATGCTATTGTTTTGATCTCTAAACTTTATACTTTTGTTATAGATGAGGTTATCATGATCTAAGGTTTAAGACTTTGTATAATTATCATGTAGATTACACTCTTTCTTAAACCCTAAATTCTTGTATCCGACTTGTTATGTGTTGGTTGAGGTGATTTTGATACATGTAACATGATTCTGGTTTCATCACCATGCTTTGGTTAGACCTTTATGTTTTCTTGAGGTTTTGAGTTGGTTTCCTTGAAGTTGAATCTTGGTCTTCTTTACCTTGGTTTAGTTTCTTGAAGACTCATGTTGAAGTTTGGATTCCAAGGTTTTGATGTTCTTTTAGCATGGTGTCTTCCATCTTGATGAGGATGATTTTCTTTGATACCGATCTTTTGTTTTGGCCATGGTATATTACTATTTGATTATTTACCGACCTAAATCTCATGTCCAAAATAAAGCAAATTTAGAGTAGTCAGACTCTTAGATTTATAAACCGACACTCAAGCCCCCACAACTATTATATGGGGTCTGATGTAGTAGCGGGGTGAACCACAAAGACAAGGTTGGTAAGTGCTAAGAACTCAGAGCCTCAGACTCAAATACACCAAACAAAAAGGTATATTGAGATGGTGTTCCCTAAGGAACGGTGCTACTCCAAACAAAGCAATAAAAGCAAGAAAAAAAAACAAAATGAGAGAACAAAAATCAAACAAGAAAGATATAACCAAAATATGGATGGAAACTTGTATCAGGTTTCACCTACTAAGATCTCTCACCAACATGCAATACACACACCCTTTTGTATACCCTTAGAAAGATTACAGGAAATCATCATATATGTCTATTCCCTCCTCTCTCGAGCTTAGGATAGATCTAGAATATAATGTTGTCTCTCTCTTGAGATGGCAAACAAATAATCTGAAAGAAAATCATATGACCATTAGTTTTAGCATTCCAACATTTTCATGCAATCATACTACTCCATAACACTTAGATAAGGTTAGTACTACTCTTTCGAGGCACCAACAATCAAACATTACAAGATGGTAGCTAAGCATGCATGTGAAGCATTCCAGAACAAGAGTATGGAGATATCCATTTCTTAGGACATATATATTCAAAAGGATGTAAATATATACATGTTGGGAGAGCCTTAGTGGCTACTCCCAACCCAAGTAAAGAGTTTAGCCATTCATTCTCATTAGTAGTATTTTAGATTTACAAATAGAGGGAGACATGGAGAGCACAGGAAGAAAGATAGAGAGAGAAGAGGGGCAAGAATAGTCTAAGTAGGGGACTAGGGGATACACCGATGGTGACCAGGTAGTGGCTACAACTGATGGCCTAGTTCTGTTGCTTTTTGGCTAAATAAATAGTGCTAACGATCTCCTTTCCTCCTTCCTCCTTTGGTCAAAGGAGGAACTATAATAAATGGCCGGGGTGAGAAGTCAAAGGTCAAGGGATAAGACTGATGGACTCTTGTCCGTCACTCCTATCTGTCTGTGATGGAAGGAATCAGTCGATGGTGACTTCTCCCTTCAGTGGCTCCATGTTTGGTTAGTAGCGCTAGCTCTAGAGAAAGGTAGGTGGTCCCGAAGATGTATTGGGCATCTCCTATTTATAGGCTTTAGCCTAGGGTCCTTTACTTATGCCCCAAGCCTGCTAGGTACCCATCCTCAGGGCACACTCGAGAATGGTACCTATTAGAGCTTCCATCAGATGTCAGTAGTAGGTGCACCATCGAGGCTTGGACGCAGACACTCTACCAGGTGAAGCCTGCATGTGCACCATCGAGTGATGAGCACAGCCGCTCCACTGGGTGATGCCCACATGTGCTCCATTGAGTGATGAGCGTAGACGCTCCAATGGGTGATGCCCACAGGTGCACCATTGAGTGATGAGTGCATACACTCCACTGGGTAATTCCTGCAGGTGTGCCATCGCTTGATGAGTGCGGACGCTCCACCGAGTGATGCCTGTAGGTGTGTTATCAACTGATGGCATAGTAGGGAGCTTCTAGGGAACATTCAGTGAGGATGAACCGAAGGCTACTCAAGGGCCATCAGTTGTCATCTGGAGATGGCTCTACTCTATATAATCAAGCTTTTAGTCCTTTTTTTCCTACATTTGACGTCATTGCCATTGTCAAAATAATGTAAGGAGAATATATGCAAGGCAAGAGGGAAGTGGATATGAATTTGCTAAAATAGAGGAGAAATATGGATAAAATAAGGCATATAGTCTCCATAAGATTGGATGTTATAAACTCCCCTAAACATAGAGTCTAGCTTATCCTCATCCTAATAATTAGAATTAAAGAATCAAATGACATCAAAGGGATTTATTGTTGATTTTTTATGAGCGAGAAAAATGTGATAATGTTAGCCTTAAGTCAAGATTTATGCATCTAGTCAAGAGGTTGTTGGAACCAAAAATTCTCTCTCTTAGCTAGGAGTTGTGTACTTGTATTGCTTTCCATGACTTTCTTCATTAGAAAGTTCCTCCCTCATGATCCACTGATGATCTTATTCTAGGCTGTACTTGTACAAAGTTCCGGTAGAGGTAGCTTTCACACACCCAACTTTTATTTTTTTGGGATTCCTAGATATTGTGCTTGGGTAGACAAAGGCTTCAGTGATTCCCATATTCCTTAAGTTTCCTCAACCATTAAGCTACCTTAGAGGCGGTGCTTCCCTAGAGGGCCCTAATTTAATGTAAGGTGGTTGAGTGGGGTTCTCTTTGGAATGTAGGTGTGTAAAAGTTGGCTTCCAGACTCCACTACCTGGTGTGACATATCTGCATTCATGACTGTAGCAATACACCATCTGGGCAAAGTTTTTCAGCATCTTTCTAGGCACAACTCTCATGATTTTATTCCTCCCAACTTTTATTCTTGCTCATAGGATTTGGGATAATGGATTTTTTTAAGGAAAGATGGGCTGTCGTGCCTCTTTTGATCTGAAAGCGGGGACTTTTAAAACTAGAAGAGGTAGTTGTTTCCTCTTTTTCTAGGGTTATACACTCTCCTACTTGTACTTGGGATCATGGTGTTAATCAGGATCATGGTAGGTTGAGTCCTCCTTTCCTTGATATTTCTTCTTGGTTGACTAACACACATGTACCTTCTACATTATCTTGATGTTAGGCTGACATTTAAGACATTATCACATCAAAAAAATTTAAGTAGATTAAGAAGCCCGGATCTATCATTCTTGAAATAATTACGCTAAGAGCTAGCCTGAAGACAAGAAAGTCTAAGAGTTGGGGTTATGACACAATCCTAGAAAAATGGATTCAAAATTTTTCTTTTAAAGACTACTTGTATACCAAGATTTCAACAAGGGTATCTATATGTATGTACAAAAATCAAGCCAAAATTGACGAATTAAGCCCATCATATTTTGTCACAAATTTATCAAAGTTTGTTAAGAGGGATAGAAAAAAATAGTGTCAGAGTGGAGATGTACCATGCTCTCCTATTCAGACCCCCAAACTTATCATCAACCCTATCCATAGGATGTCAAAGAATGAGTTTGATCTAGAACATGTGAATTATAGGTCATTGTGTGTGATCGGTCATTCTGAGGCCAGGATCTTCATAGCATATTGTCCTTAGAGGTGGTGGGTAGTAGTCGTCTTGACATTGTTCAACTTTTTGGTCAGAAGCTAGAATTTGTATCCAATAAAGTACATATAATCCACATTCATTTGAAAGAGGTTCTTGTTGTGGACACCTATGATAGAACTACAGTTTCTCAAACTTTATATCAACTGGAACGCTGCAACCAAATACCCTAATGAATTCTATAATCTTTTTGGCTACCGGGGCAGCTCTTTCTTCAATGACGTTGTTCGTTGTTTTGTGATATTTTGTGCACTTTGTTCTGAACATAGCATTAGAGTTGTTATTGAAAATGTATGTTTTATTGACGGTGTCCACTGCTAATAGTGCCCTATGTCCATCATGTAAAATTTGCATAAAACTCCATCACTATTAGTCATTGTAGCTCACCTGATTCCTTTTTCAACATGACGTCTCCCAATATTTCATAAAATGACGTGTATACATTGGTGAGATCATCAACCAGTAGTAGTTGACAAGTAGTCATGACATTTACTGTCATGTACCCTCATGTTGTCAAGATATCACAGAGTTTTGGGAGTAAGATTTGTATCTTTTCTCTTTTAGAAATAACAACAAAGTCATCCTCCCACGACTGGAAAACATACAGAAGGAATTGGACTTCTTCCACCGACAAGCCATAGCACGCCAATTCATCAAAATTCTCAAAAGTTGGCGTTATGACATCTGTTGATTTTAGTCCCTTTGGCATGTCAACAACTTGTTCTTCTCTAGTTTGGACCTCACTTCCTTTGATAACTTTTTCTTCTGAAGGTGAGGTTCCAATTATGACATCAGTGGAGGTTGGGACTAGAATTGGCTGCATTTGTGGTGGGCTAGTTGTTGTCGTTTCAATCTCTCGAGTTGGTTCCTACTTAGTAGTGGTAGGTACTTCCACTGGGGTTTCAAGGTATTGTTTCTTCTTAGCATGTGAAGGTGTTTCATGTTCCTTACGGGGTGGTGACAGGGCAGTAGGTGGCACTGGTATGCCTTTTCAGGAAAAGGAATAAGGGAGTGCATATGCCTTGGTACGTCTGCCATTCTTCTGTCATAGAAGAACCTCCTATCATGGATGATTTCCATGATGTATTTCCCTCAGAAGGCATGGAAATTTTCATTTGCAATTTTCTCCACAGGTGTTCCTCGGTTGATGGCTTCAATGATCCTTAGTGCTATGAAGGCACTATCCCATGAATTCTACCCTTATTGGGCAAAATTGCAATTAATAGAAATTTCCTTCCAATTGGGGCGATACCACCCACTTACTCCTTGTATCAGTCTTTTCAGGTGGGTAGGGATCTCTTATATCGTTATGTGCTCTACCTTTTCAAAGACCATTTGTCCACATGGTAGGTCTTTTGTGCTAAAGTTGTAAGTGAGCACTCTTCAACCATTGTGAGCAATCAATGTTTGAATGCTTTGAAGGATAGGGTGATGAACTTTAATGATCTACTTCTATCAAGGGCTTCATGTAGCTTGTGTATTGATGCAGTATCATCTCTTTCCTTGAGTAGGTGTACTTCCAGATTAGACGTTGCATTGAATGCCGACCCATTTTTGTCTCTGTGCATGTACTCCTCTATTATTGTCTTGCACAAGATCTTGAAAAGGGTTCTTCTTATGTTGACCTAAGGTACAAAAGTGGAACGTAGATCATCTCTTATAAGACTGTATTTTTCATTGTGGTAGACAATATCCTATCCTGGCTTTGCATCATTGAGGATGTCGAGCAGGACATAGATGTCCCATATCATCATACCTGCAACTGATGACATATCCATATCAGCCATCTTACATGGTAAGGGGGTGGTGCGGGTGGGAGTGGTGCATTCTAATCCATTGAGGTTGTAGGTGGTTCCAAGAAGATTGGGTTTGCTGGTTTCAGGGGCGCTTCAGCAACAATGTTGTCTAGATTTCTAGTATATTCTTTAGATATCATTTGTTCTATTTCTCTCTCAAAAGAGATTGATAACCCTGCTCTCATTATTGGTTAATCCAGGAGTAATTCTTTCATAAAGCTATTATAGTCATGTGGGGGTGGGATCTTGTAGCTGAACAACAGGTTGAGCCCATCCATTACATCTTCAACCATTTCAATGACCTCCCCCTAGCTTTCAATTGTACTGCCCCGATGTTATTCTCTCCCATTGCTTCTTCTTTTTCTATGGGGATTGCAGGCTCTGTCGGCATATGGGCACTTTGCTTCGGCTGTGCTTCAAGCCCTTTATCTTCATCAATGTTGGTTGAGTGCTCGGGTGAGGTTGGGGGTGTGGCTGTATCAAATCCCTTAGCAGGCACTCCTTTGTTGCTTGATGAAGTTGTTAGATCTTCTTCCTCTAGAGCTAGGGTGCATCTAGATGTCATCACCTCATCCCTAGGTGTCTCTTAATCCATCTTCATCTTTGCCATCAGCATGTCTACTCTAAGGTGGAAATCAACGTCTGATGATGGTTCTATGGGAGCTGTATGATGTGCCTCTACAGATATGCTAACAGTTAATGGTGAGTCCTCCCTTCTTTTGGCTGCTTCCTCTTGAAGCTTCATGATTTCTTATCTCATTTCATCCCATTCTTTTTGCAGGATGGTGAGTTCACTTGTTACTCTAGTTAAAGCCTCCATTACCTATAGTTGGTTTGCAATTAGCTATTGAATATATAATGGAAGATTGAGGACAAGTTGGATGCCCTCAATCATCTTCTGTACCTACACTATTAGTGACGATAGAGTAGTAGTTATATTGGCAAAGTTCAAATTAGAGTTAGAGACATTCTCATGGAGGTCGTCAATCTCCCATCCTATCTCCATGCATTTTGTTGCTGCAATCACCCTCAGTTTGGGTTTCTCAATTGAGCTCACTTCTTGACCTTCTCCATGAACTTTGGGTGACTCCTTGACTTGATGTGAGCTTCGTTCTGGTTGTGGAACCTCTTTCTCAAGCATGTCTATCTATTTTGCTACTATGTGCCCATCCGTCTTGCTTCCTTGCTCTGCCTTCTTCACTAAAGGCCTCAGATCTACCTCTTGATTTATAGTTGTCCCTTTCTTATGCTCAACCTCTTATGGGGAAGTGGTTGTAGCAACTTGCTTTGTGATGTCAGTATCTTTAGTCTTCAAGTCTACCACCTTTGGAAGAGGTGGTTTCTTTGTTGGCTTCTCGGGGACTCACATGAGCACCATTTTTCTAGATGTTTTCTTGGTTGCTATATCCTTTTGGTGTTTGCTGATGGTTTCCATCTTTCCAGACGTCATCCTTGAGATCTCTTCCTACTTGAAAACAAGCTTCTCCAGGTCATACCTGCTTAGTTCTGGGAGGGGTAGTAAGAGTTGTGTTATGTAGAACCGGTAGGCATATCCATTTTGTTTCTTTGCTAGGACATTCACCGCAACCAATTACTTACTGTCTACCAATGTATCTCCTTCAGATCGTATGAAGTACTTAATATTTCTTGGGTAGCCCAACTGGTATGCCATATATGTGATGATCTACCCCATGCAGAAGTCACGACGACCATCTGCTCCCATTTTTGCATCTAGCTTTTCTATTAGTATTTTTCCTTCATTAACCGCCTTCGCTCCCATTAGGCTCCATATAATGTGGAGGTCCAACTTGGTTGCATTTCCTATGTCTGATCTAAACATTAGTGAGTTTGCAAATAATTTATGCACTAACCTCATGAACCTAGAGTGCGTCATCGTGGCCTTCGACTTGCCAGAGTTGTATTTGGGGTCTCCTGAGAGATTTTCCCAAGTTTTGTCGATTGCGAGCCCCTTTGCATTCTTATCACCCCATGCTTTGTTAGCACACTTTTCTTGTTCAACTGACTCTGTGAAAACCACATTAATCCACTTCTCTATTAGGATGTATTCTTTTTTCATAATTCTAACTTGTAGCTTGTACTCGCCCCACTCTAAGATTTTGCTACTATCCACATGCGGTTTTGTGATGGAAGACATGAAATCTTGTGTCAAATCATCATAAGAGGTCATGTTTGTGAAATATATTTTTTATATTTCTAGTTGCTCGAAGATGTATTTCACCTTCTGGTAAATCCCTAATTTCTCTAAGGTGCTGACGTCATCATATATTTTAGCCTTGTAATTCTTCCTGTTGGATATGTTACACCATATTTCATGGTGTTCTTCATCTCTTTGAACCAGCTAATTGTCAAGTTTCTCTCTTCTATTTTCATGTGTTGGTTGGCTGAGGATGTTTGTAAGTACAAGAGGTTCTAGAGTTGTGGCCTTGACTGATGCTTTCTCTTTAGATATCTTGGCATCTTTCTTGGGCCTCTCCTCATCAGTTTCTAGCACAACCTTCTTCTTGGGATTTGGCACTTCCTCAGATGGTGTGTACTTAGAGACCTCTATTTCTATTTGTTCTTCCTCCACTTTTGAATCCTCAGGGATTGGTTTGGCTAAAATACTTGCTCTGTCTACTTCTAGTCTGGCCTTGATGCTTTTTGGAGTGGATTCCCCATGTTGTTCAATGTAGCTTGCATGTTCAACCTTTAGTTTTTCCACTCTATCTATTTCGTCTATGGTCATTGAGGCTCTCACCCTCTTTGTGTACTCAGACTCATGTACTTGGATCTTTCCCTACTTTCCTACCATCTTATGCTTGTAGATACACTAAGTATTTCTAGCTAGATTAATTTGATGTGTAAAAGGGAATGGAAATATGTTAGGTTATGGATTTGCAGTTGTGGAGTAACAATTTTTGATGAAGCAATTAAACTGAGTGCTAACAATTGATGGTATCAGCTAGCAATTAAAATAGTAAAACAACAGTCAAAACTGACAACAGACAGCCTAACTAAAGGTTGGAATAGGTGTTGAAAAGGTCATTCGGTGGTTCCCTCAATCGATGGTTGATCCAAGGTTGAAGGTTTCCCCGGTGGAAATATGAACATGCGATGGTTTGAGAGTTTTAACAATCAAAGATGGCTGCTTAGTTGATGGCTCAGAACAACTGGTGGTAGGATCAGGTGATGGTTGAAACCGATCGTAAGATTCAATGGTTACCATGATCACACATCAGGTGATGGTTTGGATCAGACAATGGTATCAGGTCTGAACAGATGGTGGTACCAGGTGATGGTAAATGGAAACAAGTGATGGTTAGAGCAAGATATGTCTTAGCTTGATGATGGACGTTACTATGGTTCGAGAACATGTAGTGGTCTGAATCGGACAGTGATCAGAGCGACAATCGATGGTGTCACCAAAAAGGTGATGGCGAGTGACAGTTAGAAAGGAAGATGGAGTGACGACCAATGGTGAAAATCGGTCATCGACAATTCAGACTATTTAGTAAGAAGGAATGCAAAGAAGACGGTGACACAAGGTTAGGAAAAAACCCTATGGTTTAGGGGTTACCTTGTCAATGCTGGTGTTGTGCTCGTCTGTGGTCTGGAAGCGTCACTCTGGTGTCTTCGTCTTGTTCTATGGTAATGGCATGAAGAGTCCCCTTTGTCACTTTGGCATCCTCTGCTGCTTCATATGGAAGGGTTTATCTTAGTTGCTTGGTAAATTGAAGGTAGATGAGGATCATTCACCCCCCTTTTATAGTTTTCTATTTCTTAGTCTACCAACGAGTGTTTTGGCAGGCTCTTTGGCCCCTTCGACCATCAGTCCATGGCTTGGCATGTGGTGAAGGAGCCTTGAACAACCGATGGCTCATCTGCACCTATCAACTGATGGTGTGCCCATGCTTGTCAGCAGTTGGCTCGTCTGTGACTAACATTCAATGGAGGCCTTACTGTAATCACCCAATGGTGGTTCTTCCTTACCCAATCGATGGTGAGGCAAGGTACTATCAACTGGTGGTTCTTCCAGGTACCAACCGGTGGTTGGGATCAACTGATGGCCTGAAAATATTGACTCTTGTAGTGAAGGATGTGTATATAAACTTCATAAATTTTGTTAATTTCATACGGAGTCCTAACAACCAAGTTTAAACCTTTTTTGTAGATAAGATTTTTGACAAACTCTATTACTTACAAAATTCAAAAATACACGAGGGCCTTAAACTAAGACCTATTAAAGTACTAATTGTTTATTATATGGAAAAGAGGATAGGAAAGATATAGATAAAAAGGGAAATCCTTGGGTTGCCTCCAAGAAGTGCTAATTTAAAGTCTTTATCTTGACTCATGTTTCTAGATTCTCATGGGTTTTTAGCAGGAGCAGGTCTGGGCTCCTCTAGCTCTAGTTTTGATCTTTTTACTAATGCTTCATCCTCATAATATCTTTTGATTTTGTGCGCGTTCACCTTAAAAGTACCAGTCTTTTCACTGGTAATCTCCATCACCCCATATGGGTAAATCTTGAAAATAGAGAAGGGTCTAGACAATATGGACCTTAGTTTTCCTGGGAATAACTTGATTTTTGAATTGAACAACAAAACCTTCTCTTCTTCTAAAACATTCTTATGCTTTATGTGGGCATCATGCCACACCTTCATTCTTGTAGATGTGGGCATTCTCATAGGCATGTAGCCTTAGTTCTTCAAGTTCGTGAAGCTGCAAATACCTTTTCTTCCCATCTCTGTCTAGGTCCATATTTAAGAATTTGATAGCCCAAATGGCCTTGTGCTCTAGTTCAACAGGTAAATGGCATGACTTTCCATAGATCAACCGTAGGGGGTAGTCCCTATCGATGTTTTTAAAGCTTTTTTATATGCCCACAGGGCATCTTCCAACTTCATGGACCAATCCTTACGGGTCCTACCAGTGGTTTTCTCTAATATTTTCTTGATCTGTCAGTTTGAAACTATGACTTGTCCCGACGTCTGGGGGTGGTATGGTGTGGTTACTTTATGCTTGACCCCATACTTCTCTAGTAGCGCTTCAAAATGTTTTTCCACGAAATGGGACCCCCTACCACTAATGACAGTGTGTGGAACCCCGAATCTAGGGAAAATGGTCTTCTTGAATAGTATCACAACTGCCTTAGAGTCCCAATTGGGGGTTTCTACATCTTCTAACCACTTGGAGACATAATCTATTGTGACGAGAATGTACTTGTTTCCTCTGGAGGAGGGGAAGGGTCCCATTTAATCCACTCCCCATGTTAAAGATCCCCACTTCCACCCAGTTAGACATAGTCATCTCATTCCTTCTATTGATATTTCTGGGGAGCTGGAATTCCTTACAATTATTTACAAATTGCATAGCATCCTTGAAGAGTCTCAACCAATAAAGGCCTGACTATAGGACTTTATCCATAATCCTATCACATCCATGGTGACCCCTATAAGGTGAGGAATGACATTCCTTGAGGATTTGAGGAGCCTCATCCCCCAGCACACAATGACCATATAAATTGTTAGAGCATCTTTTGAATAAAAGAGGATCGTCCCAATAATAATTTTTTTCAGATTGGAGAACAACTTATTATTATTATTATAGGTAATCTCGAGGGGCAGCATCCCACAGGATAGATAGTTACAAACATCAGCAAACCAAGGTAGAATTGGTTCAATTGACCTGGCCATTAACAAAGCTTCATCAGTGTAGTTGTCATTCACTAGCAACTGATTTTCTTCAATGAAGACTATTCTTGACAAGTGGTCTGTGACCATATTCTTAGTTCCTTTTTTATCAATAATCTTGTGATCGAATTCTTGTAGCAAAAAGGCCCATCGCAATAGTCTTGGTTTCATGTCCTTTTCCTACATAAGGTATTTTATAACTCCATGATCAATGTATACCTTCACCCTTGAACCTATTAAGTATGATTTGAACTTATCAAAGGCAAATAAAATGGACAACATTTACTTTTTGTGGTGGTATAATTCACTTGAGCCTCGTCTAGAGTCCTACTTGCATAATAGATAGCATGATGCTTCTTATCTTTCCTCTACCCCTAAATAGCTTCAATGTCATAGTCATTGGCGTCATACATAATTTTGAACAGCAGTTTCCAGTATGGTACTTGTTGTATCGGGGCTGATGTTAGGCTTTCTTTAGAAAATTAAATGCTTTGATGCACTTATCAGAAAAATCAAATTCCACATCCTTAACTAGTAGGTTGGACAATGGCTTGTCTATTTTAGAAAAATCCTTAATGAATCTTCTATAGTATCTTGCATGCCCCAAGAAACTTCTTACTCCCGTAACAGATTTTGGCAGTGGTAATTTCACTATAGCTTATATTTTTATCTTATCCACCCATGCCCTCCTCAGAGATTTTGTGCCCTAGCACTATGCCTTCTGTCACCATAAAATGGCATTTTCCCCAGTTAAGCACCAACTGCATCTCCTCACACCTTTGTAGGACCTGTGACAAGTTTTTAAGACATCTTTCAAAGTCTGGTCCATACACAGAGAAGTCATCCATGAATGCCTCTATGATGTCTTCTAAGAAATCTGAAAACATGGATATCATGCACCTATGAAAAGTAGTGGGCACATTACATAATCCAAAAGGCATTCTTTGGAAGGCGTATGTCCCATAGATACAGATGAAAGTAGTCTTTTCTTGATCATCAGGGTGGATTGGGACCTAATAAAATCCAGAATATCCATCAAGAAAACAAAAATAGGATTGTTCCACAAGCCGTTCTAAAACTTGGTCAATGAAGGGCAGGGGAAAGTTGTCTTTTCTCGTGGTGGTATTGAGCTTGCGATATTTGATACACATTCTCCACCCTATAACTGTCTGCATGGATACTTCATCCCCATTTCTTCCTTTCACCACTGTCATCCCTCCCTTCTTTGGTACAATGTGGATTGGGCTGACCCAGTTGCTATCACTGTTGGGGTAGATGATCCCTGCATCACATAGCTTTATTATCTCTTTCTTTATTACTTCTTTCAGTATATGGTTTAATTTCTTTAGTGGTTGAACCAGTGGTTTGGCAGTTTCTTCCAAGTTTATGTGCATACAAAGAGCTAGATAGAGTCCCTTGATATCTTCCACATAATACCCTATGGCCTACCTATGCAGTCCGAGTTCCTTTACCAACCTTTCCATTTGTCCATCTATCATATCCTCATTAACAATTATCAGATTCCTCCCTTTGTCATCAAGGAATTCATACTTTTACCCTTCATACAGTGGCTTTAACTTTGGCTTTGGTTTTGGTGCTTCCTTCTCTAGATGCATATTTCATAGTTTCTATTGTGCTTTCTTCGTCACTGAGGTCCTCCTCCTCAGATTGGTTCAAGTAATCCAAAATTTCAACTACCTCAGGATCTTCCAGATCAGGGTTAGGGTAGTTTAACGCTCGCATGAGTGGATCAACAATGGCCTTATCCTTTTGCACTTCTTCATAGTATTGGTTATAGTTATCCTTGAAGTAAGCTGACTCAAACAGAGAGTGTCCCCTCATAGCATCTTGTACTTGAAAATCAATGTGGTCATTACCAACATGCAGAGTAATAATCCCTTCCACAACGTCTACTAGAGCTCTTCTTATGGAAAGGAAAGGTATTTTGAATATCATTGGGCACTTTGGGTCCTCAATTGTGTCGATTACCACTATATCACATGGTATCAAGAATCATACAACAAAATCGGGTCATCTTATACTATTCCCACAAGTTTTGTTAAGATGTGATCAGTTTGCTCGATTCTCATTCTAGTTTTCACCATATCTATCAATCCAAGTCTTTGAGCTAGGGTCAGTGTCATAAGGCTAATGCTTTCTCCCAAGTCATCTAACCCTTTTCTTTCTATGTTATCTCCAACACACAAGGGTATGAATGCTCCTGGGTCTTTCTTATTTGTTGATAGCTCAACTTGAACAAAGGCACTCAACATTTTGGCCAATTGTACTATCTCGATGTGGTCTCCTCTCCTTCTTTTTGTGACCAAGTTTGTGAATAATTTAGCATATGTAGTCATCTCCTCAATTGTATCTAGAAACGATATATCCAGGTGCAACTTCTTTACTGCCTCCATAAACTTGTCATATCTCTTCTTTAGATGAGCTTTGATCAGTTTGTAGGGAAATGGGACTCTCAGAGCATAGGGATTTCTTTGTGTAAAGGCCTCTTATGCAAGATCTGGGTTCTTGACCTTTGCACCGTTCTTCTTTTTGTGATTCTCTTCTCCTTTGTGCTCATCAGCAGGTTCTTCTCTCTCTAATTCTTCTTGCACAATTACTTGTTTAGGCTGTGGCTTAGTACGGTCCCTTGCCTTTGTGGTGTTGTTGGTACCAAGATCTTCTAGTATCCTCCTAGATCATAGGGTGTCCATCTTTGCTTTCTCTATATTCGATGGGATCTTTCATGAAGGATTCTTCACAAGCTCTACTGGGTGGGCTAGCTATTGATCAATCTATCTTTGGTGTGCTTGCAGGTCTACCATTTGAGTTTGCATCATGGTTAACACTCCTGAGTTAGTAATAGCGCTTTGAGTAAGGTGATCACTCATTGAAGATTACCTTTTTTCAAAACTGAATAGTTGAGCAATCATGTCTGGCTGGTTGTTATCCTTGGTTTGATTTTGACTTTGATTTTGACGACTAACATTTTTGTTTTGATTTTGATAATTGTTCTTATTTGACTAATATATTGAGTTGGTCCACCTTTTTTCTTGAATATTGGAGGCAGTTTAGAAGAACTACTCAATTGATGAGAGTTCTCATCTGCATCCTTATTGCCTTAATTGAATCCTAGATCGTCTGGCCACTTAAAATTTGCATAAGAAACATTTTCTATCTCTTCTTCACTTTCATTCTCTTCACTTTCTTCTGATCATGTATAGATACAATTGTCGACTCCATGTCCTCCTTCGCCACATGTAACACACTTCATGACTTTCTCAATGTGTTTCTTGCCTTTACCTCCAGTGTCTTTTAGTTGTTTGACGTCTGTGGCGATCTTCAAAATTTTAGATGTAATGGTTTCCAGAGACTTAGCTTCGATTGACGACCCTTCAGATCCACCCTTTTTGGATGAACCTCTATCACTTCTATCATAGTCCATGCCTTCTTGTAGTGCAGCCATGTTGTCGATGATCTTCATAGTTCTACTTGACTTCTTCCCATGGAAATCACTCCCGATGGCAGCATTCAGTGGTCCTCTCTATGGGAGTTAGTCCATTATAAAATATTATCACTAGATATCCCTTATGGTAGTTATGGTGAGGACAATCTCTTTGATATTCTTGATACCTTTCCCAAGCTTCATGAAGGGTTTTCTCTAGGTTTTTGCATGAATAAAGTTATCTTTTGCATGTTTCAATTGTTTTCTCAGTGGGGGTAAAACTTAGTGATGATAGAATCTACTACAAGCCTCCATCCATCTATGGACTAGTGGGGTAGATTAAGGTAACATGACATAGCTTTATCTTCAAGAGAGACAATGAATCATTTGAAATATATGACTTCTTGAGGCACCCCTCTCATCTTGATGGTGTCGTAGATGTTTTTGAAGGCGTAAAGATGATGGTAAGGATTCTCATTCCTTAAATTCCCTAGAAAAGGCTTATTCTGGATCATAGAGATGACAATGGGTTTCAACTCAAAAATAGCCGCATCAAATTGTGGGATAACAATCGAGCATCTAGGTTCATTGGCTCTAGTTGCGGCTATCTCTCTAAGAGTTTTCTCTTCCTCATCATCTTCAACATCACTATTTTTGTCTTTACATTCACGTTCTTGATCACATTCAAATTCACGTTCATGGTGATTCCTTCAATGTCTTATGCGGTGGTGGTCGTGGTGATGCCGCTCCTCTTTGCGGTCTTCATAGTCTTCTTCCTTATTGTGGTGACCGTCAGAGTGACGTTCCTCTCATTCTTCTCTGGTTTTTGAAGGTGGACAATTATGTTGGATTCTTGCATTCTGATCCTCCCCAGTAATGCTACCATCTCTATGAAGCGACATGGCGTCGTGAAAAGAGGGTGAAGTGTGAATTAAATCTTCTTCCCTTCAGGCTACCTAGATGAATTACACAGTCAAGTTGGAGAGCTAGAATTGTAAAATGAAATATTCTAAACAATCTAGACGTAACAAATTTTGGACTTTTTGTGTAGTCAAGCTTATGGCTAAGCTTGAGGCATGGGTGTATGGTGAGTAGACTTGTGTTCTTCATAGTACCATTTTTCCTTGTCCCCAACAACGACGCCAAAAAGCTGACCAGTCTAAATCTCACATCCAAAAATGAAGTGGATCTAGTGTAGTCAGACTCTAAGATTTTTAACCCAACACTCAGCCCCCCACAACTATTATAGAGGGTCTGATGTAGTAGATCGGGGTCGAACCACAGGGATAAGGTTAGTAAGTTCTAAGAACTTAGAGCCTCAGACTCAAATACACCAAACAAAAAGGTTGATCAAGATGGTATTCCCTAAGGAATGGTTCTACTCCAAACAAAGTAGTAAGCAATAAAAGAAAGCAAAACAAGAGAAAAAAAATCATACAAGAAAGATGTAACTAAAATATGGATGGGAACTTGGATTAGATTTCACCTACTAAGATCTCTCACCAACATGCAATACTCACACCCTTTTGTATACACTTAGCAAGATTATAAGCGATCATCATATATGTCTATTCCCTCCTCTCTCGATTTTAGGATAGATCTAGATTATTAGTTTGTCTCTCTCTTGAGATGGAAAGCAAACAATCCCAAAGAAAATCATATGACAATTAGCTTTAACATTCCAACATTTTCATGCATTCATACTACTCCATGATACTTATATAAGGTTAGTACTAGTCTTTTGAGGCACCAACAATCAAACATCACAAGATAGTAGATAAGCATGCATGTGAAGCATTCAAGAACAAGAGTATGGAGATATCCATTGCTAAGGACATATATATTCAAAAGGATGTAAATATATACACGTTGGGAGAGCCTTAGTGGCTACTCCCAACCCAAGTAAAGAGTTTATCCACTCATTATCATGACTAGTATTTTGGCTTTACAAATGGATGGAGACATGAAGAGCGTAGGAAGAAAGATACAAAGAGAAGGGGGCAAAAATGGTCGAAGTAGGGCCAGGGGATACACTAATGGTGACTAGGAGGATGCCACAATCAATTTCCTAGTTCTATTTCTTCTGGGCTGAAGTAATAGTGTTGGTGATCTCCTTTCCTCCTCCTTCTTCATTTTGTCAAAGGAGGAACTCCAAGAAGGGTGAGCAGTCAGAGGTTAGGGTATAAGACTGATGGGCTCTCATCTATAACTCCTATCATCCAGTGGTGGTGGGAATCGGTCGATGGCGGCTTCTCCCTTTGGTGGCTCCATGTTCGGTCAATAGCACTAGCTTGGGAGCAAGGTGCACGACCCCGACGATGCAACTGGTTGTCTCCTATTTGTAGGCATCAATTTGGGGTTCTTTACTTGTACCCAAGCCTCCCAGGTACCCATCCTTAGGGAACATGCTCAATGGTCCCAAGTACAGTACCTATCAGGGCTGCCATCGGATGTCAGTAGCAGGTGCGCCATCGAGTGTCAGGCGTAGATGCTCCACTGCATGATGCTCACAAGTGTTCCATCAAGTGATGAGTGCAAATGCTCCACTGGGTGATGCCCGTAGGTGCACCAGCGAGTGATGAGCACAACCACTCCATTAGGTGATGCCCACATGTGTTCCATCGAGTGATGAGCTCAGACACTCCACCGGGTGATGCTCGTAGTTGCGCCATCAAGCGATGAGTGCAGACGCTCCACTGGGTGATGCCCACAGGTGGGTTATCAACTGATGGTGTGGAAGGAGCTTCTAGGAAACATTTAGGGAGGGTGAACTGATGGTTACTCAAGGGCCATCAATTTTCATCTGGAGATGGCTCTACTCTGGATAATCAAGCTTCTAGTCCTTTGTTTTCCTGCATTTGACATCATTGCCATTGTCAAAATTAGGTAAGGAGAATATATGCAAGGTAGGAGGGAAGTGGATATGAATTTGCCAAAATTGAGGAGAAATATGGATAAAATAAGGCATATAATATCCACAAAATTGGATGTTATCAATTATGATTCATCCCTATTTTGAATTTGGTTAATTGCCTTTGTGGTAGCATGACCTAGGTGGTCACTACCCCTTGATTTTGATACAATTTGATCATGCAATGATGGTTGTGATGCTTTGCCTTGTTTTGGTCTGGTTGTGATGCTTTGCCTTGTTTCAGTCAAAACACATGACCTTGTCTCATGACTACAACCCTAATCTTAATAGGTTGAGGGTCGTAACATTTAAGGTTCAAGACACATGCTTTGGCGTCACGGTCGAAACCCTAAGCAGAGGGTGGTTGAGACACATATTTTATGGATGGTCAAGACATGTTTTTTGGTCATGGTCAAAATACTTGTTTTGTGCATTCTTGAGACACCTGCTTTTGTGATGGATGAGAAACCTAACTTTCTTGTGGTCGACACACCTACTTTTGTGGTGGTTGAGACACATGTTGTGCTTATGGTTGAAAGACTTTTTTTGAGAGAGGTTGTGACACATGTTGGAGGAGTGCTTAATACACTCACATGAGTACATGGTTAAAACACATGTGGAACTTTTTATGGTGGTTACATATGTACTTGCAAATGTTGGTGAATACCTAATTCTATTTGGATAGTTAATTAATCAAGTTAATGATGATGTTCTAAACTGAATATGCTCCAAGAAAGTGGGATTTTCTAAAACTAGGGTTTGGTGATTGATCTATGCTATGAAACCTAATCAGCTATGTGTTTAGAACCCTAACCTTAACCCTAGGGCATGCTATGCTTCTTGAGCTTATATGGATGGATAACATGTGATTATAATTTCTCTCTTCTACTTGTGTGATGCTAACCTTGTAGGTTGAATGAATGGCATCACTTGTGTATTCTATGATGGTGATCATATGATACATGGTGATTTCTATGAGCCTTGATGAGACATGATGAGATTATATTGGCTGGGGGTGGCCCGATTGGTTGCTTTTGGGAGCCAATTGTCACCTTTTTCATCAAAAACAAACCGCACAAGTAATCAATATGTTCTTCTTTCTACAAAGTGGGGGACGAGGGGGGGCAATGAGGGGGGAGCTTGTACTCTTCTCTTGTTCTACCAATCACACAACTATCTTTACCACGCGAGACTCGAGATCTAAATAGAGCCACCAAAGAGCCCCCTATCCCCGACCTCTAGTGGAGCAATTTTGAGAATAGTCCCCCTATTTTTTTTAATACGAAAGAGCATCGCATGCCTGTGTCCATGTAGATACCTCAACAAACTCATGTGGACACTCCTTAGCCCGAGGTCAATTTATAAAATACACAGGGGGAACCCTTTTTCTTTTTTTTATCTGATTCCTCTCAATGAAATTTTCCACATTGCATAAAGTTACTTATGAATGTATGCATGTGGTCTAGGAACACTTTGGGGTAAACACCCATCCAAACAACTAGGGTCAATAGTTCAGCATTTAGGTCGAGAAATTCCACAAAAAACCAATCTTTAAATGGAAAAGTGCTCTCTGAACCAAGGGGAGAGTCTCCCATGACTAGGCTCACCAACTGGCCTTGGTGACTTCATCCCCAATTATGGACCAAGTTCCTCTGAAGAACTGCGCATGAAATACCTCAGGTTTAGCTTCTCTATCCCCATTTGCTTCCCTGATCACGACCTCTATTTCCTCCCTGGTAACAAAAAATTTCTTGGATTTGCTTGTGGTTGAGGGTTGGCTATCCCAATCTCTACACAATTCATGATGTGATGGGTCCTATGACCTGGTGAAGGCTTAACGACTATTGTGAGGTGTATCCTCTAGTAATGTGATTGAGAGATTGATATCCCACAATGATGTGATATTGGTGGTAGCCTTATATGGCTGTGTGACATTAGTGATGGCCTTATGAATGGCAATGCTACAAGTATCATGTGATGATGATGTGACAAGTTCACACCTTATACATTTTATATCTTCTGATGTTGTTTCATAGTTATGCTTGATAAATTTAATCAGGGTTTTGTATGTCCACTTCTATGATAAAGCCTTAGTTCACCCAATTGGCATAACTAATAATATGAAACACTAATTATGTAGGTGTCATGTGCCATAGATTCATTCCAGTGTCAGTTTTATTACTAGATGGTGAAATGCATCACTCCTATAGAAAACTCTAATTATAGGTTGTGTGAGATGGCCATGCGTGAGCTATTCTCCTTGCTATATGTGATAGGTAGTAGTTTATCTACAAGTGATGCCTCTTTTTGGAATATCCATGCGTGATCCTATTCTTTAAGCATCGTAACCTTTACCAAGGTAGGCTAGGTGCTTTTATATGGATGGCCATGCGTGAGCCAATCCTTCAGCTCAGCTATGCGTCATTGTTTCCAGTTGAGTGATATGTCTCTATGGTGTTTCTCTTGTACTGACCAAGAGGTGATGGGGAGGTCATGGATTTTGTCTCTTCCGTTGACCTTGTATGGAACTGATTTTGACTTAGCAGTGGTCAGTTGGATTTGAGTGGTACATCTAAAATCCTCAAGGCATAATAAAAGACGTAGCATAGTCGTGTAGTGTACTTGATTAGGGTCAAATACAAATAACATTGGATGACTCTTTGCCTTTTCTTTGTACTAATTTCTTGAATTATAATGGGGTATGAGAAATCAACTATTATACATGTTCTTAATATTCCTTTTTAAAAGTATTAATTGTCCCACTACAGAGGGATAATTTCCTAAGTTGCTTAACCTACTCTATTGGTTTAATACATATCATTTAGCTAAACTTGCTCAACCTGTGAAGTACGTTATCTACCTGCTTAGTTATATGTGCTTTTAATAGATGTTGACAGAGAGTTATATCTCTTACTGGGATGTTTGGTCTCACCTTGTGGGTTTCCACATCTTTTAGGTAGTCGAGCAAGAGGAGGTAGAGGTCGTGCTTTTGAGAATGAGTAGCAAGAGGAGCAATAGATGTGTAAAGGTTGGATAAGTTGGTTGTGTTTTGTAGTAGAGTCCTATGTGTTATCCCTAGACACTCAGGTCCTTGGGGGAGTTTTTGTATATGTTGTATATTGAGATGATGTTTTTTCTCTTTATGCCTTTGTTGTACAGATATGGAATGTATGTATGTGAACATGTTACCTATTGTAACAGGTTGTGGCTAGTGATCCACTGAGTAGTCATCATCATCATCTATGCCTCAGTCCCAACTATGTTGGGGTCTGCTACATGGATCCTTAATTTCCATCCAGCTCTATCATGGGAAATATTCTGGTTGAGATGTAGAGATTCAAAATATCTCTTTATAAGTTCATCCCAAGTTAATTTAGTCTTCCTCTTCTTCTATTTATTGTGCTTGACTCAATAGCATTGCTTCATATAGGCACATTAGTTGGTCTACATTGCACATGTCCGTACCATTTGAGGAGCCACTGAATAGTATTACGTAATAATCTTTTGGTAGGCGTTATATATATATAGGTGTCTTAAGTGGACTCTTATGTGATAAGTTCCAACTTTTGTTCTTATGTGCAAACAATTTTAATTTACTGTGTTTTCTGGTAACCTAGTTGTTTAGTGTTAATTCTACATTTTGTTTTGAGTAATCTCACCTTGTGGTGCATCGGGCGTCACATCAACCTTTGAATTGACCTGACCAAATAGAACGTTGTTCATTGGGCTGAGGGAGCAAGGAAGAGAAGGGCGTGTGAGAAAAAACATCTCTGCCCCCAAATCTAACGTGACAAGGGAAGGGTCAACTAGTTCTTTCATTTTATTTTGTAGTTTGGTGCAAGGAGCCCAGGTGCCAAGAAGCCATTGCGCAAGATGGGACCACATGGATAGTCCTAGGTAAAGTATTGTTTTCTGATTTGGAACTTGATGATTGGTCTAAAAGGGTCAACCTAGAATTAATCAAAACAAATTATTGGTAACTCATCTTGGGGCGTGCTATATATGATTGACCTAAAAAATGAGAGGAATGCAAAAAAAAAATTGAAACCTGACTATTCTTCCTTTTACAAAAGTGCATAAAGATACAATTTTTAATTTAAAATATTTTGGTATGTATACCCAGAGAGCCAATTATATGATGATTGTAACGGAATAAATGTAAATGGTTTGATTATTGATAAAAGACAAGATTCCAATCTATTTTGTTTAATTCAGTTATGAGATAATGATGTATTATTAAAAATGTCTAGAGAAAAATAATATTCAATGATGTATGTCTTCAAGTATGTGATTTGGAAGAATGCGATCATACATATATTAAGAGTACATACGCATATTCTCATTATGTCTATGATCGGTTGTTATTATGGAAGGTTGATAGACAAAAATAACACATAAGATCAGAGTGTGAGTTGGTTGATGACAAAATCTCATTAGTCATGATATGGAAATATCAAACCAATCACACATGTACATGTTAGAGAATAGTGTATCAGGCAGACCCACCGTGAGAATGACACATGGAAGCCATCATCATGGAAGTAATAGTCAACTCTCACAGTGATTGTGGTGGTTGTGGTTCTTATACCTTAAATCATTGCACTCATAACATGTCATTAGGTACACTTTGACATCATCAAATGTAGTCATGAAACATGGGTTGTTATAAAGGTGATGATTGGGTGACTTTGACACATGGGGATAGACTGTGAATGATAGAAATGGGATTTGTTACTCCTATGGGTTCTAGGCCTCTTGATTAGCAAGACTGAGAAATGCATGGCCATGAACATGTGAGTCAAAGTGATATTGAGCTTACATATATCTCACATAGTCTACTCATGGTTCAAGAAAAAAGATTGAATGATGAATAGGATGGCTGCTCCAATGCTCGAGTTCAATCTAAACATCAGTGACAAAGGAACCATACAAACACTGCAACACCATACAGAGATTGTAGATTGAAGTTATTATCCAACTTTCCATTTACTTGGGTAGCATTGATGTGCAACTAGGAACCACTCATTGCTTGTGATGTCATAAGTAGTTATGGACATTCACTATCAATGTAATATGGGACCTATAGGGTCACACACATATGTCTCAACCTAGAAGAGGAGTTTGATCTTAAATGACAGTTGAATTGGTTACTAATGTGTTTAGGTAATTGATTCAAGTGACAAGCAGCCTAACTACACTGCCAAATGCCCATCTCATGACATGAGACAGTCATCTAGAGTGCCAAATAGTTGTCTCAAGAATTGAGATGGGCGTTTGGAGTGTCAAATTGATTTGAGTTGAAATTGACTATGGATTGAACCGACCGACCTAGCTTGTCTCACCAGACGATTTTTTGGGTGAGTGAGGTGGCCGTCTCGCATGGGCGATATGGCTCAGTTTGGTCGAGGGAAGGTTATATATATTTCCAAGTTTGTTTTGATTATACATTACTTGTGGTGCAAGGAATTAATATGTAATATTAATTGGAATCAAATTGCCAATTTCATGTGTGACTGGGAAAGCACCAGACAACTATCTAGACTAAGCTAGATGACTATCTGGCATGCGATTCAACCATCTGGCATGCTAGACAATCGGCTCAACTGCCGAAGGTTACTAAAAATCTAGAATTTTTGTGAAAATTTGAGATCTTATGATCCCTTCCACTCCCGCACAGACTGGGAACCCTAGATCAAACCCCTCCTATAAATAGAGGGGTATTGGGGCTTCCTAGATTACAAAACAAACAATTGAGAATCATTTGCTCTGAAAAATGTTCTCCTCTTTGATTGTGGTAACCACAAGAGCCCAAGCAAGTCCTACCCAATTAGGGAGGGATAGTAAGGGAGGGAACAACTGAGATCATTGTTGTGGGAGAGCAAGTTGGTGACTAGTATGCCAACGGGCGGAAAGACTCCTTCTTGTCTATTCTAGTAGGACGACAGGAGTTCTAGGTGGTCCATGTGGACTTCTCTAGAGGCAGACGGAGGTCGTTGTCTTCCGCTAGGAGGGCATCATCAACCAACAGTCCATGAAAAGAGGAGATGCTACAGAAGATGATGTTTGAGTCTGATGTTTGTGGATGAGCAGTCAGATGAGTCCCAATGCAACTAGGAGTCATAGTTGTGCAACTACAATGACAAGGATTGTCGTTGGACTTGCTCCAGGACTAGGTATATCCTCTAAACCATCCTTTCCATCTTATAGTAATTGACGTGAACTGTTAGTTATGGGAATATGGTAGATAACTTTTTTTATTTCTAATGCCTGTTCTATAGCCATATTTCCCTTCAGTGATATCAGAGCCAATGTCAATTTACTATATTATGGGATAATTGATATGATTAGATTTTGGTTTTGTCATTCTATTATTGCATGCAATGTGAATAATATCTTGTTAAATCCAATACCACAATAATCCCAAACTTATATATATATATATATATATATATATATGTTGCCCTAAAAGTGGTTTTGATGATGGATGTGTAGCATGGTTATGGCCAATAACCCTTTTATCTGTGCATGTTTGTGTGGTTGGTTTATCCTTTTATCTCAGTCTGTGCATCGAGCATCTATCTTATCTTCCTAATGTAAAGTTAATTCTTTCCTACCCTTACTCCCCTCGAATGTAACTCGAGGTTTCTGAATAATTATGTAATAGTGGGATAGTTTACTTTCCTATTATGACAAAATAGATGATGTCCCATAGACGAGCAAACTGACTAAAGGACCATGGAGACCAATAGCTTGGGGGACCCGACCGATCAACTGGAGGAGCCAACAAATGGTGGACTGCTGGAACCATATGACTAGAAAGATGACATAACAATCGGCCAAGAGGCAAGCCCATTGGTTCAAGGGTTGAACCGATCAACCCAGATTGGAAAGCAAAGATCTATATCAAAATAGGTTTCTACGTGTGATGTAGACCTAGGATGCCATAATTCATTGTAGCTCCAAGGAATTACATTAGGCTGGCCATAACCATCACTTTTGTTCATTGCATGTTTTCGTTGTGGGATATAGCATGTATATGATACATACTATATATGTGGTGATTGGATAAAGTATATGTATTTATACAAACTCCCTCAATTAGAATATTAAGTCTTAGATGCCTTCCATTAGAAACACACATGAAAATCTTGATCGAACAAGCCTAGATTTGCACAAATCATGGTGCATCGTCTATCTCATGGAAGTGTGATGGTAGATATGTAGATTTGCACAAAGCATAGTGCATATCTATCGTGGTGTCTATTGGGTCAAGCATAACTAGTGACTTGGAGAGCCCAAGCCCAGAGGCAAGCAAATAATTATGGCAAAGAGTTGCACATATTATCTATCCAAGAGTTGCATGTGATGCAATTTGCATGATGGGCTACCTAAATAGTCAGGTTGTGGGTGATCGACAAAAGTTAACTCATGACTTGATGAAATATGGATACTGGCCCACTAGAATATTGTATACTACAATATTATGAATTGATTTTGAGGGCTACCAATTTGAGTAAAATAGTGGGAGCAATAATAATTAAAGATTTGATTAATATCATCAAAATTTTCAAATAAAATCAAATCAAAAAAGGTTTTTGACAAATATTTTTTCTCTTGTAGAATCAATAATGAACGAATCCAAATTGTGATTGGTCCTAAAGAAGGACAAACTTGATAGGAGAAATTTCCATGACTATTTTTGGACTTTGAGAAGGGTTCTCAATGAAGAGTGCAAGCTCTACGTCCTTGACAAACCAGTGCCAGAAATGCCTACTCCTGATGCAACTAGGGAACAAGTGGATGCTTACTAGAAGCATGCCAATTATGCCTTAGAGATAAACTACCTTGTGCTTAGCTGCATGAACTATGACTTACATGAGCAATGTGAAGACATGAGTGTTCTTGATATGATAACACATCTTAAGAAAGTGACACTTGGTCTTACAAAGAAAGAAAGGGACGATATCCTAAAGGTATTGCTTGAGTCCAAGATGACAGAGGAAACCTTAGTAGAAGAACATGTATTGAATATGATTGGACATGTGTATCATATTAAAGAACTAAGATTCACCTTGATCCAATAGTTGTCCACTGATACGATTCTAAAGACAAAGCTAGAACCATATAGCCATTTTATTGCATGTTATCATGTGAATAATATGGCTGGACAGATGTCAGACTTGCGTGCCATGTTGATTCATGTTGAAGTAAAATTGAAGAAGGACAAGCCTGTTATGTTGATCAACAAAGCTGAGTCCAAGGATCAAAGAAAGACCAAGAAGAGTTCTGAGGTTGTACCCAAATCCAAATCTTCAACACTCAAGATAAGGAGAAATAAAAGTATAAGAGGATCTCATCCTTTGTACTTGAAGGCATTAAGGAAGAAGAAGATGGATATGATGGTCTCCACTTTAGGTATATATGTTATTGAGATAAACCTATATACTTCATCATCATGGGTACTAGATACCGGATGTGGATCTCACATATGTTCTCATATGCATGATCTGAAAGGAAGTAGGCCTTTGGAAAAAGGCGAGGTGGGACTGCAAGTTGCTAATGGCAGAAGAGTTATGGCCAATGCAATTGGAATCTATAGTTTATCTCTTTCCACGATGCATGTAATAGAGTTAAAGAACTGCTATGATGTACCTTCTATAGATAGAAACATCATTTCTGTATCTTGTATGGACAAGGATGCATTTGAATTCCATATTAAAAATGGTTGATGTTCTATTTCAAAAGATGGGATCTTTTATGACAGTGCCCCCATGTCTTATGGACTTTAATTGTTTGATCTAAAGACAAATGTTTATAATGTAAATACCAAAAACATAAAACTCAACAACACAAACAAGACATACCTTTGGCATTGTCGTCTAGGGCATAAATGAGAATCTCATATTTAGAGTCCATAAAGATGGTTATCTGGACTCTTTTGATTTTGAATCAATAGAGACATCTGAATTTTGTTTGTTGAGAAAGATGGATAAGACCCCTTTTACTGGTAACAATGAGAGGGCTAGTGATATATTATGACTCATACATACTAATGTGTGTGGACCTTTTAAAATAATTGCTAGAGGTGGGTAACAATAATTCACTACCTTCATTGATGACTTCAGTAGGTATGGCTGTGCTTATTTAATGAAACATAAGTCAGAAACTCTTAAAAAGTTCAAGGGGTTTATGAATGAAGTACATAACCAAATTGGTAAAAGTATTAAGGCATTTCATTCTGATCAAGGTGGAGAATACTTAAACCAAGAGTTTGAGAACCTTATTAGAGCCCATGTGATTGTATCCTAGTGGACTCCGCCTAGAACACCACAACATAATGGTGTGTCAGAAAGAAGGAATCACACATTACTGGATATGGTGTGATTGATGATGAGTTTGGCTGAGCTGCTGACAACCTTCTGCGGGTATGCTCTACAAACTATTGTGTTTGCACTAAATTGAGTACCATCTAAATCGTTTTAAAAGACACCATATGTGATATTGACCGGGAAGCGTCCCAAAATGTCTTTTATGAGGATTTGTAGGTGTGAAGCTTATACCAAGAAAATGTTTCCTAAAAATCTTGGATCTAGATCTAATGAATCTTACTTTGTTGGATATCCCAAATAAATTGTGGAAAGCTACTTGTATAATCCATATGACAACAAAGCGTTTGTTGCTAGAGATATTCAATTCCTATGAAAGGAATTTATTTCCCAAGGAATCAATGGGAGGCAAGTGGAACTCAAAGAGGTTTGAGAACAATAAGAACATGTTGAACCATTAGATGTACAAGTTGAACCAAAAGAATCACAAAGTGTTGTGGAATATAAAATTCCTAAAGTCACATGAACCTCATAGATCTAATAGGACACACCTTGAACCTGAGAGATTTGGATATCTTATAACTCAAGATGGCAGTGGATTGGTCATATATGATGAGCCAATACCATGTCAAGATGTTATTGAGTGACCAGAGTCTGAGACATGGCTTGAGGCCATGAGATCTGAGATGGAATCCATGTATACCAATAAAGTATGGACTTTGGTGGATCCATCTGAAGGGGTAAAACCCATAGGGTGTAAATGGGTCTTCAAGAAGAAGACTGACATGGATGGTAAAGTACAAACCTATAAAGGAAGATTGGTTGCTAAGGGTTTTGGACAAGTTCAAGGTGTTGACTATGATGAAACCTTTTCTCCAGTGGCCATGGTTAAGTTCATCAGGATCATGCTTGATATTGCAACTTGTCATGACTATGAGATTTGGCAGGTGGATGTTAAAATGTATTCCTTAACGAGAATCTTGTTGAGGATTTATACATGACACAGCATGAAGGTTTTATAAATCCAAAGGATAAAATAAAGTCTATAAGCTATAAAGGTCAATAAATGGGTTGAAGCAAGCATCTCAGAGCTGGAATATTTGTTTTGATGAGACAGTCAAAGGGTTTGACTTTATATAATGAAGATGAACCTTGTGTGTATAAGAAGGTTAGTGGGAGCATAGTGAGATTCCTCATATTTGTATATAGATGGCATACTATTGATAGGGAATGGAATCCCTACTTTACAAAAGGTAAAGACATGGCTTGTAAATACATTCTCTATGAAAGACTTGGGAGAAGCATCCTACATATTGTGGATAAATATCTATAGAGATAGATCCAGAAGGCTTCTTAGACTAAGTTAGAGCACATACATTGACAAAGTGTTGAGGTAGTTCAACATGATGAACTCAAACAGAGGAAAACTACTGGTGTTGCATGAAGTAACCGTCTCTAAGATTCATTATCCCAGTTCTTGTGAAGAAAGGGAACACATGAGTTTGATTCCATATGCCTCGACAATTGTATCAATCACGTACACAATGTTGTGTACCTATCCAGACGCCTCGTATGCCTTGAGCTTGATGAACATATATCAGTCAGATCCAAGTGATGCTCACTAGATAGCCGTGAAGAACATCCTCAAGTATTAAGAAGGACTAAGGATCAATTCTTGGTCTATGGTAGAGAAGAAGATTTGGTGGTAAAGGGTTACCCTGATGCAAGCTTCCAGACTAATCAATATGATTATAAATCGAAATGAGGATTCTTGTTTTGCCCAAACAATATAGTTGTAAGCCAGAAGAGTTCCAAGTAATAGAAAGTTGTCGATTCAACAACAAAGGTTTATTATATTACTGCATCGAATAAAACAAAGGAGGCTATATGGATCAAGAAGTTCATTACAAAACATGGGGTCCTTGCAAGCATCAACGACGCAATTGAGCTATATTGTGACAACAATGGAGCTATTACACAAGCTAAGGTACCTTGATCACATCAGCACTCAAAGCATATACAAAGGCGGTTCCATCTCATATGAGAGATCATTCAATAAGGAGATGTAAATATTTGCAAAGTTCCAACCAAAACCAATGTTGTTGACCCCTTGACAAAGGCACTTTCACAACAAAAGTATGATGGACATGTAAGATTAGTTGGAATATGGTTCGTAGGTGATTGTCTCTAAGTGCGATTGGGACTTTGTTGGTATGTATTCCTAGAGAGCAAATCATATGATGATTGTAATGGCATAAATGTAAATGATTTGATTATTAATAAAAGACAAGCTTCCAATTTATTCTATTCAATTCGGTTATGAGATAATGATGTAACATTATAAATGTCTAGAGAATAATGTTAATTAATGGTGTATGTCTTCAAGTATGTGACTTGGAAGAATGAGATCATATAGATGTTAAGAGTACATATGCATATTCTCATTATGTCCCTGATCGGTTATTATTATGGAAGGTAGATAAACAACAATAACACATAAGATTAGAGTGTGAGTTGGTTGATGACAAAATCTAATTAGTCATGATATGGAAATATCAAAACAATCAAACACGTACATTTTAGAGAATAGTGTATCAGACAGACCCACCATGAGACTGACACATGGAGGCCATCACAATGGAAGTCATTGTCAGCTCTCACAGTGAAGGTGGTGGTTTTGGTTCTTAGACCTGAAATCATTACACTCATCACATGTTGTTGGGTACACTTTGACATCATCAAACACAATCTTGAAACATGGGTTGTTATAAAGGTGATGATTGGGTGACTTTGATACATGGGGATAGAGTGTGAATGATAGAAATGGGATTTTTCCCTCATGTGGGAGTTTGATGTTCTAGGCCTCTTGATTAGCGAGACTGAGAAATGCATGGCCATGCACACGTGATTCAATATGTGATATTGAGCTTACATATATCGCAAACAGTCTCCTCTTGGTTCAATAAACAAGATTGAATGATTAAGAGGATGACTACTCCTGGGGGACCCGACCGATCAACTGGAGGAGCCAACAAATGGTGGACTGCTGGAACCAAGCGATAGGAAAGATGACATAACAACCGGCCAAGAGGCAAGCCCATTAGTTCAAGGGTTGAACCGATCAACCCAGATTGGACATCACTGATATATATATCAAAATAGGTTTCTACATGTGATGTAGACCTAGGACGACATAATTCCTTGTAGATCCAAGGAATTACATTAGGCTGGCCATAACCATCCCTTTCGTTCATTGCATGTTTTTGTTGTGGGATATATCATGTATATGATATGTACTATATATGTGGTGATTGGATAAAGTATATGTATTTTTACAAACCCCCTCAATTAGAATATTAAGTCTTAGATTCCTTCCATTAGCAACACTTATGAAAATCTTGATCGACCAAGCCTGCATTTGCACAAATCATGGTGCACCGTCTATCTCATGGAAGTGTGATGGTAGATATGTAGATTTGCACAAAGCATAGTGCATATCTATCGTGGTGTCTGTTGGGTCAGGCTTCACTGGTGACTTGGAGAGCCCAAGCCCAGAGACATGTAGATAATTATGGAAAATAGTTGCACATATTATCTATCCAAGAGTTACATGTGATGCAATTTGCATGATGGCCTACCTAAATAGTAAGGTTGTGGGTGATCAACAAAAGTTAACTCATGACTTGATGAAATATGGATATTTGCCCCCTAGAATATTGTATACTAAAATATTCTGAATTGATAATGAGGGCTACCAATTTGAGTAAAATAGTAGGAGCAATAATAATTAAATATTTGATTAATATCATCAAAATTTTCAAATCAAATCAAATCAAAAAGGGTTTTTGACAAATATTTTTTTTCTCTTGTAGAATCAATGATGAACAAATCCAAATGAAGATTGGTCCTAAAGAAGGACAAACTTGATGGGAGAAATTTCCATGACTATTTTTGGACTTTGAGAAGGGTTCTCAATGAAGAGTGCAAGCTCTACGTCCTTGACAAACCAGTGCAAGAAATACCTACTCCTGATGCAACTAGGGAACAAGTGGATACTTACTAGAAGAATGCCAATTATGCCTTAGAGATAAACTACCTTATGTTTAGATGCATGAACTATGACTTGCATGAGCAATGTGAAGACATGAGTGTTCTTGAGATTATAACACATCTTAAGAAAGTGACACTTGGTCTTACAAAGCAAGAAAGGGACGATATTCTAAAGGTATTACTTGAGTCCAAGATGACAGAGGAAACCTCAGTAGAAGAACATGTGATCAATATGATTGGACTTGTCTATCATATTAAAGAACTAAGATTCACCTTGATCCAAGAGTTGTCCACTTATATGATTCTAAAGACAAAGCTAGAATCATATAGCCATTTTATTGCATGTTATCATGTGAATAATATGGCTGGATAGATGTCAGACTTGCTTGCCATGTTGATTCATGTTTAAGAAAAATTGAAGAAGGACAAGCCCATGATGCTAATCAACAAAGCTGAGTTCAAGGATCAAAACAAGACCAAGAAGAGTTCTTAGGTTGTGCCCAAATCCAAATCTTCAACACTCAAGATAAGGAGAAATAAAAGTAAAAGAGGATCTCGTCCTTTGTACTTGTAGGCATTCAGGAAGAAGAAGATGGGGATGATGGTCTCCACTTTAGGTATATACATTATTGAGATAAACCTATATATGTCATCATCATGGGTACTAGATATTGGATGTGGATCTCAGATATGTTCTCATATGCATGATCTGAAAGGAAGTAGGCCTTTGGAAAATGGCGAGGTGGGACTATAAGTTGCTAATGGAACAAGAGTTGCGGCCAACGCAATTGGAATCTATAGTTTATCTCTTTCCCCGAGGCTTGTAATAGAGTTAAATAACTACTATTATGTACCTTCGATAGATAGAAACATCATTTTTGTATCTTTTATGGACAAGGATGCATTTGAATTCCATATTAAAAATGGTTGATGTTCTATTTCAAAAGATGGGATCTTTTATGCCAGTGCCCCCATGTCTTATGGTCTTTATTTGTTAGATCCAAAGACAGATGTTTATAATGTATATACTAAAAATATAAAAATCAACAACTCAAACAAGACATACATTCGGCATTGTCATCTAGGGCATAAATGAGAATCTCATATTTAGACTCCATAAAGATGGTTATCTGGACTCTTTTGATTTTGATTCATTAGAGACATGTGAATTTTGTTTGTTGGGCAAGATGGATAAGACCCCTTTTACTGGTAACAATGAGAGGGCTAGTGATCTATTAGGACTCATACATACTAATGTGTGTGGACCTTTTAACATAATTGCTAGAGGTGGGTAACAATACTTCATTACCTTCATTGATGACTTCAGTTGGTATGGCTATGTTTATTTAATGAAACATAAGTCAGAAACTCTTGAAAAGTTCAAGGTGTTTATTAATGAAGTACAGAACCAACTTGGTAAAAATATTAAGGCACTTCATTCTGATCAAGGTGGAGAATACTTAAACCAAGAGTTTGAGAACCTTCTTAGAGCCCATGGGATTGTATCCCAGTGGACTCCGCCTAGAACACCTCAGCATAATGGTGTGTTAGAAAGAAGGAATCACACATTATTGGATATTGTGTGATTGATGATGAGTTTGGCTGAGCTTCTAACAGCCGTCTGGGGGTATGCTCTACAAACTGTCGTGTTTGCACTAAATTGAGTACCATCTAAATCGATTCAAAAGACACCATATGAGATATGGACAGGGAAGCATCCTAAAATGTCTTTTATGAGGATTTGGAGGTGTGAAGCTTATGCCAAGAAAATGTTTCCTAAAAAGCTTGGATCTAGATCTAATGAATCTTACTTTGTTGGATATCCAAAATAAATTATGGGATGCTACTTGTATAATCCATATGACAACAAAGTGTTTGTTGCTAGAGATATTCAATTCCTATGAAAGGAATTTATTTCCAAAGGAATAAATGGGAGGCAAGTGGAACTCGAAGAGGTTTGAGACCAACAAGAACATGTTGAACCATTATATGTACAAGTGGAACCAAAAGAATCACAAAGTGTTATGGAATATAAAATTCCTAAAGTAACACATGAACCTCGTAGATCTAATAGGACACACCTTGAACTTGAGAGATTTGGATATCTTGTAACTCAAGATGGAAGTGGATTGGTCATATATGATGAGTCAATACCCTATCAAGATGCTATTGAGTGACTAGAGTCTGAGACATCACTTGAGGCCATGAGATCTGAGATGGAATCCATGTATACCAATAAAGTATGGACTTTGTTGGATCCACTTGAAGGGTTAAAACCCATAGGGTGTAAATGGGTCTTCAAGAAGAAGACTGACATGGATGCTAAAGTACAAACCTATAAGGGAAGATTGGTTGCAAAGGGTTTTGGACAAGTTCAAGGTGTTGAATATGATGAAACCTTTTCTCCAGTGGCCATGGTTAAGTTCATTAGGATCATGCTTGATATTGCAACTTGTCATGACTATGAGATTTTGTAGATGGATGTTAAAACTATATTCCTTAATGGGAATCTTCTTGAGGATCTATACATGACACAACCTGAGGGTTTTATAAATCCAAAGCATAAAATAAAGTCTATAAGCTATAAAGGTCAATAAATGGGTTGAAGCAAGCATCTCGGAGTTGGAATATTTGTTTTGATGAGACAGTCAAAGGGTTTGACTTTATATAATGAAGATGAACCTTGTGTGTACAAGAAGGTTAGTGGGAGCATAGTGAGATTCTCATATTTGTATGTAGATGGCATACTATTGATAGGGAATGGCATACCTACTTTATAAAAGGTAAAGACATGGCTTGTAAATACATTCTCTATGAAAGACTTGGGAGAAGCATCCTACATCTTGGGGATAAATATCTATAGAGATAGATCCATAAGGCTTCTTAGACTAAGTTAGAGCACATACATTAACAAAGTGCTGAGGTAGTTCAGCATGATGAACTCAAATAGAGGAAAACTGCTGGTGTTACATGAAGTGAATGTCTCTAAGAGTCAATGTCCCAGTTCTTGTGAAGAAAGGGAACACATCAGTTTGATTCCATATGCCTCTGCAATTGTATCAATCATGTATGCAATGTTGTGTATCTATCCAGACATCTCGTATGCCTTGAGCTTGATGAGCATATATCAGTCAGATCCAAGTGATGCTCACTAGACAGCCGTGAAGAACATCCTCAAGTATTGAGAAGGACTAAGGATCAGTTCTTGGTCTATGGCGGAGAAGAAGATTTGGTGGTAAAGGGTTACATTGATGCAAGCTTCCAGACTGATCAAGATGATTATAAATAGAAATGAGGATTCTTGTTTTACCCAAACAATAGAGTTGTAATCTATAAGAGTTCCAAGTAATAGAAAGTTGTCAATTCTACAATCGAGGTTGATTATATTGTTGCATTGAGTGCAACAAAGGAGGCTATATGGATCAAGAAGTTCATTACAGAACTAGGGGTCGTTGCAAGCATCAACAACATGATTGAGCTATATTGTCACAACAATGGGGCTATTGCACAAGCTAAGGAACCTAGATCACATCAGCACTCAAAGAATATACAAAGGTCATTCGATCTCATATGAGAGATCATGCAACGAGGAGATGTAAATATTTGCAAAGTTCTAACCAAAACCAATGTTGTTGACCCCTTGAAAAAGGAACTTTCATAGAAGAAATATGATGGACATGTAAGATTAGTTGGAATGAGATTCGTAGGTGATTGTCTCTAAGTGTGAGTGGGACTTTGTTGGTATGTATTCCTAGATAGAAAATCATATGATGATTGTAATGGCATAAATGTAAATGATTTGATTATTAATAAAAGACAAGCTTCCAATTTATTCTATTTAATTCAGTTATGAGACAATGATGTATCATTATAAATGTCTAGAGAATAATATTAATCAATGGTGTATGTCTTCAAGTATGTGACTTGGAAGAATGAGATCATATAGATGTTAAGAGTACATATTCATATTCTCATTATGTCCTTGATCGGTTATTATTATGGATGGTTGATAAACAACAATAATACATAAGATTAGAGTGTGAGTTGGTTGATGACAAAATCTAATTAGTCATGATATGGCAATATCAAACGAATCACACATGTACATGCTAGAGAATAGTATATTAGACAGACCCACCATGAGACTGACACATGGAGGCCATCATAATGGAAGTCATTGTCAGCTCTCATAGTGAAGGTGGTGGTTTTGGTTCTTAGACCTGAAATCGTTACACTCATCACATGTTGTTGGGTACACTTTGACATCATCAAACAAAATCTTGAAACATGGGTTGTTATAAAGGTGATGATTGGGTGACTTTGACACATGTGGATAGACTGTGAATGATAGAAATGGGATTTGTCCCTCCTATGGGAGTTTGATGTTCTAGGCCTCTTGATTAGCTAGACTGAGAAATGCATGGCCATGCACACATGAGTCAATATGTGATATTGAGCCTACACATATCTCAGATAGTCTCCTCTTGGTTCAAGAAACAAGATTGAATGGTGAAGATGATGACTACTCCATGCCTCAAGTTCAATCTGAACATTAGTGACAAAAAAACTATACAAACATTACAACACCATACACATATTATAGGATGAAGTTGTTCTCCAAAATTCCATTTACTTAGGTAGCATTGATGTGTGACTAGGCACCACTCATTGCTTGTGATGTCATAAGTAGTTATGGACATTCACTGCCAATGTGATATGGGAAATATATGGTCACACACATAGGTCTCGACCTACAAGAGGAGTTTGATCTTCAATGACAGTTGAATTTATCACAAACACATTTAGGTAATTCATTTACACAATAAGCAGCCAACCTACTCTACTAAATGCCTATCTCATGGCATGATATGGCCATCTAGAGTGCCAAATGGTCGTCCTAAGGGTTGAGATGGGCGTTTGGACTGTGAGACTGATTTGAGTTGAAATTCACTATGGATTGAGAGGTCTGGCCCATATCAGCTCACCAGACAACCATCTGGATGAGTGAGATTTCCATCTCGCATGGGCAAGATGGATCGGTTTGGCTGAGGGAAGGTTCTAGATATTTCCAAGTTCATTTCTATTACACATTACTTGTGGTGCAAGGAATTAATATGTAATATTAATTGGAATCGAATTTCTGATTTTGTGTGTGGATGGGAAAGCACCAGATGACTGTCTGGACTGAGCCAAATGACCGTATGGCATGCCAGATGATTGGCTCAACTTCCACAAGTCACAAAAGTTCTAGAATTGTTGCAAAAATTTGACATCTTCTGGTCCCTTCCACTCCTGTATAGACTAGGAACCTTGTCCCAAACCCCGCCTGTTAATAGAGGGGTATTGGGGTCTTTCCAAAGTACAACATCGACAATTGAGAGTTAGTTTCTCTAACAAACATTGTCCTCTCTGGTTGTGGTAAGCACGAGAACCCAAGCAAGTCCTACCCGATTAGGGAGGGATAGCAAGGGAGAGAAAAATTGAGATCATTGTTGTGGAAGAGCAAGTTGGTGACTAGTACGGCAACAAGAGGGATGACTCCTTGTTTTTTCTAGTAGGATGATAGGAGTTCTATGTAGTCCATGTGGACTTCTATAGAGGTGGGAGGTTGTAGTCTGCTGCTAGGAGGGCATCATCAACTAGCAGCCCATAGCAAGAGGAGCTACTAAAGAAGACAAAATTCGAGTCTATTGTCCACAGAGGAACAATCAGATGAATCCCACTATAGCCATGAGTTAGAGTTTCACAACTACAACCATGAGGATTGTTGCTTGACTTTCTCCAAGACCAAGTATATCCTTGAAACCATCTTTTCCATCTTATAGTAATTGACATGATCAATTTGTTATGGGAATATGGTAGATAAAATTCTTTGGTTTCCACTACATGTTTTGTAGCCATATTTCCCTACAAAATAAGCATAAAACCCTAATTTTGAGTATTATCATGTGGAATATGTTAAAAGCCTCTTTTTTATGATATTACCTGATAATGTGGAATCTAGTGGTAATTTGACATGATTAGGATCATAGTTCTAGAAAGCGGTATTCGGTGTACGGGTGGAAAGGGTACCACATAGGGTATATCTGGTATGCGGGAGTATATACGGGAGTATATGTGGTTTTGGAAATTTTAAATTAAATTAATTATATAGTCATTGGGTGGTATAAATAAATTATATAAATTCATAGATTATACACTCAAATATATATGTATATAAACATATTAATATGCTTCTATAATATGTTTATAGTAACATGTATATATGTCTATATATGGGATGTGTTTATAATATATGTACAAATATTAAAATAATATGTATATAGATGTGCTAATATGTGTAATACGAGTGTATAAATGTGAATAAATCAAAATGTTTACCTACATGTAAAAACATATGTTTGTATATGTAGTTATAAATTATATGAATGTATACATAATTTGTTAAAAGGCATTCATATAAATGTACAAATGTATGTGAAAGTAGTTATATATATTACAGTGTTACATATATATTATTCATTATATATATATATAATTAATATAAAATGAAGTATGCATGTATGTATTTAATGCATGGACATTAGTTATGGGTTTTTCAAAAGGCAGAGGTTAATCGTCCGCTTATTTGGCCAAGCGGGAGTATATGCGGCCCATGACCGCTTTGTGGACTGATTAGTAATATGCGGTGCGGTAGGGTGACCAAATAGGCATAAGCGGGAGTATATGCATCCGTGCGGACCCATTTCCCGAACAGTGATTAGGATCATAATATTGATACTTATGGTTCCTAATATGAATAATCATGTATATGAATAAGTAGGGTCTAAAAATCCTAACTTGCTCTATTGTTAATGCACATAATTTAATATAGGTATTCATGTTGCAATTATATCATAGATTTGATAATCATGAGTACACCTAATATGAATTAGTGTTCTTGAGTCATTAAATCAATGAACATGGGAATTGGAATATCAAAAATGACCCTAATGATAAATTGATATCAAGAAACCCTAAAACCATAGAACGGGACTGAGTAGGGTTTAATCTTTTTGATGTGATGGTGATACTTTAGGATTTACATACATGCGTATTAAAGTTGAGTGCTTGGTTTTCTTGCTTAACAGGATAATATGTTTGAAGTATGATTGTATAATCTGCATGGCTCACCATTGAGGTACGTGGTTTCACCTATGACTACTCACATTAGTTTGTTGATGTTATCTGAGTGTTTCTCAAGGATTGAACAACTAAATTATTGCATGTTTATCTAGTTCTGTTCAATTATAATGTCGCTATGAGTATCACATAAAGAAATATTATGTGAATAAAATGACAGTTCTTATTTGCAAGATTTTATGCAATACTTGTTGTTAGCTTACTTGCTCACTTCTGCATGCACTACACATACATAGTGTAACATGTTATACTGATCTGTGCTTTTGTTTCAAAAAATTTCAGGTACATGCTACATAAGATGATCTCGAGATATGATGGACAAGATAATCAGCTGAATTTACTTGAAGGCATTAAAGTTAACTTGTAAGGAGGATTATATAGATACTTCTTCTCACATAGTTCTTATATATAAAATTCTAATGATGGAAAGTGATGTAAGTTGTTGAGGAACATCTTCTAAACAATATATTTGAGTTAATGAAATTATTTGCTATTATTTATTGTTTGATTAAAATATGGATCCTTGGGAAAATTTTAGGTAATGACTCTCAACTTTTTGGCCTTCCTTTATTGGGGGTTACTAAAAGATGAGGTCATTCCATTTAGTATCAGAGCCCCAAAATTTTCAAATAATATTTAATCATTTATAATTTAAGTAATCTTTAGAAATATGAGGAAATTATTAGGGCATTTTGTAAAGATGATGGTGTCTAGAAGGGACCACGACCAACAGGTTGGAAAAAATTTCCTCTGTACCGCTAGTCAGTTTATGAGGACTCCCAGGCCTGTACATTCTTCCTGGACAAAGTCAGAGGATTTTTCCCGAAGTAAAATATCTTTAGGTTTTCTTCTAATATTGATTCATCCACTTACCATCCTCTTGTTTAATAAAACCTAAAAAGAACTTCCCTCCTCATCTAAGTTAGGGTTTTTGAGAAGAAGTACGATTAAGTCATCCTCTGTCAATTAATGTACATGAAATGTATAAATAAAATGTATATGTAATGTGGAAATAAAAAAAGAAGGATTAAGAATGTGTTATGGGGTTTTCCTTATGAGGGTAACCCTAGAGGGAACTAGGGTTGGTTTGGGAAAACCCTAGTGGGTCAAGGGACATAGAAACCCTAAGAGGTAGGGTGTAAGTTGAGTACTTCCTAACCCTAACCCAAAACCCTTATTATGGGGAATGAGAATAGTGTGGTGATATGGAACACTACCCATATGAACCCTAATTAGGGATAAAAGGAAAAGGAGGAAATACATATGGGTTTAGATGACCCAATATCCCATGCATGGATATGGAGGAATGCATGCATGATGTGTGTGCAAGGGAATAAGAAAAGATAAAAATGAGTTAGGTGACCCAGTCTCCTATGCATGTGTGTATGTGGAGCAAGGTTTTAATGTAAATGGTTTTGAGAAACATAAGTAACCAATGGTTAAGCATAAAAATGAAAATCTCAAAATAACTTACTCAAGCATCTCATGCTATCTCTAGAAGTTTGATTATGGAAAGAAAGTCATCGATCAAGCCCCTGGAAGGGAAGATCACAAAAGGTCAAGCCCTAGATTGGAAGACCAATATGGCACCAAGATCCGGATAGGGAAGGTGGCCTAAATTCCTAGTGTGGATGACCAAGCCCCAGATAGGGAAGGTCATGAAGTAGTCAAGCTCTAGATTGGGAAGACTTGTATGGAACCAAGCCCCAGATAGGGAAGGTCATGAAGTGATCAAGCTCCAGATTGGGAAGACTCGTATGGCACCAAGACCTAGATAGGGAAGGTGGCCCAAGTCCACTGTGTAGATGCTTGACCAAGCCCTAGTTAGGAAGGTCACAAAGAGGTCAAGCCCCTGATAGGGATGACTGACCTAGAACCAAGCCCTAGATAAGGAATGTGGTCCACAACATGGACATAACCCTATGAAAGGGTATCCTAGAGATTGAGCAAACAAGGATTGAGAAATTATAATAAATGTATATCTAAAAATATGAAAACCTCGAATTTAACTTCTAGGATGGGTGTTTCAACCTAGGGTGGGTCAACCCAAGAATGGGAAAAGGACCTATGGGGGAGGAGAACCCTAAACTTGTGGGGTTGGGTTGTGTCTAGAGATCCTAACCAACCCTTGTGGGTCAAGAAGGCACCCTAGGTTAGGACCTTCCCTAGAAGGATGAGTTTGAGAATTGAGGTAGCTTTAAATGTCACCTAAAGTGTAAAGAATTAGGTATACAAAATATGAAAGCATGTATATTGAGTATGATTCATTTAACCCAAGTATGCTATCTTTGAGGAACATGAGGACAAGTCACTATGGATGTGGCTGAAAGTATGAGATCGAGACAAAAGTGAAAGTTTCCATGAGTCCAACGAGGGGACATAAGATGGATAATGAACATCATAAGAGATATAAGAAATCATGTTTAAAGAATTACATATGAGAATAATGTGTTTGAAAATGTTTAAAGTTGTGACATCGCAAAGAAATCCTTCGAAGGGTAGAACCCCAAGTAAATCCTAAGGTCAACTAGGGAGCATAAAAGGTACATGGGATTGATGGGTTTAGGAGTTGATTGTTCCCTAAATGCACAAGATCATCTATTTGGGAGGTAACAACTATGTTTTCCTGAGGCCCATGTCTCAGGAGACTGACCACCTTCATGAGTTCATTTGGCCCAATGGGTGAATGTGAGAAGCACTCCCCTAGATGCATAAGGATGAGATCACTCCAAAAAGTACATGTACCCCTAGAGACATCAAGGAAGTGGCTAAGTCTCACAATACCTAATGTGTAAATATAAAAGATACAAGAAGTCATGTAATAATGAAATGAGTTGTGTACAAATTCATGAGTGAAAAGGGAATTTGACTTTATGAAATATAAGAAAGTTGTGGACTTAAAAGTATGTATGATTTAGAATCTTGTGAGAATAATTCAACCTAAAATATGAGATTTTGAGATAATGTGTTGGTACATCATCTCTTCTCTTGGAATGTGATGAATTTTGTAGTTGGTTGGCAATCAAGTGCTTATTTCATCCCATTATGAGGGGGAGAGATGGGATAGACACATGTTATGATTCAAATTGACATATGACAATGAATACTTTAAGTTTAACTTAATGACATGATCTAGGATTGTAGGTGTTACCTAGCCCTTATGTGGGAATAAATGAACAATAGGGTGGATAACCTAGGTGAAAAAGTAGTCATCAAGTGAAATTGAAATCATAATGAAAAAAGGTAATCACCAAATGTAAAATGAGAATTCAAGTGAAAATGAAATGGAAAAGTGATAATGTTATAAAATGAATGGGAATGTGGAAATATCATGAATTGGATTCAGGTATCTAACTTAGTCATATATGAGGAATTTTCAAAAATTCTAAATAGGGTTGGTAACCCTAAGGTTTAAAATTAAGTTGAGTTATCATTCACCTTAAGTTTACTAGGGTGTGAATTTTGGGGACGAAATTGCTTTTTAAGGAGGGATGAATGTAATATACTCAATTTTTTGAAATGAATAACACAAATATAAGGTATGAATTGACAAGTAGTTCCTTAATAGTATTTTGATAGAATAACATGGGTTTGACCCATGGATAAAGTAAGGCCCATGAGACTATTTAGTTTGCAAATAGGTTCTTGTGGAAAAAATTAAAGAAAAAGAAGGAATTAACACAAAAATAAAAAGTTATTGGCATTTTGAGATGTTGGATTTTGGATGACTAGTCGGATTTTGAGGACAAAATTCCTATAAGAGAGAAAGGATGTTATAACCTGGTTTTTCCATGTTTCAATATATTTGTTTGCAAATAATGTAATATAAAGGACACATTAGAAAGATGATTCTTTGTGTGTCTTATTTGAAAATTGTGGTTCGAAAGTGAAAATACTCCATATGGGATGGATTTTGTGTAGTTCAATATTTTCAATAAATCATTAACAAAATTTGGACACAGAAAGAGAGGAAAACCCAATAATAAAGAAATTACTAAAGATAATTCACAATGGATGTTTAAATATGGAATTATGTGGAATACTCTAGAAAAAAGAGGTTTCGTGCATACATGAAGGATGATTACTTTATGAATTGTTTAATAATAGAAATATGATCTAATGTTCAAGTTTCCAAAAGAAAATAATGTATATGGTGTTTTAAATATTTAGAAGAGTAATTATCTAGCCATTATTGACAACACAATGTTTAAGGAAACAAATAGTGTTATCTCAATTTTCTTCTTGAGATAATTGAAAATAATGATGAAAAGAAGACAATTCTATAATTTGGAAGAAAAAAGACTTTCTATGTGGTGTTGATAATAAATTTAAGAATATGCCAAAAGAGAAAGTTTCGTCCATCAAATTTATTCCAATAAATCCTACAAAATTTAATAAGGTTGGGAAAGACATTAAAGAGTTTCCTTCCAAATTTCATGGTCATTGGAAGTTTCTAGTAGCCTATGGAAATTCCTAAAGATAAAGGGATCTACTTGGATTTATGAGTTATATGCCTTTTTGAAGAGAGAGAAAAGAAGGCATCTAGAAGTATCTTTTTTATACCAAATTTTTCCCACACCAAGGTTTAATGGTTACAAACATTACCTCAAATTGGGACTAAGAGGATGAAGGAGAGGAGAGATATTGATTTTATAAGATTTCATAAAGTGAAGGATTATTTAGGAAATGTATTTAAATGTATGATTAGTTGAATTGGAAACAAGGTTCTGCCCCCTTAATGATTGCATGGCTCACAACAGAAGGATCTGGATCTGAAGACATCTAGTTTATCCTCTACCTCTAGCATGATATGGAAACTTGACACAATAGCTCACCAACTCTTGAGTTCTCTCCCTCCCTCTCTGACCATTATGGAATCCTAGAAACCTTCCCATCAAGTTCGAGAAGTGATTATGAATACAACTGTCCCTAGTTTCACCTACTTTGAACGAGTATGAAGATTTTCCCAAAATTTAGTTATCCCAGTCAAGGACCTATTCTTAGTATTAGGATTATAAAAAGGGGGTAATGACCCCCTGGGAAAACATGGAATCCTAGGTAAGATTCTATGAGACTTAGAGGAACTCTTCTCATCTCCAATTTCCCATTAAAGTGTATTATATTCCTCTCCTATTTCATATTCTCTGCTGAACAAACCTCCTCTCCATCCACCCAATTCTAGCCACCAGCAGGCAATCAACAACTATGTTGAGTTCAGTGAGAATAGAACACTACTCGTGGGGTTGAGGGAGTGAGGAAGGAGAATGGCATGTGACAAAGGACATCTATGTCCCCAACTCTAATGCAAAAAGGGAAGGGTGAACTAGTCCTTTCATTTTCTTTTGTGCTTCATGTTACATTGTGTGAGGAGCCCAGATGGCGAGAAGACATTGGACAACATGGGACCACATGGATAATCCTAGGTAAAATATAATATTGTCTTCTGACTTGGCACTCGATGATTGGTCTAAAAGAGGTTAACCTAGAAATAATTGTAACTAATTATTGGTAACTCAATTTCGGACATTATATATATGAAATTAACCAAAACAATGAAAGGAATACAAAGAAAATATATTTGAGACCTAATTTTGATCCCTTTTCCAAAAGTGGATAATGATACAAACTTTAATGTAAAATAATAATAAAACCCTATTTTTGAGTATTAACATGTGGAATATGTTAAAAACCTCTCTTTTATGATATTACCTAATAATGTGAAATATAGTGGTGATTTGACATGATTAGGATCATGTTCATGATACTTAAGGTTCCTAGTATGAATAATCATGTATATCAATAAGTAGGGTTTAAAGATCCTAACTTGCCCTATTGCTAATGTACATATTCTGATATAGGTATTCATGATGCAATAATATTATAGATTTGATATTCATGATTACACCTAATATGAATTAGGGTTCTTGAGTAATCAAATCAATGAAAATGGTAATTGGAATATCAAACATGACCCTAATGATAACTTGATGTCAATGAACCCTAAAACCATAGAAAGGGACTGAGTAGGGTTTAAACTATATAATGTGATAATGACACTTTAGGATTTGCATACATGTAGATTAAAGTTGAGTCCTTTGTTTTCTTGCTTAATTGGATTATATGCTTGAAGTATGATTGCATAATCTGCATGGCTCACTATTGAGGTATATGGTTACACCTATGACTACCGGCATTAGTTTGTTGGTGCTTTTTGAGTGTTTCTCAAGGATTAAACAACTACATTGTTGGGTGTTTATTTTGTTATATTAAATTGTAATGCCACTCCAAATATTACATAATGAAAGATTATGTGAATAAAATTACAGTTCTTATTCATAAGTATTTGATGGAATATATGTTGTTAGTTTACTTGCACACTTTTACATGCACCCCACATACACAGTATAACTTGTTATACTGATCCATCCTTTTGTTTCACAATGTTTTAGGTATATGTTAGATAAGATGATCTCAAGATATGATTGACATGATAATAAGTTGAATTTACTTGAAGACATTAAAGTTAACTTGTAAGGAGGACTAGATAGACACTTCTTCTCACATAGTTCTCATATGTACAATTCTAATGATGGAAAGTTCTGTAAGTTCTAGAAGAACATCTAGTAAATAAAATATTTAAGTGAATGAAATTATTTTCTATTATTTATTATTTGATTAAAATTTGGATCCTTGGAAAAAAATTAGGTAATGACTCTCATCTTTTTAGCCCTCCTTAATTGGGGGTTGGTGAAAAGTGAGGTCATTACCAAAGCCTTTCCGACTAAGTGTGGGCACCACAAGCGTGGTGCACCATCTACCTCAGAAAAGTGTGATAATAAGTATGTGAGCCTACCAAGAAGGGTGTATGTATTATATTGGACTTAGGTTGGACTTGACTAGGTGACCTTAATGGGATTAAGCACCCAGAGGCATAAAAATGACATATTTCATATATTGAATTATTGACATAGAGTTGTGCAACCATCTATCCAAGAATTTCATATGACGCAACTGGTAATTGTTACCTACCTTAGTAATTAATATATAGGTGTCAATGTTGGTTGATCAATAACTTGATTATTTTGAATCTTGGATCACTATAAAGTTGTTCATTGTAATCTCCAGAATTAACAATGAGGGTTATTAATTTGAATAAAAAGTTGGAGTGTAATTAATCAAAGTAAAAATTAATCATGTCAATCAAATTAGTTTTTAAATATATGGATCGTGTGTAATATTTTCTACGTAGATCAATGGTGAACACTAAAAATAACCCATTTTCATTGCGATCAGTCCTTGAGAAAGAGAAACTTAATGGGAATAACTTTAACGATTGGTTCAAGACATTGAGAATCGTTCTCATCGATGAACGTAAGCTCTATGTTTTGGACACACCAGTATCTAATGAAGTAACCTCGATTGCACTTGGAAAATAAAGGGATGCTTACAAGAAGCATTAATATGATTCTATGAACATCAAATGCCTAATTACGTGCTCCATGAACTATGAGCTTCAAAAATAACATGAGAACATGGATGTTATTGAGATGATAACACATCTTAGGAACATGTATCAAGTACAAGCACGACAAGAAAGGTGTGATGTTTCCAAGGCCTTGTTTAAGTGCAAAATGGAAGAAGGTGATCCAATTAAACTCCATGTACTCAAGTTAATTGGGTATGTGGAAAGTCTCGCAAGACTGAGATTTCCTTTAGGTCAAGAGTTTCCGCAAATGTAATTTTTTAATCTTTTCCAGATTCACACAAACAATTTTTCATGAATTAAAAAATGGACAATTTGATATGCCAGTGTCTGTGATACTTGACATGTTTAAAACAACTGAGTGGCAAATGAAATACAAGCCCAATTCTATGTTGATGGTCAACAAAGAGAAAAGAAAGGGCAAAAGCAAAGCCAAGAAAGATTCTAGATCCAACCAAAAGTCTTATTCACTTAAAGCAAAATTAGGAGTGGCTAAGAGAGTTAGTTGTCAACATTATCGCTATGCTAGACATTTGAAGAGAAATTGTCCTATATACTTTAAGGAATGAAGAACAAGAAGTGAGGGATAGAGATTTCCACTTTAGGTATACATGTTATTGAAATAAACTCTTCTACTTCTTAATCATGGGTAATGGATATCAGATATGGATCTCACATATACTCAGATATGCATGATCTGAAAAGAAGTACACCTATGAACAAAGGGGAGGTGGAATTATGTGTTACGAATGGAGCAATAGTTGCTTCCATTGTAGAAGAGACCTATTGTTTATCTTTGCCTAATGGTCTTGTAATAAAATTACAAAAATGCTATTATGTATCTACCATAAATAGAAACATTATTTTTTTATTTTATTTAGACAAGGATGGTTTTGAATTTCTAATAAAGAATGGTTGTATGTCCATGTCTAGGGATGAGATCTTTTATTCCAATGTATCTATGTCTTATGGTCTTTATTTATTAGATATTAAGACAAATGTATATAAAGTAAATGTCAAGATGTTAAAACTCAATGAATCAAACGAAACATATCTTTAGCATTATCATCTAGGACACATAAATGAGAAGTACATATCTAGACTCCATAAAGATGGTAATATAGACTTTTTTTATTTTTAATCATCCAAGACATACAAATCTTGTTTATTGGGAAAAATGGCAAAAGCAACTTTCACTAGTAAAAGTGAGACAACTAGTGACTTATTAGGGCTCATACATACTGATGTTTGTGGACCTTTTAGCACAAGTTCTTAAGTTCAAATAAGTACTTCATCACTTATAATTATGACTTTAGTAGATTTGGATATGTGTATCTTAAGAAACTCAAATCGGAATCCTTTGAAAATTTCAAGGAATTCATGAATGAAGTACAAAATCAACTCGGCAAAAGAATTAAATCACATCGATCAAATGAGGTGGTAAATATCTTATTCAAGATTTTGATCCTTTGAGGTGCTTCTGAGGGAATGTGGTAGTTTCATAATGGAATCCACCTGGAACACCACAACATAATGGTGTATCAAAAAGATGTAATAACAACTTGTTTGACATGGTATGTCAATGATGAGTTTATATGATCTTCTACTTTCCTTTTATAGACATGTTCATGAAACCGTTTTTTTATACATAACTGAGTACCACCAAATTTGTTTAGAAGGCACCATATGAGATATGGAATAGAAAACATCTCAATACGTCTTTCATTAAAGTTTGGGTATGTGAATCTTATGTCAAGAAGTAGTTCAAGAATATGCTCTTAGATATGAAGTCACCGTAAGGATTGTTGCCCAAGATAGGAGACAAAGGGAGTTGCAAAATTCCTAGCAAATTGACAACTCATGTTCCTCTTTGACTTGGTGACCAAGGTGGTGCACCATGTTCCCCCTCATCTGTGTGGGAAAAGTAGAGGTCAAGACATATGTACAGATGGTTGGAGAACACATTCTACAAGATGACAACAAGTTGTTGCTTGGTAGAAAATCTGGATCTTCTTCTTATCTATTTGGACTTCTTGGTGGTTGTTCCAGATCTAGATCTGGAAGATCAAGTTCTTCTCCCACACATGATGTGTATTCTTATTGGAAAAGTAGTGTGCACTAAGGTATCAACTTTAATCCCTCTTATGTCTTTTATTTATTGGTATTTTATTGCTCTGACAGATCCAACATCTTGGGTAGAAAGGGAAGAATTTTTCTTATTCTGATATGCCACCTTGTCTAAAGTCCAATAGCTAGAATATCAAGTCGGTTCAAAATTGTACCATTTTCATGCGGCTAGTAGGAAAATGCAATGTTAGTAATTCACCTAGCAACAACACTAAGATATATTACCTAACATAAGATTACACAATAGTTTTTATAATTAAAGAAAAGAAGCAAAAATATGATCTTACCTAGATAGATACCATATACAAAGTGAAGATGTGGCCACCTTTGAACATCAACACTCATATTTTGAACCCTTAATTTCTTTAAAGTTTGAGCACAAGCTCTTTACACAACTAAACCAAGGTAGCATAAACAATTACAAAATATAAGCATGTAATATGAACTAATAGAATATACATCTTACATTCAAGTTGATGAAGATAATCAATAAATTTAGTAATTATATCATATAGGTTAAAATCATTGATGTGAGGTTTATCCTCAACCAATGTTTCATCAACTAGGCATCTTTGTAAACATAAATAGTTCCTTGTCACTAAAACCATGAATGATCAATAGAATCTTCATATTCCTCTGACTAATCTAAGAGATTCCAAATTTATACTTTGAATCACCCTACATTCTTCATCACTATTTGCTTAATGAAACTATGGAAATCACTACGAAGGGGGATGAGCCTATATCAATTTCAATCAAAGGATCAACACGTTTATGAAAAAACACTTTTTTGGTTATTTTTATAATATATATTGACTTTGTCATCACTACTAGAATATTAGATAATAATTCCATAAGAAGTATTAATATCACATATCATTATCACTCATACCATGAGCTTCAACTTCTAAACTCTAGTTCTTTATTATTTGGGCTGCTATTGGATTGTATTACTTTATAAAATACCTCAATACTCTAATCGTAATTAATTATCTAAATTTATTTGGAATGATATTTACATGAGAAACCCAAGATTTGTGGAGGATCGAGAATGTACATTAGTTGGATAGTTAAGCATTGAATCATTTTTTTACTATTAGATTTGTTCTTTGATTTTTGTTGATTCTGTATTTTTATTCTGATACAGTTACACTCAGGATCTTATTCATATGCTATAACAACATCACAAGCACTGAGTGGATAGTACTCTTTTCTCCATTAACATGAATGTGAGGTATATTTAGTTGAAGTATTTGTATGGGAGTGTTCTATACATGGGTGAGAACATGTCTTGTTGAAATGCCTTAACTGTGCACGTAAAACACAAGTGCACATGTAATGTAATATAGGCCTATGAGGTCCGAGTGTCGAACTTAGGGAAATGTTCACCAAGAACTACAACTTATTGAGACAAAACTAACTAGACCTAGCAAATAGTTGGTTGATCATTTATTAACTAAGAGCAAAGATTTACACCTAAATTGATATGGACGCGATCAAGATTGGATGGATTCCTCACGACTAGTGCTTTCACCTTGGCATAAATTGTATTCAAATACCATTTCACTAAACATTATTCACTATTTACTCTTTATTACAGGCCCATAGCAAGCATTACGTGCTCCCGAGGCATAATGTACTACCTAACTAAAGAAAACCCCACTCTAGTAGTAGTTTAGGAATTAGTTAGGTGCATTATCAAATTCTCTAGGTTATTCTTTCATAGTTGTAAGCCTTCTCTTGAAGTACAATTAGGTTACATGGATCAATGGTTTGTCTGACTCCTAATCCCTATCTCAAAGAAAAAGTGATCTATTACTTTGTTTACAGTGATCAATCATAAACAAATAGATGAAGAGATCATAAATTCATGCCCAAAATAAAGAAAATAAATTACTAACACAGCAAAATGAAATGTTGGGCTACTCATGGGTCCTAAGGAATATGAGGTTTATCCCCACATAATTGTCATTATCATAAAGCAAGATGAGGAAGAAGAAGCATAAGAAAACTAATGTGAAAATCCCTGAAGAAGTAGTCATAGCAATCCCCTCTGACGAACACTCTGATCTATAGCTCTCCCTACAAATGTTTCCTTCAAAAGTACTTGAATCATATGATAAACAACTATCTCCTTGTTCCTCCTCTCTCAGCTATGAGCTCTGCCAATGATGTGATAACTATGATATTTGTTAGGCCACACTCTTCTTAGGTCATAAAGAGAGGATTTGGCAGTCATTATGTCGTGGATATAGGATCTAACTTGATTTTTTATTTGAACTAATTGTGGAATTTTGGTACCATCGCCGAGGTGTCAATGGCACTGAGTAGTCATCTGAATTGAATCACCAAAACTGTGACGGTACTACTGACGTTAAGTGTTGATAACACCAAGTTGCTCCTCGAGGCATGATGTTGCTTGGATGTTGTAGTCGGTACCACTGACATGCGAGTCGGTGGCACCAAGACAGTTATTCTTGAGTTCTGATGCTCCCTACAGCACAAGTTGATATCACCCACTACTTACTTTAGTATCATCAACATCTCTTTTGGCAGCATCGAGTGCCTTTGCGATAGAACTAACATTTCCCTCAATCCCTATAGTAGATTTGTGATCAGTTGGTGCCACAGATGGATGGGTCTGCGGAACTAAGCAAACCATACAATGTTCAAATTGCTTGAAATAGGGAAAAATGACATAAATCCAAATTACAAAAAATAAATTATCATTATTCATTAGAAATACTAAATACTTGATGTAATATTGATTCAAACGATAATGATAGGAAATAACAGATAAACATGTCTTAAAGTGAACATATATGCTAAATGAGCTCAGAAGATAGATTATGAAAAGCCATTGAAAACCAATGCATCTAGATCCCCTAAACTTGCATGTGGCTTGTCCTCAAGAAACACTACTTTTAGATCTATTTGAAATAATCATAAAGAGGACAAATCTTATGAATTACTCTTCTCTAGTACCCCCACCTGATGGTCCAGAATCAACCTTACCAATCATTGTACAAATAACTATTCTAAAGTGATAAAAAGTGTTCATTAAAGACATCCAAAATATGAACAATGAAACATTATTAATATGGGTTAGTTAACATCATAGTAAATATGTCACACACTTGATGCATTATGTGTTTTCCCTATCTACATTGCTCTGATCTACCTACACAACTATGTTGGAAGTAGTTCCATATATCAACCTGGATGAGGAAGTTAATTATATATGTTGCCTACCATGTAGAGCAATGGGTGGAGATGGAGTAGGCGGCTATGAAGAAAGAATCACAAGTAAGATCCACATTGTTTATGCATGGAATAAAAGATGACACACCTACATAGGGATGGCGATTTATAGTTCTTCTTATCCCACATCCAATTTTAGTCCACCTCGATTAACTGAACCACCATGTGGATATTCATAACTATAACGGCCCCCTTCCCCTATTATCCCCTATTTAGGCAAATTGAGAGAGCAAGGGCCATTATCATATATATAGGATCGAGGTTTAGCAATTAACCAAAAATAATTATAAATTTGACTAAAAAGGAAAAGAGTTTGGTAACAATATGAAAGATAAACTCTCCACTAAGGAGTTACATGATATGAAAATCTATTGTCTAAAATAGGAAATAAAACTATCTAACTAAATCCTCCATGGTAACTTTCAACATCTTCTTATTTATTGCCTTCTTCTCATGATGTAAATTTAGTAGATTAATAGTAGTTTAACCTACAAAACTATTAAACAAAACAACAATTTGTATATTGAAATATATTTATATGTGGGGGAAACAAAATATTCAATGTAAGAGTAAGTAAATAATCAGCCATAGCAACAATTATGATTACAAAATTGAACATGAATTTTCTTTCTAACTTCTCAACCCTTAACTAGTCAACCTATGTGGTACACTCCCTCAGTGGAGTACTCATTGTAGGGTACCTATGACGACATAGTTTTACACCATGCATCCATGTATGATAACAAAGTAACTGGAACATCAACAAAATGAAAACATAACTATTGTTCTCTCGGCAAATACATGAGATAAAGAGTTTTGTCCTCTAGGGACTACAATGCTAAAAGTAATAAAGAAAACAGGATCACAAAGGACACCTAGACTTATGCTCCTTCGCCATTTAATCTCCAATATCAGTAGCTGAATATTCAACGTGGGGTGGTCCTTCTATCCATGAATTTCCCAGAGGGAAAGAAACAACACATGGACCCCATAAAGGGAAAAAAAATAGGGTCAGCTAGGCTGGTACTAATTCAATTATTGAACTATTAAAAATTAAAGAGTTATAGATCAAATTTGGGTAAGATTTCTTGGTGGACCATGATAATAGCAAAAATGAACTAGTTACCATGATAATTTCAAAATGGGTACAATAATGTAGAGTGGTAACTAGAATCAACAATGAGATTTCTCAAACAAGTATCAACATATCAAATTATTCAAAATGAAATGATTTATCTATTGGCACAATCAATCTAATATTTTGTCTTTGCCAGTGGCTAGGTGCCTAGTGTTCTCCCCTCTATGAGAGAACGACACTTTGCTTGTGGGGGTAACCAGTACTGGGGGACCTCTAATTGTCCATTATCCACTGTGTAGGGTTGGGGGTCGTAACCCACCAGATCTAGTGAGCCAAAGCTCTTTAGCCAATATTTCAAGTTTTTTGTGCCAATGTCTAAATCTATAACATTTCAATTTCTCTATAATATTCAACTTTCAAATGTAATTGTGGTGCACTTTAACAATAAGGAAAATGCTAATAAAATGGTTCACCACTTTTCAAAGTTATGTAGATGAAATCTATGAGGGAAATAAATAGTTCAATAAATAACCAAGAATTAAGTACATGTTCTAAACCGAGAACTTCCAATCAAGTTGCACACAAGGATCAACGATGCAATTTCCTCAAGAATCTAGAAAGAGAGGGGGTATTAGAGTTATTTGATGTTTCTTGGCTTGGAATCACTTTCTAGTTTCTTATTAGGTGAAATTACCATTTTGCCCCCTCGTTATGTTTGATGGTTATATAGTATTATCATGAGCTCATTAAGTCCCTTCTGGTCATAGTGGTTATTTCTTTGTGCACATGTATTACAATATTCATTACTCCTATTTATAGTATATAAATTTATATTTCACAAAGTAATACTAATGTCTACATTCCTACATATAGTTTAAGAACAAAATAATTGACATGATTGGTATAAAACTTAGGGTAATCTGAGATGGGGTTTTCCCCATTTGATTTCTCCATATATATACTTCTTAACATCCTTATCATTGTACCTTTTCTTCTATTCTAGGTTGAAATCAATACGGTGTGATAAGTATAATTTCTATAATGCAATCCTTGGGAATTTTATTAATCTTTTATACTTCCTCATGCTTGGTCATAATATGCATACCTAACTATAGTTTGTTTTATACCAATTGTAGGAACATGCATGTATGGATTAAGTAAGACAAGTATATACATGGAGGTCATCATATGTTTATATAATTCTGATTTTGCATTGTACCCTTAGTAGGGTCATGCATGCATGTGCTTATCTTTTACTTCATTTCATTCACAACTAGTCATTTAAAGATTAGTTGTCAAGTACGATTGGTTGATATAAGTTGGGGTTTCCCCTATGGTAGTACTACATTATAATACTAGGTTGCTTATTTAAAATAGTGCATAGGCAACATTTCATGCTTAGGGTCATATATCCATATCCTGGTAATAAGTTAGGCAAGTATTTATTTTGGAAAGTAGAAGGGTCACGCTGTATGCCATTCATGTATTAAGTTAATCGAGTGATAGACATATTGGTGCAACATTGGGAAATTCATGTATATTATAGTACGATATCATATCAACCGTATATCGTGGAGGGATCGTGTTATCTATTTGATCATGAATGAGAGAATCAGGAAGGGGTCAGGCGGAACCTCTTTTCCGCACAACAGGGTTGGTCTCCCGTTGGTGCCTATTTAGGTCGATGGCATCCTTATTGTCTGGTCATCGAGCACCCTGGCCGCGTAGAGGTGTCAGTGCAGTTCTACTGTGATGGAGGAGGTCTCTGTCCATAACTTGCCGAAATCCAAGCAGGTCATCTTACGACCATCGTAGGAACCGAGTTGGTGGTACTCGTGTTGTAGAGGGTGGCACAGGTATGTTTCGTGGTGTCAGGTGAGGCTCTGGCGGCGCAGCAGGTTGAGGGAGTATGATGGTCAGGAAGAAGATGCAAGCGTGAAGGCTCATCGGTGTGCACCAGGCCGGGTGCTACTATCATCGACGAGGAGGAGGAGAACAAGGAGTCCGTGGACCAAGAGGACGGCCAACGGTCTAGGGAGGAGGAGACGTGTCGTCGTTGTTGCAGGGGGTGGTGGTGGTGGTGTTGTCGTAGTGGTGGAAGGAGGTGGCAACACCTGATAGCAGGTCAGAGAGGAGAGGGTGGGGAAGGAGTTACAATGGTGGAGTAGGTCTAACAGATGCGTCTAGGTGCCTGGTGAGGTCGTGGCTATGCTGGAGGTGCAACAGATTGAGGGAGGTGGAGATGTTGCGGAAGGTTTGCAGATCGGGGTACCTTGGCGTCGAGATTGATGGGGATATATATATATACAAGTTAGATGGTGGATCTAGGGTTTTCGTAGCAAGGTGGAGCTTTGTCAACTAGATCTGGGCGGCACAACGTAGGGATCGGAGGCTCGTCTATTTCTGTCAAGGTCTAGGAGGCTTGATGGCAAATCTTTCTGTGGCAGTTTGGGTGCCTGGAAACGTAGCTGTCGAGTTGGAGGATTGAAAGACGAACTCAACGGACTTTGAATCGATCGAAATGGATGAGAATCAAGGGAGAATGGTCTGGCCATTTCTCCTTTACAGGAAGCGACCATGGCACTGATCCAGCATAAAGGAGTGGGGCACCAGGTCAAACCTAGTTTGAAGGATCAATTTACTTCCTTTCTTAGATGTTTTCTTTTAATAACTTCAAAATTTTGTATCTCTTATACCTTTTATCAGTTTCTCTTGAAATTTTCAACATTGGTTCGCATGTCATTATTCTAAATATAGAAAATAGTAACTACCTTAGTTATGAATCCAAGATGGTTAGAATAATTACTCTCACCATTAATTCTAATTTGATATCTAAGTATCCAATATATATATATATATATATATATATATATATATATTTGTGATTTCAAGTCCAAGAATTTGTTACCGAGTTTAATTTATCAATTGTGGGTCCCAAAAGGGATACTTTAATCAGAATGAGAACAAACTGCATTTAGGTGCTCAAGTTTCAACATAATTCAAATGAAGTGTAAATATGAATGAAAAGGTTAAAAAAATATTTTTTTATATCTCAATAATTAAATTTTATACCGAATTTCAGTATGTTTCATTACCCTCCCACTAGGGTTTTGTACCTATAGTTGACACCTCATAACCTTCCCATTCCTGGACATTGGTTTTTTATGGCCTTCCTTTCTCAACTTAGCATTATAAAGACCATATGATCCAGACTTGGTATTATTTGTTATTTGATCACCCGTCACCATAATGAAATTTCATACATCCCACATGTATCACTAAAATCCACTAGAGATGATATAGTTGAGCAATTTATACTTGATAGTATGTGATACTCATATGAGATTTATAGATTGCAGGATCAACTATTTATTTGCAATCAATTTGAGAAACTCCAGAAAACCACATAAGTCATTTAAGGCGAGTAGTCATACGCATAACCACATACCTTTCTCAAGGATGATCAAAAGTTAAAGTAAATAGTGTAGTTGATATGAAGCAAGCAATTACACTGAAATTAATGCATGACACCCAAGTATTACTTTTTTCTCCATAAAATATCATTAAGTCCGACTTGGGCTCCAAGTTAGGGTTTTGGGGTCAAATTAGGGTTTTGGCTTTCCAACCCTAAGTATCAAGTTTAGTTCCCTTTCATCTTACAAACCCTACTTTTGATATTACATGCATTCTAAATCTCAAATTCACTTCAAACAAGTGAAATATTCAGTTAAATATAAGCAAAATATACAAACTAAATCTAAAATTTAACAAAGAAACATGGTGAACAAACATTCATCACAACATCGATATTGAACGTTTCTCATTCTCGAGTAATACAATCTAGAAGACTCTCCATGTAAATACTTTCAACCATTGTGCATGCTTCATACTCAAATCATGTTTGAATCCCTATCACCAATATGTCCTAGCAACCCATCCTCCTAAGATCACGAAAAAAAGACTTGCCATATTGCCATTTCTAACTACACTGCATAACACCACTACATGAAATAAGATGGGAGGATAATGGGATGTTTTCTTATTGATAGAAGGAAAATTCCTCTCCTATATATAGGAAAGAATGCAAGTACAAGGGAAGCAAACTTAGCGCTGATGGTCCAAGACAAGTAGGCCCATATGACATAATAAAATAAACAACAATAACTCTACCACTTTACTTACACCGGAGTATGTGTGAAACACATATCTATCTTGTAATAACTTGACTCAATTCGGCGATATGATAAACAAAAAATGTTACTCCCAATACAAGATTTTCACTCCCCATTAAACATGACTCTTTAGAATCAATTTGACGACTCCATCTTTGAATTTGTGTTTTGTATGATGGAAATACTTGATCTTTGGAGAAGGCCTTTTGAAGTGCATGGAATAAAGAACATCACCATTAGTCTGGAATGGATTTACAAAATACCATGACTATGCCATTGTGGCATCCAACTCACAAAAACAAGATTTATTTAAGCGGAAGCGAATCATTTGCAGCGGATTACTGAAAATCATTAAAAATTTAAAACTTTTTGCGAAGAGATCCAGTTCTAGGAAACTCTTATAACAAGGACCAAAGTATTACATATACATTCTGGTTCAAAAGTACATAACTTGTACCGTCTCTTCTTGAGGATTACATATAACAGCTGCCCTATTAACATTATATACAGACAACATAAAAACCTCGAGGCATCAAGCTAAAATCTCAGATCAATTCATTAAAAGCACTATCTACTAACTCTGAGGAGCTGAGAGTACAGAGATGACACATAGGACTTTCTATACAAAACTTGGCATCCAGTGCCTCCACCTGAGTTATCACTGATGTCCCTAATGTTGTTGCTGCTTTTCCCTTGCTATAGGGTTCCTGCTCTGAGGAGATGAGGTATACTGCTCATACTCCAACTGACCACTGTGAAGTTGAAATCGATACCATACATAGGTCAATGGAAGAGTCGGATTTCCATGACCTCATCTATCTCAGTCAGTACGAGTATAAAATGTAGGACATCTTGTGTCTCTACTAAATAGCTCTCCAGGGTATATGGCATCTTTTCTATAGAGTTATGGCCTGTAGCCATACTCTCTTTAGGGTTATGGCCTGTAGCCAATGCTTGGTTTTATATTATGAGTCATGACATGTAGCCATGCTCTTATTGGGGTATGGCATGTAACCAATCACATGCATAGGGTATGGCCCGTAGCCAATCCTATGGGGCATAAGGATATGTTTGCCCATTACCCCAACATATTCAAAAATATGTGTTCCGGGTTTTGCCGCGGAGCAACCCGTTTCACCATCAGTAGATTCTGATATTGATGGATCTATGGTCAGGGCTCTACATGATATGATTTTACTTGATTAATTAAGTACATTATCATATTCTTTTAACATCAGCCAAGTTCTCAAACATAACTTATTAAGACAAATGCTACAAAGAAACATGTACTATTTTCATCATTCACTTCTCCTACTTTATGAGGCATTGGGATCTCATCCCCTCATTTCAATACTGGAAATTCTCATCCCTCAACAACTTCATTACCATACTTATCAAATCTAGGTATTTAAACCCTTGGTTTATCACTGAACATTGTTACCACTTATTAGGTAACTATCACTACTACAGAAATGCCTTTTAGCGTCGGTTGTTTAACCCCCTTTGGCGTCGGTTTCCGAGCGACGCCTATGTGGGCGCCGCTAAAGGTCGAACACTTCGGCGTCGGTTTTTTAACCGACGCCTATTTAGCGTACATGCGTCGGTTATTTAGTTGATCACCGACGCCAAAAGGGTTCGCGCCACAGAAAATGGCGTCATCTAGGACGCATTCTGTGTCGGTGTTTAATTGGTAACCGACGCAGAAAGTGTCCTAGATGATGCCGTTTTCTGTGGCGCGAACCCTTTTGGCGTCGGTGATCAACTAAACAACCGATGCTATATGGCATTTCCAGCACGGCCGTTTCCAGCACGGCCGTGGCCACATCAGGCATCGGTTTTTTTGAAAAAACCGACGCTGTAGGTCTTTGCTGACGGTTTTCTGTAAATAACCGACGCCTATATCTTTTTTTTTTCATATCAGTTTGCAGGCCTGCTGTGGCTGGTCAGCAGGATGAGAACCTGCAGTTCAGTTTTCTGAACTGCAGGTTTACGACATCCATTGATATCAGCCTACAAACAGGCCACAAACCTGCAAAATTAACAAAAACAAATTCACACAAGTAGATACATTCAGACATCCATTCAATTCTCACATTCACACATATAGAAACATTCAAATACATGTATTAACATTCAGAAATATTCATTTACAAAGTATCATTCATTATCGCAATCAACATCCCAATTATATCTTACAATTGCCACTGCTTGTATGGCTTTTGCCCATTCTTCTCTTATTTCATTTAATGCTTCCATCATATATGGAGAATGTACATTTTTTAAGCGTTTACCTATAGTGTGGTCAGTTTTAACACCTGCAAAGAGAATGATGTATATATAAGTAATAATATAAAAATAAGATTGATATATTTCATACTAACTAATGAGACTATATATAATACCTCATGTATGGTATCGATGTCCAATGCGGCATGTCGGATAATCATCTGCATAAATCGCATCACATAGTATGTGCATGCCCAGCCGTTGTCTTGTGTAGCGCACTATAAATTGAAACATACAAAATAATACAACTAAGCACAATTCACATCAATAATATATACATTGGAGTCGGGAACTTACTTGTACATTCTACCAATTTATTGGCTGGTTCTTTTTCCTTGGGACCATTCCTCTAGCCTTTTTGAATGCATCTAAACCCCTACATGTTAATATAACACGGTAAATTGCATAAGTAAATAGTAATGTAATAACAGATGTTAACAGATACAAAAATGAAATATTTCTCACCAGAATAATGGCATTCTCATTACGTGTCCAATTTTAGTGTTTAATGTACTTCCTATGGGATCTAGATAATAAACAGTGAACGTCACGGGGACAATAACTAGTAACTCCCAATGTCTACCGCTAGAGGTAAAAAGTTAACAATTAATAACTCAAAATGCACAATAAAAATGGAATTTTCTTAAGTCCAAATTATAAATAAAGTAAACTTACTTGACATTGAATGGATCTATTATTATCGTCTTCTTTTGCTGACCAAAAATTGTAAAAGCATCTATACAGTATTGTTGAACACTATCATGGTCTTTAGCTACCATACTAATCAATGATGGAATCAAAAATCCCACATGATCAAATGCAAATTGTTTGCATTGATCTTCGACTAAGTAGCTGCAAAACATGTATTACGTATGCATTAATATATAAGAAACCAGATCACCGGATCTTACACAAGGTATATGGATGTATAAACAAGATCTCACCTTATCCATGTCTCTATCATTGATGTATTCAGCCAAGCATACATAAACAGCTCAATAATATCTTGTATAAATAAAGAGCTATCGTATGATTGACCTGCATAATCTACATCTAAAGAAACAATTATAGGGCAATGTATATTATGTGCCCGTAGCCAACATGCCATTCCCCTACAAGCAGGACCTAACGGGTATGTTAGGTCAGTTGGAACCCAACTTGGTAATGCGGGAAGTGGAGGTGGAGGCCTAGGTGCTCCTGGTGTCTTCTTTTTAACCTGTATATATAATTTCAGATCAGTTGACCTCATATATACACATTAACAATCTAAATCAATGTAAATTTATCTTACAATTTTAGTAGTGTAGACGACATCTGCTTTGGGCCACAATATGACCCTGCCTTCTGCCTCAGCAAGTGTATCAATATTCGGGTGGGGATATGGCAATGTAGCTTCCCTCCAATCGAGTAACACACGTAATGGGCCCACACGAACGTAGCCATGTGGCATTGGAGTCCCGTGAAACCTTTCCCCAGGAAGGGACGGGTAAGGCTGCACCTCTGCAACAACATAGTCTTGCATTCTTAAGCGGCATGGCTTCAATGCCTACAAATTTACGTAAAGAATGTTATACATATATACATATCATCTTGAAAACATATCATCTTGAAAAGACTAGCTACAATGTCATAAACAATACTTACAGCAGACGTGTTAGGTGATGGGTCTCCAGGATTACTCGCAGTCTGTGCATCAGGAGAAGAGTGGGTCGCCATAGGTTGATTGGAAGCCTGAGATGCCTGCCACCGCAGCAATTCTTCCTTGACCTTCTCAACAACTACATCGTTGACCTTCTTAGCAACTATATCCTCGACTCTCTTATTCTCCTATACATGGATAAAAGAAACATTAGCTTCTTATTATTGAATTTCCTTTTGTAGTAACATTCTAAAAAAAGAATAGGTTACCTCTTCTTGAGAAAGTCCCGCTCTGGTTTTGCGCTGGGATGGCCCAAAGAATGCTTTGATGCCCACACCAGCGCATGCACCCCTAACACGTCCAGGATGCTCTGGGTTACCCAGAGCAACTGTCAATTCATCCCTTGTGCCCTGAGGGATGAACGTGCCTTGTTTCCTCTGCTCGTGCAGCTCCCTCTAATCACCATCAACAGAAATTGGTAATTTAACACCACAAATAATCAATATTCAAACGATTGCTCTAAGAGTTGTATTTTACCATTTTCGCAGTCGCCTCAGCAGTTACGGGCTTCTTTATTTCACCCTTCTTATTTTGCCTCCCAACTCTCCAGATATCATGGCGAGGCATGGGTGTGGCAGACTCCTGAGTAGGAGCAGACTCCTGAGTAGCCGCAGACTCCGTCTGTAGTCTTTGGTGAACGCTTGCATAGCCTTTTGGACCCATAGTGTGGTCATGCACATTCAGTGCACGCCTTGCTTTATGTGTGTCACTGAGGGCCTAGTTAGTATGCACATTAATGATTTGGTTAGTAGCACTAAATGTTAATCTTGAATAGGTGAATACAATGTATATTAATTAAATTGGGAGTGACGCCTAATACCTTGAATTCTTCAGATTTTCTTGAAGCAACAAAATTGTCCCAATCTTCTTTGTCCAAGAAGTTCCATTGTTCAAGGGATGACTTCTTCTTCTTATCACCCTCTTTTATGTATTCTCTGTTCAGATTTGTCCTATAATTCCTAAGCATCTTTCCAGCGTGTTGCATCACACTTTTACGATGCAACTTCTCATCTAATGCAAACAGATTCTGTAAAATATAAATGTTATTAACTAGTATCCAAAATAGAATTGCAAATAATAGAATTTGTAATCTAAAAAATAGAATTGCAAATAATAATAACTCACGCATAAATCCTTCCATATCAAGTCTTTTTTCCCCTGAGGAACTTTATGCCAATTATCATACTTAACACCACAATGGCTCCGAGTGGTACACCCAAGATAGTTTACAAAATTATTGCGGTTCACTCCAATTGCATTTCCTCCATTATCAAACTCCACAACCAATTTGGATCCACTGCCACTTAGCACTATTAACTTCTTCAACAGAGTGATGCCCCTTTTCTTGTTAAGTGTTTGGTGTTGTGCATCAAGTTGCTCCAGTGCTTCAGTGGGTACATGTGCATCATCAACCTAAAATTTGACAAAAATAAACACACTAAATTAGCCCAATATATAAATATAGGATATATGACATAACTAGAAGATAATGAATTTTATAGAAATACAGGATATGTTTTTAGAACTTACATTGGTATCCTCGCCATGCTCGTCATGGACATCATGCTCATCATGGACATCATGCTCATCATGGTCAGCCATCTGAAAATGTCATTAGAAAGGCAAACATTTAGCATTTGTATTAACTAGAAAAAGGCAAACATTTAGCATTTGTATTAACTAGAAAAAGGCTAACATTTAGCATTTTTATAAACATACATGTCTCTAAAATTGTGATCTTTTATCAATTAACAATCCTTCATTGTGATCTCCGCGCACATATAAGTCATCATTAGCTTCAATATTTTGTGGAGTTGGCAACCCAACTGAGAATGGACTGGAGTCATCATACGTATCATAGTACTCTTCTTCATCTATAGGATCTTCAATGAACTGTCTTTTACCATGAAGAACAACCGACCATTTATCATTTGCAGGATCATCGATATAGAATATTTGTTTCGCCTATGATGCCAATATGAATGGTTCACCCTTCTCGCCAATCTTTTCAAAGTTCACCAAAGTGAAACCCAATTCATCCACTATAACTCCTTTGGTGTTATCAACCCAATTACATTTAAAGAGCGGAATTTTGAAATCTATGTAGTCAAACTCCCAAATGTCTTCAATGACACCGTAATATGACATTTTAGCTTCACGTGGACTCTTATCCTTTGCACTTGCAAAGTACATAGTCGATGCTTGAAGAGTGACCCCACTATTTTGGACGACACTCTTATCATCTTGGCACTTTGTGTAATATGTGAATCCATTAATGTAAAACCCTTCATAAGACATAACATTCGGTTTTGGTTTAAAGGCGAGGCATTTGATAGTTTCTGTAATATCATTTGGTGTTTGAGATAGTTGATGTAAGACTTTATCTTCAAACCACTTAGTAAAAGTCTTATTATGCTCTCTAGCAAGCCACATTGAACTTGCTCGAGGATGTTGTCTCTTTATGAAATTGGTATGTTCTTCGATATAAACACTCACTTCGTCCATATTGTGTAAAATATACAAGTGAGCTTGTTCAAACTGCTCACGACTGATTACTTTCACCCGTGATCCCAAAATTCCTTTTCCCTCCTTAATATTCTTGTCATTATCAGGAGTGTCATTACCACTGAGAAAGTCATTGCAAAAATCCATAACCTCTCTCACCACATAACCTTCAATAATACTTCCTTCAGGCCGATAACGGTTTTGAACATCACCTTTAAAAATGCTCATGTATCGTTCAAAGGGATACATCCAATGCAAGAAAACTAGTCCCAACATTTTCACTTCCCTAGTCAAGTGGACAACCAGATGTACCATGATATCAACGAATGAAGGAGGGAAATACATCTCAAGCTGACATAGGGTAACAACCACTTCTCTTTGCAAATTATCGAGAGTATCAGGGTCAATAACTTTGCTGCATAGACTGTTGAAAAAGAAACAAAGTCTGGTAATTGCAAACCTTACATGCTTCGGCAATATAGATCGAATTGCCACGGGCAATATTTGTTGCATTAGAGTGTGACAATCATGAGATTTAAGACCTATCAACTTCAGATCTTTCATTGATACCAATCTACGGATGTTGGATGAGTAACCATGTGGCACCTTAACATTTACCAAGCATTCACAAAAAGTTTTCTTCTCCTTTCTAGACAACGTGTAACAAGCGGGAGGTAAGTATGTTCTTTTATTACCCATTTCATGTAATTCTGTTAATTCTGACCTTATTCCCATTTCACGTAGGTCTAGTCTAGATTTTATCCCATCTTTAGTCTTACCTGGTATATTTAACAGAGTACCAATGATGCTATCACAGACATTTTTCTCAACGTGCATTACATCGATACAATGCCTGACTGTCAAAGAACTCCAATAAGGAAGATCCCAAAATATTGACTTCTTCTTGAATGAAGAATTGTCACTCCGTGTGGCCATACTACATTGTGATTTCTTACCAAATTCATTGACAATGTCTTTTACTCTTTCATAAACAACATCCCATGGTATAGGTTTAGGTGCACTCCGTTCATCATTCCATCCATTGAATGCTTTGCGCTTCCTACGATACAGATGGAATTTTGAAAGAAACCTTCGATGACCAAGATATACAGTCTTGCCGCCATGTTTTAGTCTTATTGAATCAGTGTTTTCTTCACATATAGGACACGCTTTAGCTCCTTTGACACTATATCCAGAAAAATTCCCATATGCTGGAAAGTCATTAATAGTGCAAAACAACATTGCGTGCCTACATGGACAGTAGAACCTATCTGTAGGTTTTTTCCTATGTTCCTCGGCAAATCTAATAAACTGATCAAGACCAGATATAAACTCTGGGGTGCAACGATTACGAATGGATATCCATGATCTATCCATTCTATGATCAAAGAGAAAACAAGTATATATTAGTAAACAAGTATATATTAGGAAAAGATTAGGGTATACACTTACATCCTAAGTGTATAATGTGATGTCATTCTTATATATAATAAATGTGTACCACCTATCCTAAGTGAGATTAGGTGTTCAAGAATAGTCCCAAACCGGGGACTATCCAAGATTTATTCCTAATGAGTCAATCTTGGATGGGTTTCTAGGCCAACAAACACATTTGATGTCATTCTTATATATAATAAATGTGTACCACCTATCCCATCCTTGAACACCTAATCTCACTAGTAAGTGTATAATGTGTATTGGGTTTTCGAGAAAATTTCGGCAGAATTTCCCCGTTGTTCTCTAAGTACATATGTACTTAGAGAACAAACGGGGAAATGCTGCCGAAATTTTCTCGAAAACCCAATACACATTATACACTTACATCCTAAGTGAGATTAGGTGTTCAAGAACAGTCCCAAACCAGGGACTATCCAAGATTTACTCCTAATGAGTCAATCTTGGATGGGTTTCTAGGCCAACAAACACATTTGATGTCATTCTTATATATAATAAATGTGTACCACCTATCCCATCCTTGAACACCTAATCTCACTAGTAAGTGTATAATGTGTATTGGGTTTTCAAGACAATTTCGGCAACATTTCCCCGTTGTTCTCTAAGTACATATGTACTTAGAGAACAAACGGGGAAATGCTACCAAAATTTTCTCGAAAACCCAATACACATTATACACTTACATCCTAAGTGAGATTAGGTGTTCAAGAACAGTCCCAAACCGGGGACTATCCAAGATTTACTCCTAATGAGTCTGTTATAACCTCATTTTTCCAAATTATGTAATAAACTTTGTAAATTTAATTTAAAGATAAATGAATTCCATGATTGATGTAATGTGGACTGAAATGGATTTCATGAATAATTGTTTGTATGTTTCTTATTGGGCCTTGTTTTTATTTGAGCCCAAATCGATAGAATTAAAGAGTACATAAAGAAATCCAATAAAATAGAAAAAGGATATGGAATATGTTTCCAAAAATAGGATTTCGAGTTAATAGGTTCCTTGGGGTTCAAGGAACTCAAAATCATGAATTAATGATAAAAGAAATAAGGAAGACATGGAAAATGTGATTAATATGATGATAACTTGCATATTAAGAAACGGAATCGAATCCTTAGTATAATAACTCCAAATTTTGTAGGAAGGAAGAGAAACCTATGATGAAGCTTCCCTCAAAATTTGGTAAAGAAAGGAGTAACCGTTTGGGAGATATTAATTATCCAAGTTTCCTTTGATTTGGGAATATAATTCAATTAATTGGGAATTGTTTCCCTTTTTGGTTGAACGCGTTTAATGGAGACTGTTGGATTCTAATCCAATGGTTTGGGTTCATCTTCCAGAGTCCCAAAGGGACTCGGACTGTAGCGCGATACGAGGGATTTTTCCCTTGCTTTCCTGATCGGTACAGTGCATGTGCACTCAAGGTTTATGTCCCAATGGGATCGGGAGACCAGGACGAAGAACCTAGACCCTGGTTTTACCAGGTTTTGAGCGAGATTCGTGAAACACCCAATTGGGCTAGAACTAGTATGGTGGTCGAGTTTGGGAACCCTAATTGGGACCTACCAGTGCCTATATAAAGGTAACCCTCGGTTCCTTGCAACCTGACGAACTCAACCGACATCCTCTCGAGCGCCCTAACCCTCTCCTCTGTCCTTTTGGCCTAGCTCCGGCGAGCCTCAGCCGTGGCGTCGCCGCGTATCTGAGTTAGGAAGAAAAGGGAGGATGATGAGCAGCTGTCGTCCGATCGCGGACCACCGAGGTCCCTTGCGCGGTGCAACGGCAGGCTGGTCTTGCTGGGATCAGTGGGGCGGGCCAGCGCGAGGCGTCAGATCGAAGGATCACCGTGGACGGGAACATCAGACGGTCACTCGCCATCGACTGAGCGCATGTTTAAGTTAGTGGAGCCGATCAGCAAGAGACGTCGGATCGAGGCGTGGACCAAGGGGCGCACCGATCGAACGGCTACTAATTTTGGTAATATTCCCCTCTCTAGCGAATAATCAGGAAAAAGACTTTTCTTGCAAAAATAATAGAAATCGCTAGGATTGTCCAATTAGAAAACTTTGTATATGAAAGTTGCATAGAAAAATACAAGGAATACGATAAAAATATTTCCAGAACCTAATTCCACTCTGTTGTGCAAAAGTGCCTTAATTGGCTAATAAAGTGTATTAAATATTGATGAGAAACCCTAATTGCATGATTAGAGGGTATTTTGGTAAACCAATAGGTCAAATCGTCAAGTTTGACTCTGATAATGATAATGGTAGTTTAATTTACTATTTGATTGAAAAAATGCTTAACTTGGAATTATAATGTTTAAAAGAAGGTTAATTTGCATGGAAACCCTAATTTGGGATAAAAGGAGATAAAAATTATATTTTTATGAAATAAAGAAATCAGATGTCTAATAAAGGAAAATTCAATGAGAAATTATGAGTTTTATGTAGATTGATAAATTAAGGATAATAATGATGAAAGAAGAAGTAAAACCCTAATTTCCAGAAGAAACCCTAATTATGGAATTGAAATCCTAAATTGAATAATGAAATTGGATAATTATTAATAAAAGGAATTGGTACTTTTATTTCAGGATTTCTCTTCCACATTGCTTGTTGATTGGGTTATTATCTTGGAAAGTGCAATTAAAGGTATGTGGATACGCTTATGAATATCTCAAGTTAGTTTTTCGAAGTTTTCCGAAGGTTTCATCGATGACATGAATTAACTGTTGGATGAATTTAGTTCATGCAATTATAAAGTGAATATGACTATCACATAATGTATATGCCTTCTAGCTCAATCCTTGATCCTCTCTGTGTCGTAATGGCTGACCTGGTACAAAGGCTACCTAGAGGGTAGATCCACCGGGTCATGAAAGACTTCGGTTGCCTAGAGGGTAAGTCCATCAAGTCACCTTATAGAGGTACCATATAAGTCCTTACAGGGACAACACAGAGTTGTGGATAAGTATGGATTGAGTAGTTTGGCTTAAAACGTAATCTTGATTGTTAAATGATTAATTGAGTGATTACATTGTTACCATAGTTGCATGTTTATTTGTTTCCCCCACATACCAGCTACGGCTGACCGACGTTTTGTTTGTCGGCATTTTAGGTACAATGAAAAGAACAAACAGTAAAGTGGCACATGTGATACTAAATGAGAATTTAAGTGCAAAGGAGGATTTGATAGATTAGTATCGGTGTGGATAGAAGTGTAGAGATCCAACTTTTCAAAAGGTATGCAAAATTTTATTTTCTTACAACTTTCAAGTATAGTGTGTTAAAATTTGATAATTATTCTTGGTTAATTGCCGAACCTTTTATCCGGAAGTCATGGGTGCGGCTTCGACCTCTCAGTCTCCCTTAATTGGGGGTTATCGGGAGGTGGGGTCGTAACATTTGGTATCAGAGCTTAAGTTCCTCAGTTAACCATTAATAATTATTAAATTTTACAAACTCCATAGAACCCAAGGGAGTTATTAGAGGAGTATCTGAAAGACAGAGGTGTCTAGAAAGGGATCACGATCGGGGGCTGGCAAGATTTTCCTCCGCACCGCTAGTCGGAATACGAGGACTCCCGGACCCGTGTGACCGCTTGGCCAAAGTCTTAGGGTATGAATCAAAATAAGATACCTTTAGGACTTCTCATCTTATTCATCCCTTCTCATCACAAAATTCTGATAAGGACCTAAAGGATTAGGGTTTTCTCTCTTCTCCTCACCCTCTTGAGGTACAGGTGAGGTTAATAAGGTTTAAGGAATCCTCCACTCAATTAATGAAAGACATGTAAATAAGATGCCATGGACATAAGCTTAATAGATTAAGCGCAAAATAAATGATAGATACATGCTTAGGACGTATGACGTAAGATGTCATGTCCTCAGAAGAGACCTGAGGCTAGACCTTCTTGTTAGGAGGATAAGTTAGTCTGGGAGATAGAGATCTCCATTGCAAGTAGAGACCTGGCACGTCCTCTGAGGATGATGCTAACCCTAGCCCTAAGTGAAGGTTTGAGAGAGATGAGTTGGACTAGGTGTTTGAAAGGACATGCCTTTGGGATGCCATAGGATCCATGGGTGACCTAGCACCTTTGGCAACCTCAACCCTGGGAAGGGTCGTGCATGTTAGGGTACATGATATCTCTTTAGATGATGATATTAGTGAAGGACCATAGAAACCCCATGGGCTTGTACAAGTAGGGTGTAGTTGGCACCTAGGGCACATCATAGTGCTGATAGTAGGATGAAACCTTGGATAAGGAGTTATGATGGAGCATAAAGGGTTATGGATGATCTTGAGCAACTATAAGTTCGAACCTAGGCTTCACCCATGTAGAGCATGCTTTTGAGGATGATCCTTCATGAAGAAAGGACCTCTTATAGAGAGGTTGGTTATAGTTTTAGCTCTAGAGAGAGAGCAGGAAACCCAGCAAGAAGGTTGGAAGCCTAAGACGCTGAACAATGGATGATAGTGGTTTCCTCATGATCGATCCCTGAAGGTTGATGATACCTTGGTTGTCTTTAGAAGGACCAAACCCTAGAGATAGAATATGAAGCATCTGGTGCCTATGTGCCTACGGTATATGTGTTTACCTTCTGAGGTAGGAAGAAAAGTTCCTTAGACCTAGAAAGGTTTAGTAGCAGGTTATGAGGCCATGTACCTTGTTGGTTGTCCTTAAGGAGGACCCAACCCTAAGTGTTGCTCGAGTTGAAGGATGACAAGAAGTACATGTCATGCCTTTTGCATGCTTGGTTCATAGTTAAGAGATAGAGCATGCAGTTGGACACCTACACGTGAACCTAGGGTTCTAGGCTTAAGAGGGGAAGTAGTGTACCTAATGCTCATGGTGAGAGTTGAGTTCCTGGTCGAAGCGAGCATGGTACTTCTCATGAATAGAGGAAAAGGGAAGCCCCTTAAGTTTAAGGTATGTTTGATGAACCCCTCACAACTAGGATAATGATAAGGGAAAGAATGATCTTGATCCGGTATTGAGGAAAGAGGACAAGTATGACCTAGCATGGTACAGTAAGCGGGCTGCTTATGCCTTAATGGTTTGCTAGGGTTAAGTAGGCTCGTGTGGATGTAAACCCTAGACCTAAGAGCTTTTATGACCTCAGAGATAGTTTTCCTCCCATCCTGGGAGAGGGACCCCTTTGGGAGGGTGTATATCAGTTTTGTTGGTTTAAGGTAACCTAAAGAAGTCTCATAGGATCTTGAGAAGCTTAGTGAAAAGTACATAGTATAAGATTGAATCTACAGACCCATAGATATCCATCTCTATTGCATGTGAATGTCTTACCATGGAGGTAACCAGTATGGGGCTTGACCAAGGTAGGCAGGTTGCCATAATGCCTATGAACGGATGAGAGTCAGCCCATGAATGCAGAAAGAGAGATGATGAAGAATTGGGTAAGATTCTAAGTGAACATGTACTATAATGGAGAATCCTAAGTCTATCCTAGGGTCAGGTAGGGATAAGACCGATGAAAGTAGGAGTTGCCTAATTCCCGAGTTTAACATGACCATAGGGTCGGGAGGTAACAGCTATCATTGTTTGAGGGCCGTGGGTTACGAGATTGATCACCTTCATGAACTCATGGGACCCTAAGGGCAGATGAGTAGGGCACTCTCTTGATGCATGAGGGAAGAGGGATGACCCCAAAAGAGTCGGTACCCTATAGATCTAGAGGAGATGACCAAGGATATATACCTCAGTAGGTTCAAGACTAGTTTGATATCATGATGGTTGTGATGAAGAGACATATGTGGAACGTTGCAACTTAGATTTAAAGGTGTACTGGCAAGGTGGGATGTACCATCTCTACTCTTGGAACAGGAAGAACTCTGTATTTGGACTGCAGCCAAATGCTTATTTCCTCTTGTTATGGGGGTGAGAGATAGTACATTATGCATGTCATACACCAAGGATAAGAGATGATGTAGGTTGGAACGTTGCCACGAGAAATGGGGATAGAGAAGATATCTACCCTGGTAAAGTGAATGATACATGGATGGTTTGTAAACACTAAGAGGAATAAGGTAGTCCCCTTATGAGGATGTTTTTATCATGAACTATGTCGAACTTACAAGTTATACCAGGTTGAGTTTGAGCACCATGATGATGAAATTAGAGAGTGTTCTTTATTGAAGATAGACATATAGTTTGAGGTGACATGATAAGTGAAATACATGGAAGTGTTACCTAATACCTAATGATGTGAAGTGGTAATGGATGCTCTGGTTGAGATACATCTGACTTATTTGACTAGAAGCTAGAAGAGGTTGTTTGGCTAACCCTAAGTTGAAAAGGAGAGGTGTTTGGATAGCACTCAGATGTAACAAGATACGTTGAAAAGTTAAAGGTTGTTTGGTTAGCCAGTCTAGTCCTTAATGCAATGAAAGGATGGAAGTAGAACCTCAAGTGCACTTATTTGGAAAAAGAAGGTGATGAAACCCCGACTAGAGTGGTTTAGGGTTTCGAAGGAATCATGACTTACATGAAATCATGATTGAAGACCACCATACACCGTGGAAAATGGCAATAGCTATTTGGATGCTTAAGATGAAGTTGCATGTGGTTTATGGCCATGCAAGCCAGGAGGTAAAGGACAAACCCCAGTAACTCAATGTATCGATATAGAGGATAAAAGAATCCCTGAGAGGGAATGAGAGCTCAACACTATGGATGTTGTTATAGGTCTTCCCTGGACCGAGGAAGGTCGAGATGCAATATGGGTTATGGAAGATCTCCTTACCTAGATGACATAAGGAAGATATAGTGGTGTTAAGGGACAGATCTAGTTGAACTACCCATGAGAGAGATGGTTCAACTACACCATGAAGCGAGTTCAAGGGTTCTTGAGTTTGACCTAAAGGTTCACTTCCATAAAGTGGAAGTAGGTACATGAAGAACTCAATGTTAGTATAGTTTATCACCCCTAACTATGGTTAGTATGATCCAGCCTAAAGGGTCTGATGAGGGCATGTGTGCTCGTTCAGGGTGATATCTAGAGACAGTTCTTGTCCTATGAAAGATGTGACAATGACCACCATCACCAGTATCGGGTTTTATAAGAAGCTCTATAAGGAAGGTTGTGTCGGTCACAACTTCAGTAAGGTGATGTTGGTGAAAAGGACCACACGATGGATAGAAAAGGGACCACAGTGCATGTAGATGAAGTCACTTTGATTGTGCAAGGGATGAAAGGAGCCTAGAGACGATGAGAGTCGTGAGCAGATGCAAAGTGGACTGACATACAAGTACTATGGGAAAATATAATGAGGATCCGACCCCTCTGAGCTGCAGCTGAGGAAGTTGGGTCCTCGATACATGGGTCCATTAGAGATGGATGGGTGTAGATGGTTAGGTTTGACCCTACCCCTCAGGATAGAGTAATGGGAGATTTTTTCCATGTGTCCAATTTAGAGCACTATGTGAGGTACCCGACCATGTGTTGAGCAATGAACCTAGTGAGCCCCAAGGGAGGCTGAAATGGCCTGAGTCACCTGTGTAGTTTATAGATGCCACGATGAAAGAGCTCAGAGAAAAGAATATGTGATGATAAAGTTTCTTTGCAAACGCCATGAGTACAGAAAAGCCACATAGGGGCCAATGATGGACATGGAAAAGTCTTATCCTGAATTGTTTGTTTGCTTGCCTGAATTTTGAGGACAAAATTCTTATAAGAGGGGAAGGATGTTATAACCTCATTTTTCCAAATTATGTAATAAACTTTGTAAATTTCATTTAAAGATAAATGAATTCCATGATTGATGTAATGTGGACTGAATTGGATTTCATGAATAATTGTTTGTATGTTTCTTATTGGGCCTTGTTTTTATTTGAGCCCAAATCGATAGAATTAAAGAGTACATAAAGAAATCCAATAAAATAAAAAAAGGATATGGAATATGTATCCAAAAATAGGATTTCGAGTTAATAGGTTCCTTGGGGTTCAAGGAACTCAAAATCATGAATTAATGATAAAAGAAATAAGGAAGACATGGAAAATGTGATTAATATGATGATAACTTGCATATTAAGAAAAGGAATCAAATCCTTAGTATAATAACTCCAAATTTTGTAGGAAGGAAGAGAAACCTATGATGAAGCTTCCCTCAAAATTTGGTAAAGAAAGAAGTAACCGTTTGGGAGATATTAATTATCCAAGTTTCCTTTGATTTGGGAATATAATTCAATTAATTGGGAATTATTTCCCTTTTTGGTTGAACGCGTTTAATGGAGACTGTTGGATTCTAATCCAACGGTTTGGGTTCATCGTTCAGAGTCCCAAAGGGACTCGGACTGTAGCGCGATACGAGGGATTTTGCCCTTGCTTTCCTGATCGGTACAGTGCATGTGCACTCAAGGTTTATGTCCCAATGGGATCGGGAGACCAGGACGAAGAACCTAGACCCTGGTTTTACCAGGTTTTGAGCGAGATTCGTGAAACGCCCAATTGGGCTAGAACTAGTATGGTGGTCGAGTTTGGGAACCCTAATTGGGACCTCCCAGTGCCTATATAAAGGTACCCCTCGGTTCCTTGCAACCTAACAAACTCAACCGACATCCTCTCGAGTGCCCTAACCCTCTCCTATGTCCTTTTGGCCTAGCTCCGGCGAGCCTCAGCCGTGGCGCCGCCGTGTATCTGAGTTAGGAAGAAAAGGGAGGATGATGAGCAGCTGTCATCCGATCGTGGACCACCGAGGTCCCTTGCGCGATCCAACGGCAGGCCGGTCTTGCTGGGATCAGTGGGGCGGGCCAGGGCGAGGCGTCAGATCGAAGGATCACCGTGGACGGGAGCATCAGACGGTCACTTGCCATCGACTGAGCGCATGTTTAAGTTAGTGGAGCCGATCAGCGAGAGACTTTGGATCGAGGCGTGGACCAAGGGGCGCACCGATCGAACGACTACTAATTTTGGTAATATTCCCCTCTCTAGCGAATAATCAGGAAAAAGACTTTTCTTGCAAAAATAATAGAAATAGCTAGGATTGTCCAATGAGAAAACTTTGTATATGAAAGTTGAAAAGAACAAACAGTAAAGTGGCACATGTGATACTAAATGAGAATTAAAGTGCAAAGGAGGATTTTATAGATTAGTATCGGTGTGGATAGAAGTGTAGAGATCCAACTTTTCAAAAGGTATGCAAAAAAAAATTTCTTACAGCTTCCAAGTAGTGTGTTAAAATTTATTAATTATTCTTGGTTAATTGTCAAACCTTTGATCCGGAAGTCATGGGTGCGGCTTTGACCTCTCGGTCTCCCTTAATTGGGGGTTATCGGGAGGTGGGGTCGTAATAGAGTCAATCTTGGACGGGTTTCTAGGCCAAAAAATACATGTATGTGTTGTCATTCTTTACAAATAATTTTCAATTCCAATAAAATACATAGTTACATATATGCATGTTCATACAATCATTATAATATAATTAGATTTGGGACAAAAACATTTTAGAATTTATACATAATTCCAACTCTAATCAAATACATTACATGCATTTTTATCACAACAATTTAATCGATGCAAGAAAAAGTAGAGAAGGACCAACCTTGTCAGAGGGAAGAAGGCAGAGGCTCCGGTGGCTCTGGCTGGAGGAGTAGCTAGCAGCGACAGCGGTGGAGGAGCAGCTAGCAACGACAGCAGTGGAGGCTGGAGAAGTTGTTATGGAGGCGCAACGGCGGTGGAGGAGCAGCTAGCAATGACGAAGGCGGCACGACGACAGCTGTCGTGGAGGCTGGAGAAGGCGGTGGTTGCGGCGGCGTGGCGGTGGCGCTGGTTGCGGCGGTGGTTGCAGCAGTGTTTGCGGCAGTGGTTGCGGTGGTGGTTGTGGCGGAGTGGTTGCGGCGGCGCACAAATCGGCGGCGTGGTCAGGCGACAGCAGAGAAGAAAGGGGGAAATCGGCTCGCGATGAAATAGAAGAAAGGGGAAGAGTCGGGTGATCGTGGGATATTAAGTTTACAAATAGTGTCAGTTGTTTGAATAACTGATGCCTAAACATCTTCAGCGTCGGTTGTTGGAAACAACCGACGTCCAATTGGACAATATTTACACAAAATTATTTGGCGGGAACCACTTTCAGTGTCGGTTATCAAAAGATAACCGACGCTGAAAGTGACACTTTTCACACAAATTTTCATCACCCATAGGCGTCGGTTTCTATCCAAATAACCGACGCTGTATGTGACACTTTTTCTTTTTGCTTGAAAATTGGATTTCACGGGCGACTTTAGGCATCGGTTTGTTATACACAACCGACGCTGAATACAAAGTGGTACCCGTGTCTGGCTGGTCTTCGAATATAGACGTCGGTTTGTATAAATAACTGACGTCTAATAGTATAGGCGTCGGTTTTCCTAATGAACTGACGCCCAGAAAAGCGACATTGAATGATGTTTCTGTAGTAGTGTATTACCTAAGGTATTCATGATGCTTATTACACAAGCATATCACATGGCTCTCAAGGCCTTTAATTGACTTGTCCCCTTTAACTAGGCAACAACTTATTCACATGGCTTATAATGCCACTGCACATTTTGATATTTCTTAATAAGCAGCAATAACATAATAGCACACCTGGCCAATACATATCTTATTACTTCTCTCTTAGAAACAATAACATGATGGCACATAAGGTCAATGCATATTTTGTTACTTTTCATTAAGAAACAATAACATGATGGCACATAAGGTCAATGCATATTTTGTTACTTTTCATTAAGCAACAATAACATGATGGCACATAAGGTCAATGCATATCTTGTTACTTTTCATTAAGCAAAAATAACATGATGGCACATAAGATCAATGCATATTTTAATATATAAAAGCCATAGCTCAAATCTGGCTATAATCACCATCTCATGATATCTGCATGGTTAATAGATATGATAACAGTCATGTGATTCAATTATTACATCATGTGATACAATAGTAACACCACCATTCCTATATCAAGATTAAGGTTTACTATCAATTAGGATTTTTCATTCCATTACCCAATTTAGGGTTAGGATCTCCCATTTCTCATTAGTTAGGGTTTCATGTTTACATCATTAGTTCAACCCTAATATATTGATCCACCCCTCTAGGAGCATTCAATACTATCATAAGTATTTACTCATGATCATTACTTTCATCATATATCATTTTTGAATATCAATTCAAGGTATGAGTTCGTCTCTCAACCTTACCATGGTATGCTTATATCATACCCATTATCTTGTCTTAGCCTCTTTCTCATAGTGTTTATCCAACACTTATCAAAGTGCATTGAATTCATTACATCTTCATTGTAATAATTTACATAACACACACTTCTTGTGTTTCTATCCAAGTATGTTGGATTGAGATGCATCAAGGTATAGGTATAACAACCCTGAAATGTTAAATGTGATATCTATCATGTCCTGATGTATCACTTTTCTCCTCATTCCACCTTACTTAACATAATCAACTGACCTTGTATTAAGGTATTTCCCTCTTAATACTTTTAACCACTCACCTATCACTTTCATTATATAGTGCATAGGTTACACATTAGAATTGTCCAGCTTTCTTTAATGATATGGACTTATCTAATGGTTAAGCATTGTTGATATAGAATAACCCATTATCAATTACTTAAGGTATTTCAGCTCTTATAATGTTATCCACATCATTATTTAGTGTTGCATACATCATTCCTAAGAATTTCATGCTCTCATCCTTGTAAGGTATATAGGGTTGTTACACATGCATGGAGTTAGATATATAATGATCTAGGCATCTTCTTGTCCTTTATACCCTTACTCATTAGAATATCAAAATTACCATTCATATGTTTTATCAATTTTACCCATCATGGGTGTAACATTCTCATCTTGCTTGATTATACTAGCCATACCCTACTTTAATGTATTGGCCATTATATCATCACTAGGGTTTCATATATCATTACATGGCATTACCCTGGATTTGAGTCTCACATTACATCATTGCATAAGGGTTCCATATAACATCATTTTAATTTATGGTTTCACATGGCATTACCCTAGATTTGGGTTTCACATGGCATTACCCTAGATTAGGGTTTCACATGGCATTACCTTAGATTAGGATTTCACATTCAATAAACCACAATTAGGGTTTACAATTCATCCCAATTAGGGTTTTGAATCACTTTACCCTGAATTAGGGTTTCACATGTCATCACCCTTAATTAGGGTTACATCCTTACCATAGATTAGGATTATACCCAACATTTCCCTAATTAGGGTTAAGGTTCATCAATCTTCTTAATTAGGGTTTTATGATCTCTTTATCATGGATCATTCCCTAAAAAATTCATAGTTTATTTATATTGAAAGTATTGAGGCTTATACATTACATGATTATTCTACATGTATGGATTCCTCTCTCTCTCTCATCCTCTCTAGAATATTGACTATGTCAAACTTGGTTAGATTAGGTCATTCAACCCTTCAATTAAGTTTATTTAATTAGGGTTGACATAGCATTTTGAAGTATTTCTTATCTAAGCTTTATGGATTAACTCATCTAATATTACCAATCACTTTGTACCCTAAAGGTACAACCCTAGTGATTTTCTTTAAGATAAATCAGTAATAATTATAGGGTCAAATGATCCCTCATCACATTAAGTTATCAATTGAATTGATCACTTTAAATAAACAAACGATCTTAACCCTTTGATCTCTAAATGGTTTGAAACTATTTGGGCAAATTGCCCTTGAAACCGAATGGGCTTGGGTCTCCAAACAGTTTGAGACCGTTTGGGCTCAAACGGTCTTAAGACCGTTTGGTCCAAACCATCTCAAAACCAAATGGACCAAAAAGTCCTTTCCACACTTACACGATTCATGATTTCAATGGATGAATCGATTATCAATTGAGTCCTTGATTTATTTACCATTTGAAATATTGAATCAACCTTCAATTAGACCATAAATTAGGGTTTTGAACCCAATTGATATAGGATTTCAACTCAAGGAACCTTCAATTAGGGCTTGGAATCGAGTAGCCATCAATGATCAACATTATGGAATTGATTCCATTGCAACTAATGAATAATCATCAAATTTTTGATATGACCAGACCCCAAACGGTCTTGAGGTCATTTGGATGACCTCCAAACGGTCTTGAGACCGTTTTCCCTATTTCACCCTTGAATTTTGTGGAATTCAATAGGGTTTGGGTCATTGGATTGATCATCAAATCAGCAATTGATTGCATTTCAATTTGGTATCTTTGGACCTTCAAATACTCAACCATACTTAACCCTTGACCTCCAAACGGTCGTGAGACCATTTGGGTGACCTCCAAACGGTCTTGAGACCATTTGGGCTAAGTCAACCCAAAAACCTCAATTAACCAAATTGAAAATCAACACTTAACCCGATTAGGGTTTACTAATTAATTAACCTTCAACTGATGATCCATTTGGAATTCCTTAATCAAATTTGATAGGTAATCAACCATCACCATTAACATCAGAATTCCCAAATGGTCAACCATGGTCAACTCTCCCAAACGGTTTGAAACTGTTTAACTTCAAACGGTTTGATAAAACTGTTTGCTTTCAAACGATTTTGGTTGAAACCGAATGAGATACAATTCTTTGGAAAAAGTCTCCAATATGATTTCATAATCATCTACCTTCGTTCATGTAAATCCTAGTATATCTTATTTCATGGAAATACCATTTTCAACAAGCAATTAATCAAGAAGATGAAGGAATCAACAAAATTGCAAGATTAATAGTTGAATAACAATGTAGGGGGGTTCAAGTTGTATAACCTGCCTCCAATTGATATCCAAAGCTTCCATATCACGTCAAAAATGGTTGATGAAACTCCTTTCACTATCCCAAGGCTCGTCCTCAAGCTTTGAGTGAAAAGGAATGGTTATAATTGAAGAGGGGATCGAGATAAGAAGAAATCATGCATTGATTTGTGATTTCCACCATGGATTCAAGGTGAAAGAGAGTCAATAAGCTTACCAACAGGTTGGGGATCGTTCTCCTCTTGCTCCCAATCTCCCAAGGTCGTTTTTCAAGCAAAGTGTGGAAGTGAATTCGAAATTCCCCCTTTACTCTATGGATAAATGAGCTTATATGCAATTTTTATTAAAAATTCAATTAGGAGAGAGAAAGTAGGAATTATTTCCCCCAAATCCTTTCCACTTGCCCCCTTCGCTTCCTTAGGGATGAGGCTATCCTATTTGCCTCTTATTATTCTCAATTATTGACAATTCAAAGAAAAGAAAATTAAGCACCTTAAATCATTTTATAATAATATCCATAAGTGAGTGGATATTGCTTTTTCTTATAATAATGTGAGTGAGTTATCCACTTCCTTTGGATATTTTCGTGCCTTTTCAAGGCACAATCTCGTAAAACCCCTTTTTAAATTCATCCTTCAATAATTGGTTGAAGGGTTCTTTAATTAATATATTTCTTTTTGCATACAATTGAATTAGGGTTTCAATTATGCATAAATCTTGATTATTTTAGTATCAAGATTCTCTCTCCTACAACTTAACTCAAATGAGGCCCCCCTCTCATTTTATATTCTCTACATGATGCCAAGAAACATAAGGGACCTTATTGAAGTGATAATTTGCATATTGAACCCTAGGTTTTGGGTAAATTGCACTTTATTCCAAAACTAGGTTTTAATGCACAAACATTGCTTCTTGGTACTCAGTCTTTCTCAAGCCATACCACTGCATCATTTCTATTCTCATGATGCTTCAATAGATGAGGAACATATTATCATGTAACATTTGTAAGATAACCCCTCAACTTGGGTAATTTGCACTTTAGTCCAAAATAAGAAAACATTGTTTCAACATTATTCAAATAGGACCAAAATTGAAACATAAGTTCCTCTTGAGCCTTAATTACTTTTCACAAAATAAAATTAAGGATCTAATTAACTTTCTTAAGCAAAACTCCCAGGGTTAAGGCATAACCCGGGTCAGGGATATTACAACCACCTTCTTAAATGGAATTTGGATTATTCAATACATTCAATGATGTAGTGGTATAGGTATATTCAAACACAAAAATGGTGTGGTGATGATGACTATCGAACTGGATCCATCTGGAGTGTCTCTTAGGATGATGTAGTGGTATAGGTATATTCAAACACAAGTATGTGGTATTTTGTTTCTTTTTTATTGTTTTATACTTATATCATTATTTTTTAGTTCAATATTCTTAGGATGATGTCATCATCATCAAGCTCTAAACCCACGAAACTTTCTGTGATTTCCATGGTGAATGCATCAATCAACCAAATATTTTTTTGAGAATAAGAAAGGATCAACAATTTGATAAGGAATTCAATGCAATAGCAATACTAAGGGTTCAAGTTATAAAAATTGCCTCCAATTGAGCTTCAAATCTTGGAGCTTCACTTCAAAAATGGTGGATGAAGCTTTTGCAACTCCCCCCTAGACTCGTCCTCAAGCTTTTGGGTGAAAAGATTGGCTAGGGTTGAAGATGGAGTGAAGAAAAGAAGAAATCAATGATTTATTTTCGATTTCCACCATGAAATTATGGTTGAAAGTGATAAAGAAGCTTACCAACAGGTTGGGGGTCGTCCTCCTGATCCTCCAAATCTCCCTTGGTCGTTTTCCAAGAAAGGAGAAGAAAGGGATTTGAAAAAGCCTTTGATTTGGCTTGTAAAGGGTGTTTTTATAAGAAAACCGATGAGAGAGAAAGTGCCTTATAAAAATCATTTAACTTCAAAATTAGTGTAACCTCTTCCCCCTCCATTCCTTGGGTACGAGGCTATCCCATTTGCCTCTTATTCATCTCAGTTATCCATGTTTTAAAGAAAAGTAAATTAAGCACCTTAACCCTTATAATATTAATATCCTAAAGTTAGTGGATATTACTTTTCTCTATTTTATGTGAGTGAGTTATCCACTTGCTTTGAGATATTTCGTGGCCTAGAAAGGTTACAAGTGTGTTCACACTATGTCAAATTCAACCATCTAGTTTTTGGTTGAAGGCTCTTCAATTATTTTATTTATTTTTTGCATTAAATTGAAATAAAGTTTCAATTATGCTTAAATCTTGATTATTTTAATATCCAGATTCTCTCTCTTTCGAAGTAATTCAAATGAGGCGCCCCTCTCATTTTCTTTGCTCTAAATGATGCCAAGAAACATTAGGGACTATTTTGAAGTGATAATTTGCTTATTGAACCCTAGGTTTTGGGTAAATTGCACATTACACCAAAACTAGGTTTTAATGCACAAACATTGCTTTATCAGCTCTTTCTTGGTACTCAGGCTTTCACAAGCCATTCCTCTGCATCATATTCATTCTTATGATGTCTCAACATCTGAGGAACATTTTATGATGTACAATTTGCAAGTTAACCCCTCAACTTGGGTAATTTACACTTTAGTCCAAAATTAACAAAACAATGTTTCAACATTATTAAAAAAGGACTGAAATTGAAATATAAGTTCCTCTTGAGCCTTAATTACTTTTCAAGAATTAATAGCAAGCATGTAATCAACTTTATTAGGCAAAAAACCTATGGTTAGAACATAACCCAGGTCAGGGATGTTACAAATTATAACCCCTAACAAGGATTTCGTCCCCGCAATCCCAGATAAAGGAAAACCTATATTATTTATTCGTCATACTATCTAGTCTCTGCAGAACATTTCATTGTTATGGAGACACCATAAAGCTTTGATCAACATAAAATTATTCCACACAAGTTTATCATAGAAGGGTTCACAAAGGACACATACTCCACTATCCTTTTTATTATTGATTGTGGAGTTGATTCTGTGTCAGGTAATACTTTCCTTATTTTTACCATTTCATGTGACAAATTCCTATTTCTAAGGAGTCTTCCATGCTCCTTAGTTAATTCAGCATTTCACTTTTAAGGTCACAATTATATTATGTCACCCTCTTGGGACTATAATCCTTTTCATACCTTGATTGTGCCATCTCACTTGGTGACACAATACTAGATCCCCTTATTACTTGTACTAACTATCTCATTAGTTGTACATTTAATCATCATAAGGAGAAGTTACTTATCAATTAAGAATTTATCTTAAAGATATCTTTAATTATTATTTTTATTCCAAGCATAAACCCCTAATCATATGATGTTCATATTATTTCATGTAAAATTAAATTGATTTCATGATTGACCATTACAGGTAGTCAACATAAATCATCTATTATTTCTTTAGATACCAAGATCTCTTACCTTGGTATCTATCACATGTGTTGAAAACACATCACATATTTATCTTCTTTTCATCTTGGGACATTACCTGTTACATATATTCTTTTCTTGGGAGCAAGGTCCAAAACATACTGATACTTATCCAAGTATTCATGAACACCTTTTAAAATTATGCACATCAAGTGTCCTAAGACCCACTTGATTTTCATATCCCCGGAAGGAAAGAAAACAAGGAATCAGTTTCCTCTTAATATTTCATGTATTTTCAATTGTTCATGAATCATTTACTCTTTATCTCATCCTAGGTTCCTTGCCCTCAACATAGGAATTAATGAGGATGTTTACATAATGTTATTCCTTTCTTTGTTATTATCTAACATGTTCATGAGCATCTTGTGATCTCATCACATTTCCCATTTCCACACTATGGAAAAGATATTTATTAAACTTTATTGGACAAGAATCATTTCCCTTGTTCCCATTCTTGTCTTATGAGGAGTATACTTTTTACTTCCTCATGCACACTTACTCATCTGAGATTAGCATAGATTTCTCTTTCTTGTACTTAGGATATGATATATTTATTTATTCCATATTTCTAATTTCATGATACTCATTAGATTGTCTCAGAATGACTACTTGATCAGAGCAATAAAAAAGATAACAATCTTTGAGTTTCCATACTCACTTTATCATCAATAGTTGTATACCTGGCCAGGGTATATAAATATTGAGATTAAGTAGTATGCACTTTGTATACTATCATATTCCTCCCTTTTTATATTATCACATGTATAACATTTAACATTCCTGAATTTTATCCAGGAACCTCTTCTATACCTCATCCCTTTTTCATAGAGGTAAGAACAATATAAAACATCTATAATGTTTACTTATGCAAAATGTAAGTCCTCTTAGGACTAATCAAGGAAATATCAATCAATTTCTTTCTCAATTAAACTCAAGAAACCATAAAATGACATGTTAGAATGACATTATTTTGTCTAACCTGTCATGATTCGTGGATGGTTCACTGCCTCGGGCTGATTCTGCCTCAGAGGTTTATTCACCATAACATTTCTGGCTGAGCAATCTCTCGCCAGATGTCCTATCTGTCTACACTAGTGGCAAGTTCTGAGCTCTAGATGTGGTCTAGAAGGTTCTTTACCTTTTCTAGATAGCCATTGCCTTAGTGCACTAGGCCCTGGCTGTACCGATGGTACCAAAAACTTCTTCTTTTTGGAAATACTAGGCCTCTGTTCCTGGATTTGGATAGGCCTTTTCTCAATTCTTCCTTTATATTCCTTTTCTGGACAATTAGGTATGATATGTCCAGGCTTCCTACACTTATGGAAGATCCTGGTTTCAGATTGTATCCTATTCCTTTCATCATTATTCATTGCTCCAACAGGCTGATGTTGAGTAGGAAACCTATTGGAGTTCAACACTTCATCATTGGGGGCAAGTAGTCTAGGTTGCATTGGTAATGCATGATCTACTATGTGTATCATAGTTGTACTAAATTGCTCAAGCAGAGGAGGGAAAGTTGGGCTCTCTATCATGGCTAGGTAAAACGGGGGATGTGCAGGTGTATGTTCTTCTCTGCTCTAATCCCCTGCATCTCTTCTTGGTGCAACATTGTTGCTTTCTACAGCAAACTCCTCATAAGACCCAGTCATCTTCAAGTTCTTCTTCTCCTATATGAGCAGAATACACTATCAAATACACTGGAAGACACTAGAACAGACTGTACTACCTTAGTCCTATCTCTCTGTAGGCTCAGCGAACCTAGAGCTCTGATACCACTAAATTGTGGCATCCAACTTATAAAAACATGATTTACTTAAGCAGAAGCGAATCATTTGCAGTAGATTACTAAAAATGACTAAAAATTTAAAACTTTTTGCAAAGAGATCCACACATAGGAAACCTCTTTCATAAAGAACCAAAGTATACATTTACATCATGGTTCATAAGTACATAACTTGTATCATCTCTTCTCAAGGATTACAACATCAGCTGCCCTATTAACATTATATACATACAGCATAAGAACCTCGAGGCATCAAGCCAAAATCTCAGATCGGTTCATTAAAACACTAACTATAAATTCCGAGGACCAGAGAGTAAAAAGACGACACATAGGACTACTATCTATACAAAAATTGGCAGCCAGTGCCTCCACCTGAGTTATCACTGATGTCCCTGTTGTTGCTGCTGCTTTTCCCTTGCTATAGGGTTCCTGCTTCTTCTACGTTTACCTAAAAAGTTGGATCCCACGAGGGTGAGACAATTGTAAATTGCCCCAACGGGAGATATAACTCTCTGCCAAAACATTGTTATCGCGGTTTATTATAATAAAACTGAGCAGGAGTTCTTATATATTAACAGCAATATTAATCATTGAATGAAGAGAGTAACATAATCTCCTTTCCTAAGGAGAGCATTGCATTTATCCATGATAGAATCATAATTCATCCATCTACTTGCAATGAGTATAAAGAGATATGAATAACATCTATCGACTAGAGATGCATAAAAGAAATGAAACATTAGCCAATGAATTTTTGTATTCAATCCTTAAGCAAACATGCTATACGGCTGATTACATTTTACAATCACACTTATGCCCTGAGGAGATGAGTTATACCTCTCAAACTCCAACCGACCATTGTGAAGTCGAAATCAGTACCATACAAGGTCAATGGAAGAGCCGGCTTCCAAGACCTCTCAAATCTCAGTTAGTGTGAGACAACATGTAGGACATCTTGTGTCTCTGCTAGATAGCTTTCCAGGGTATACTGGCAACTTCGCTATTAGAGTTACAGGGGCGTCTACACTCTCTTTGCAATCGTGAGATTTCTTATTTATTTCCATCGATCCGGCATTAATATTATTGGGAGATGTGTATTGCATCTGTCCCAATCATCGGGAGATTTGTGGTACCTCCATCCCAGTACAATAATGAAGGATTGAGAGGTTTAATGTTTACCTTTCCTCAGTTCCCTCATTAGGACATCAGGATACATTCACCCATTGCCCCCACATATTCAAAATATGTGTTTTGGGTTTTTCCGCAGAGCATCCGTTTCACCATCACCTATTGCTGACGGTGATGGATCTATGGTCAGGGCTCTACATGATATGATTTCACTTGATTAATTAAGTACATTAGCATATTATTTTAGCATCAGTTAAGTTCTCAAACAGGAATTATTATGACAATTGCTACAAAGAAACATGTAAGATCTTATCTATAGCTTTACCAGAACTTATAATGCATTGGGATCTTAATCCCTTATCTCATTACTTGAAAGTTTACATCTTACAACAACATCATTATCTTACTTATCAAAACTGGGTATTCATACCCTCAATTCATCACTATGACTGTTTCCACTTGTTAGGTAACGATTACCTCTAGGTCCTCAAACTGAGGTATACATGATACTTGTTATACAAGCATCTCATATGGCTCACAAGGCCCATTAAATGTCTTGTCACCTTTCACTAGGAAACAACTGACTCATATGACTCATAGAGGCCATGCCCATTTTGTTACTTTAACTAAGCAACAACAACATTGAGGCACACAAGGCCAATCAATATTTTAATATGTAAAAGCCATAGTTCAAATCTATCTATGATCACCATCTCATGATATCTGCATTGTTAATAGACATGATAACATTCGTATGATTCAATTATCACATCATGTGATACAATAGTAACACCACCATTCCTATATCAGGATTTGGGTTTACTATCAATTAGGATTTTCCATTCCATTATCCAATTTAGGGTTAGGATCTCCCATTTCTCATTAGTTAGGGTTTCATGTTTACATTATTAGTTCAACCCTAATATATTGCTCCACCCCTCTAGGAGCATTCAATACTATCATAAGTATTTACTCATGATCATTACTTTCATCATATATCATTTATGAATATCAAAACAAGGTATAAGTTAATTTCTTATCCTTACCATGGTATGATTACATCATACTCATTTGTTTGGCTTAACCCCTTTCACAAGACATATTAACATGTACTTATCAAAGTATATCAAACTCATTACAATCTTATTGTAATAACTACATACCACATTCTTCATGTGTATGTTATCCAAGTATGTAGGATGGATATGCATCACGGTATATCAACCCTGAAATGCTAAATGTGATATCTATCATCTCTTGATGTATCACTTTTCTCCTCATTCCATCTTACTTAAGATAATCAACTGACCTTGTATTAAGGTATTTTCCTCTTAATACTTTTTACCATTCACCTATCACTTTCATCATATAGTGCATAGGTTACACATTAGTATTGTCCAACTATCCTTAATGACATGAACTTATCTAATGGTTAAGCATTGTTGATATAGAATAATCCATTATCAACCACTTTAGGTATTTCAGCTCTTAGGATGTTATTCACTTCATCATTTAGTGTTGCATTCCTCACTCCTAATAGTTTCTTGTCCTCATCTTTGTAAGGTGTATAGGGTTGTTACTCATGCATGGAGTTAGATAAATATTAATCTAGGCATCATCTTGTCCCTTATACCCTTACTCATTAAAGTATCAACATTACCATTCATAAGGTTTATCAATTTCACCCTCCATGGGTGTAACATGCTCATCTTACCCAATTAAATTGGCCCTACCCTACTTTAGTGTATTGGTTATTATACCATCACTAGGGTTTCATATATCATTACACGACATCACCCTTGGTTTGAGTCTCACATCACATCATTATTCAGGGTTCCACATAGTATTATTCTTATTTAGGGTTTCATATGACATTACTCTAGATTAGGGTTTCACATCAATAACCCACAATTAGGGTTTACTATTCACATCAAATCACCCTAGATTAGGGTTTATATTCAATAACCCACAATTAGAGTTTACTATTCATCCCAATTAGGGTTTTGAATCACGTTACCCTGAATTAGGGTTTCACATGTCATCACCCTTAATTAGGGTTACATCCTTACCATAAATTAGTATTATACCTAACATTTCCCTAATTAGAGTTAAGGTTCATTAATCTTCTTGATTAGGGTTTCATGATCTCTTCATCATGGATCATTCACTAACATTCATAGTTTATTCATATTGAATGTATTGAGGCTTATCCATTACATGATTATTCTACATGTATGGATTCCTCTCTCTCTCATCCTCTCTAGGATATTGACTATGTCAAACTTGGTTAAATTAGGTCAATAAACCCTTCAATTAAGTACATTCAATTAGAGATGACATAGTATATTGAAATAGAATACCCTGAATTAGGGTCTCTCATATCATCATCCTCAATTAGGATCATACCATTACCATAGGTCAGGATTTCACCTATCATTGCCCTCGAATAGGGTTAGGCCCATTGACCTTCTTAATTAGGGTTCATGATCTCTTATTCAAGGATCATACCCTAATTACACATTCATACACGTTGAAAGTGTTAAGACTTAACCATTTACATGATTATCATTCATGTAGGAAGTCCCTTCTCTCCCTATCCTTTATAAGATGATATTTATATCAAACTTGATTGGATTAGGTCAACTCAGCTTGTTTGAAGGGTTGACACCCTGTATTATGTTATTACTTCCTTAATCATCAAGGATTAATCATTCATAAGGTATTAATCACCCTATCTTATTAAGAGCACAATTACTATAATCATCCTTGAATTGCATCATGTAATTTTCAATTAAACAATTGACCTTGAATCATCTTAAATGTACATACGGTTTGGTTAATTATCTTCCAAACGATCTTGGTCACCTAGACCCCAAATGGTCTTGACCAATCAGACCTCAAATGGTCTTTCTTGAGATACTTCCAAACGGTATAAGACCGTTTAGACCTCCAAACGGTCTAGGTCTTGCAGTTTGAAACTGTTTGGTAAAGTGGTGCTTGAAACTGTTTGCCAAAGCAGATGTTTGAAACCGTTTCGGTCTCAACCGATTTGGGATCGTTTGGTCCCAAACGGTCTTGACACCGTTTGGTCCCAAATGTTCTTGAGAACATTTGGACTCAAACGGTCTTGAGACCATTTGGTCCAAACCTCCTCAAAATTGATTGGACCAACAAGGGTCTCAACCTCTCTAATCGATTTAGGGTTTCCAAGGTTAACTCCTTCATCAATTGAATCCATGTAATTACTAATCAATTAAACCTAAGCACCATGATTCAAGTGAGATTAAATAATCATCCTTCAATTGATTCAATCTTCAATTGATCACCAATTAGGGTTTGAACCCAATTGAATTAGGGTTTGAATCCAATTGAATTAGGGTTGAAAACGATGAACCTTCAATATTAGTCATTATGGAACTAATTACTTAGAAATCATTGGACCACCAATCAAATTGTCCATGACCTGACCTCAAACAGTCTTGAGGTCGTTTGGATGACCTTAAAATGGTCATGAGACCATTTTCCCCAATTATCATCAAAATTGGTGAAGTTCAATTAGGGTTTGGATCATTAGATTGATCAACAAACTATTTGTGCATTATCATTTGATATCTTTGGGTTTTCAACTACTTCACCATACTCAACCCTAGACCTACAAACTGTCTTGGTTGACCTCCAAATGGTCTTGAGACCGTTTGGGTGATCTCCAAATGGTTTTGAAACCGTTTGGGCTAATCAACCCAAAACATCAACTTAATTAATTGCAAATTCAGCACTTAACCCGATTAGGGTTTGCTACTTGATGATTGTCTATGTATTGAATTAATCAATTGGATCCATTAGATCATCATCCAACATGTATTAGGTTTCTAACCTCAAATGTTCAACCCATCCAAACGGTCAACTCCTCTAGACGGTTTGGAGGACCAAAACTCCAAACGGTATGCAAACCATTTGGTCACCAAACGGTTCGGTGAAACCGATTGGACCCAAAAGTTGAAACCGTTTGTACAAGATATTTTTGGAGGTGTGTGCTTAGGATGATGTCATCATCATAAATATCTAAACCCACGAAACTATCTGTGATTTCCATGGTGAATGCATCAATCAACCAAATAATTTTTTGAGAATAAGAAAGAATCAACAATTTGATAAGGAATTGAATGCAATAGCAATATTAAGGGTTCAAGTTATAAAACCTGCCTCCAATTGAGCTTCAAAGCTTGGAGCTTCACGTCAAAAATGGTGGATGAAGCTTTTGGAACTCCCCCTAGACTCGTCCTCAAGCTTTTGGGTGAAAAGATTGGCTAGGGTTGAAGATGGAGTGACGAAAAGAAGAAATCAATTATTTATTTTCGATTTCCACATTGAAATCATGGTTGAAAGTGATCAAGAAGCTTACCAATAGGTTGGGGGTCGTCCTCCTGATCCTCCAAAGCTCCCTTTGTCGTTTTTCAAGCAAGGAGAAGAAAGGGATTCGAAAAAGCCATTGATTTGGCTTGTAAAGGGTGTTTTATAAGAAAATCGATGAGAGAGAAAGTGCCTTATAAAAATCATTTAAAAATTAGTGCCGCCTCTTCCCCTCCATTCCTTGGATACAAGGCTATCCCATTTGCATATTATTCCTCTCAATTATCCATGTTTTAAAGAAAAGTAAATTAAGCACCTTAACCCTTATAATATTAATATCCTAAAGTTAGTGGATATTACTTTTCTCTATTTTATGTGAGTGGGTTATCCACTTGCTTTGAGATATTTCGTGGCCTAGAAAGGTGACAAGGGTGTTCACACTTGGTAAAATTCAACCATCTCGTTTTTGGTTGAAGGCCCTTCAATTATTTTATTTATTTTTTTGCATTAAATTGAAATAAAGTTTCAATTATGCTTAAATCTTGATTATTTTAATATCCAGATTCTCTCTTTCAAAGTAATTCAAATGAGGTTCCCCTCTCATTTTATTTGCTCTACATGATTACAAGAAACATTAGGGACTATTTTTAAGTGATAACTTGCATATTGAACCCTAGGGTTTGGGTAAATTTCACATTACACCAAAACTAGGTTTTAATGCGCAAACATTGCTTTATCAGCTCTTTCTTGGTACTCAGGCTTTCACAAGCCATTCCTATGCATCATCTTCATTCTTATGATGTCTCAACATCTTAGGAACATTTTATGATGTAAAAGTTGCAATTTAACCCCTCAACTTGGGTAATTTGCACTTTAGTCCAAAATTAACAAAACAATGTTTCAACATTATTAAAAAAGGACTGAAATTGAAATATAAGTTCCTCTTGAGCCTTAATTACTTTTCAAGAATTAAGATCAAGCATCTAATCAACTTTATTAGGCAAAACACCTATGTTTAGAACATAACCCAGGCCATGGATGTTACAAATTATAAACCCCTAACAAGGATTTCGTCCCCGCGATCCCAGATAAAGGAAAACTTATATTATTTATTCATCATAACATCTAGTCTCTGCATAACATTTCATTGTTATGGAGACACCATAAAGCTTGATCAACATAAAATTATTCCACACAAGTTTATCATAGAAGGGTTCACACGGGACACATACTCCACTATCCTTTTTATTATTGATTGTGGAGTTGATTCTATGTCAGGTAATACTTTCCTTATTTTTACCATTTCATGTGACAAATTCCTATTTCTAAGGAGTCTTACATGCTCCTTAGTTAATTCATCATTTCACTTTTAAGGTCACAATTATATTCTGTCACCCTCTTGGGACTATAAGCCTTTTCATACCTCGATTGTGCCATCTCACTTGGTGACACAATACTAGATCCCCTTATTACTTGTACTAACTATCTCATTAGTTGTACATTTAATCATCATAAGGAGAAGTTACTTATCAATTAAGAATTTATCTTAAATATATCTTTAATTATTATTTTTATTCCAAGCATAAACCCCTAATCATATGATGTTCATATTATTTCATGTATAATTAAACTGATTTCATGATTGACCATTACAGGTAGTCAACATAAATCATCTATTATTTCTTTAGATACCATGATCTCTTACCTTGTTATCTGTCACATATGTTGAAAACACATCACATATTTATCTTCTTTTCATCTTGGGACATTACCTGTTACATATATTCTTTTCTTGGGAGCAAGGTCCAAAACATACTGATACTTATCTAAGTATTCATGAACACTTTTAAAATTATGCACATCAAGTGTCCTAAGACCCACTTGATTTTCATATCCCCGGAAGGAAAGAAAACAAGGAATCATTTTCCTCTTAATATTTCGTGTATTTTCAACTGTTCGTGAATCATTTACTCTTTATCTCATCCTAGGTTCCTTGCCCGCAGCATAGGAATTTATGAGGATGTTTACATAATGTTATTCCTTTCTTTGTTATTATCTAACATGTTCATGAGCATCTTGTGATCTCATCACATTTCCCATTTCCACACTATGGAAAAGATCTTTATTAAACTTTATTGGATAAGAATCATTTCCCTTGTTCCCATTCTTGTCTTATGAGGAGTATACTTTTTACTTCCTCATGCACACTTACTCATCTGAGATTAGCTCAAATTTCTCTTTCTTATACTTAGGATATGATATATTTATTTATTCCATATTTCTAATTTCATGATACTCATTAGATTGTCTCAGAATGACTACTTGATTAGAGCAATAAAAAAGATAACAATCTTCGAGTTTCCATACTCACTTTATCATCAACAGTTGTATACCTAGCCAGGGTATATAAATATTGAGATTAAGTAGTATGCACTTTGTATACTATCATATTCCTCCCTTTTTATATTATCATAGGTATAAGATTTAACATTCCTGAATTTTATCCAGGCACCTCTTCTATACCTCATCCCTTTTTCATAGAGGTAAGAACAATATAAAACATCTATAATGTTTACGTATGCAAAATGTAAGTCCTCTTAGGACTAATCAAGGAAATCTCAATCAATTTCTTTCTCAATTAAACTCAAGAAACCATAAAATGACATGTTAGAATGACATTATTTTGTCTAAACTGTCATGATTCGTGGATGGTTCACTGCCTCGGGCTGATTCTGCCTCAAAGGTTTATTCACCATAACATTTTTGGCTGAGAAATCTCTCGCCAGATGTCCTATCTATCTACACTGGTGGCAAGTTATGAGCTCTAGATGTGGTCTAGAAGGTTCTTTACCCTTTCTAGATAGCCATTGCCTTGGTGCACTAGGCCCTGGTTGTACCGATGGTACCAAAAACGTCTTCTTTTTGGAACTACCAGGCCTTTGTTCTTGGATTTGGATAGGCCTTTTCTCAATTCTTCCTTTATATTCCTTTTCTAGACAATTAGGTATGATATGTCCAGGATTCCTACAGCTATGGCAGATCCTGGTTTCATATTGTATCCTATTCCTTTCATCATTATTCATTGCTCCAACAGGCTGATGTTGAGTAGGAAACCAATTGGAGTTCAACACTTCATCATTGGGGGCTGGTAGTCTAGGTTGCATTGCTAATGCATGATCTACTATGTGTATCATAGTTGTACTAAATTTCTCAAGAAAAGCAGGGAAAGTTGGGCTCTCTATCATGGCTAGGTAAAACTGGGGATGTGCAGGTGTATGTTCTTCTCTGCTCTGACCCCCTGCATCCCTTCTTGGTGCAACATTGTTTCTTTCTGCAGCAAACTCCTCATGAGACCCAATCATCTTCAAGTTCTTCTTCTCCTATATGAGTAGAAGACACTATCAGATACACTGGAAGACACTAGAACAAACTATACTACCTTAGTCCTATATCTCTGTAGACTCAGCGAACCTACAGCTCTGATACCACTAAATTGTGACATCCAACTTATAAAAACATGATTTACTTAAGCAGAAGCGAATCATTTGCAGCAGATAACTAAAAATCACTAAAAATTTAAAACTTTTTGCAAAGAGATCCACACATAGGAAACCTCTATCATAAAGAACCAAAGTATACATTTACATCATGGTTCATAAGTACATAACTTGTATCATCTCTTCTCGAGGATTACAACATCAGCTGCCCTATTAACATTATATACAGACAACATAAGAACCTCGAGGCATCAAGCCAAAATCTCATATCGGTTCATTAAAACACTAACTATAAATTCCGAGGACCAGAGAGTACAGAGACGACACATAGGACTATTTTCTATACAAAACTTGGCAGCCAGTGCCTCCACCTGAGTTATCACTGTTGTCCTTGTTGTGCTGCTGCTTTTCCCTTGCTATAGGGTTCCTACTTCTTCTACATTTACCTAAAAAGTTGGATCCCACGGGGGTGAGACAATTGTAAATTTCCCCAACGGGAGATATAACTCTCTGCCAAAACATTGTTATCGCAGTTTATTATAATAAAACTGAGTAGGAGTTTGTATATATTAACATCAATATGAATCATTGAATGAACAGAGTAACATAATCACCTTTCCTAAGGAGAGCATTGCATTTATCCATTATAGAATCATAATTCATCCATCTACTTGCAATGAGTATAAAGAGATATGAATAACATCTATCGACTAGAGATGCATAAAAGAAATGTAACATCAGCCAATGAATTTTTGTATTCAATCCTTAAGCAAACATGTTATACAGCTGATTACATTTTACAATCACACTTATGCCCTGAGGAGATGAGGTATACCTCTCAAACTCCAACCGACCATTGCGAAGTCGAAATTGGTACCATACAAGGTCAATGGAAGAGCCGCCTTCCAAGACCTCTCACATCTCGGTTAGTGTGAGACAACATGCAGGACATCTTGTGTCTCTTCTAGATAGCTTTCCAAGGTATACTAGAAACTTCTCTATTAGAGTTACAGTGGCGTCTGCACTCTCTTTGCAATCATGAGATTTATTGTTTATTTCCATCGATTCAGCATTAATATTGTTGGGAGATGTGTACTGCATCTGTCCCAATCATCGAGAGATTTGTGGTACGTCCATCCCAGTACAATAATGAAGGATTGAGAGGTTTAATGTTTACCTTTCCTCAATTCCCTCATTAGGACATCAGGATACATTCACCCATTGCCCCCACATATTCAAAATATGTGTTTTGGGTTTTGCCGCGGAGCACCCGTTTCACCATTACCTATTGCTAACGATGATGGATCTATGGTCAGGGCTCTACATGATATGATTTCAATTGATTAATTAAGTACATTAGCATATTATTTTAGCATTAGTCAAGTTCTCAAACAGGAATTATTATGACAATTGCTACAAAGAAACATGTAAGCTCTTATCTATAGCTTTACCAGAACTTATAATGCATTGGGATCTTAATCCCTTATCTCATTACTTGAAAGTTCACATCTTACAACAACATCATTTTCTTACTTATCAAAACTGGGTAATCATACCCTCAATTCATCACTATGACTGTTTCCACTTGTTAGGTAACTATTACCTCTAGGTCCTCAAACTGAGGTATACATGATACTTGTTATACAAGCATCTCATATGGCTCACAAGTCCCATTAAATGTCTTGTCACCTTTCACTAGGAAACAACTTACTCATATGACTCATAGAGTCCATGCCCATTTTCTTACTTTTACTAAGAAACAACAACATTGAGGCACACAAGGCCAATCAATATTTTAATATGTAAAATCCATAGCTCAAATTTGGCTATGATCACCATCTCATGATATCTGCATGGTAAATAGACATGATAACAGTCGTATGATTCAATTATCACATCATGTGATACAATAGTAACACCACCATTCCTATATCAGGATTTGGGTTTACTGTCAATTAGGATTTTCCATTCCATTACCCAATTTAGGGTTAGGATCTCCCATTTCTCATTAGTTAGGGTTTCATGTTTACATTATTAGTTCAACCCTAATATATTGCTCCACCCCTCTAGGAGCATTCAATACTGTCATAAGTATTTACTCATGATCATTACTTTCATCATATATCATTTATGAATATCAAAACAAGGTATAAGTTAATTTCTTATCCTTACCATGGTATGATTACATCATACTCATTTGTTTGGCTTAACACCTTTCACAAGACATATTAACCTATACTTATCAAAGTATATCAAACTAATTACAATCTTATTGTAATAACTACATAACACATTCTTCATGTGTATCTTATCCAAGTATGTTGGATTGAGATGCATCCAGGTATATCAACCCTGAAATGCTAAATGTGATATCTATCATCTCTTGATGTATCACTTTTCTCCTCATTCTATCTTACTTAAGATAATCAACTGACCTTGTATTAAGGTATTTTCCTCTTAATACTTTTAACCATTCACCTATCACTTTCATCATATAGTGCATAGGTTACACATTAGTATTGTCCAACTAACCTTAATGACATGAACTTATCTAATGGTTAAGCATTGTTCATATAGAATAATCCATTATCAACCACTTAGGTATTTCAGCTCTTAGGATGTTATTCACTTCATCATTTAGTGTTGCATTCCTCACTCCTAATAGTTTCTTGTCCTCATCTTTGTAAGGTGTATAGGGTTGTTACTCATGCATGGAGTTAGATAAAAATCAATCTAGGCATCATCCTGTCCCTTATACCCTTACTCATTAAAGTATCAACATTACCATTCATAAGGTTTATCAATTTCACCCTCCATGGGTGTAACATGCTCATCTTACCCAATTAAATTGGCCCTACCCTACTTTAGTGTATTGGTTATTATACCATCACTAGGGTTTTCATAATCATTACATGACATCACCCTTGGTTTGAGTCTCACATCACATCATTATTCAGGGTTCCACATAGTATTATTCTTATTTAGGGTTTCATATGACATTACTCTAGATTAGGGTTTCACATCAATAACCCACAATTAGGGTTTACTATTCACATCACATCACCCTAGATTAGGGTTTATATTCAATAACCCACAATTAGGGTTTACTATTCACCCCAATTAGGGTTTTGAATCATGTTACCCTGAATTAGGGTTTCACATGTCATCACCCTTAATTAGGGTTACATCCTTACCATAGATTAGGATTATACCTAACATTGCCCTAATTAGAGTTAAGGTTCATCAATCTTCTTGATTAGGGTTTCATGATCTCTTCATCATGGATCATTCCCTAACATTCATAGTTTATTCATATTGAAGGTATTGAGGCTTATCCATTACATGGTTATTCTACATGTATGGATTCCTCTCTCTCTCATCCTCTCTAGGATATTGACTATGTCAAACTTGGTTAAATTAGGTCAATCAACCCTTCAATTAAGTACATTCAATTAGGGTTGACATAGTATATTGAAATAGAATACCCTGAATTAGGGTCACTCATATCATCATCCTCAATTAGGATCATACCATTACCATAGGTTTGGATTTCACCTATCATTGCACTCAAATAGGGTTAGGCCCATTGACCTTCTTAATTAGGGTTCATGATCTCTTATTCAAGGATCATACCCTAATTACACATTCATACACATTGAAAGTGTTAAGACTTAACCATTTACATGATTATAATTCATGTCGGAAGTCCCTTCTCTCCCTATCCTTTATAAGATGATATTTAAATCAGACTTGATTGGATTAGGTCAACTCAGCTTGTTTGAAGGGTTGACACCCTGTATTATGTTATTAGTTCCTTAATCATGAAGGATTAATCATTCATAAGGTATTAATCACCCTATCTTATTAAGAGCACAATTACTATAATCATCCTTGAATTGCATCATGTAATGTTCAATTAAACAATTGACCTTGAATCATCTTAAATGTACATACAGTTTGGTTAATTATCTTCCAAACGATCTTGGTCACTTAGACCCCAAATGGTCTTGACCAATCAGACCTCAAACGGTCTTGCTTGAGATACTTCCAAACGGTCTAAGACCGTTTAGACCTCCAAACGGTCTAGGTCTTGTGGTTTGAAACCATTTGGTAAAGAGGTGCTTGAAACCGTTTGCCAAAGTAGATGTTTGAAACTGTTTGGGCCTCAACCGGTTTGGGATCGTTTGGTCCCAAACGGTCTTGGACCGTTTGGTCCCAAATGGTCTTGAGACCGTTTGGACTCAAACGGTCTTGAGACCATTTGGTCCAAACCTCCTCAAAACCGATTGGACCAACAAGGGTCTCAACCTCTCTAATCGATTTAGGGTTTCCAAGGTTAACTCCTTCATCAATTGAATCCATGTAATTACTAATCAATTGAACCTAAGCACCATGCTTCAAGTGAGATTAAAGAATCATCCTTCAATTGATTCAATCTTCAATTGATCACCAATTAGGGTTTGAACCCAATTGAATTAGGGTTGAAAATGATGAACCTTCAATATTAGTCATTATGGAACTAATTACTTAGAAATCATTGGACCACCAATCAAATTGGCCATGACCTGACCTCAAACGGTCTTGAGGTCGTTTGGATGACCTTCAAACGGTCATGAGACCGTTTGCCCCAATTATCATCAAAATTGGTGAAGTTCAATTAGGGTTTGGATCATTAGATTGACCAACAAACTAGTTGTGCATTATCATTTGATATCTTTGGGTCTTCAACTACTTCACCATACTCAACCCTAGACCTCCAAACGGTCTTGGTTGACCTCCAAACGGTCTTGAGACCATTTGGGTGATCTCCAAATGGTTTTGAAACCGTTTGGGCTAATCAACCCAAAACATAAACTTAATTAATTGCAAATTCAGCACTTAACTCGATTAGGGTTTGCTACTTGACGATTGTCTATGTATTGATTTAATCAATTGGATCCATTAGATCATCATCCAACATGTATTAGGGTTATAACCTCAAATGGTAAACCCATCCAAATGGTCAACTCATCTAGATGGTTTGGAGGACCAAAACTCCAAACGATATGTAAACCATTTGGTCACCAAACGGTTCGGTGAAACTGATTGGACCCAAAAGTTGAAACTGTTTGCATAAGATAGTTGTGGAGGTGTGTGCTTAGGATGATGTCATCATAATCAAGCTCTAAACCCACGAAACTTTTTGTGATTTCCATGGTGAATGCATCAATCAACCAAATATTTTTTTGAGAATAAGAAAGGATCAACAATTTGATAAGGAATTGAATGCAGTAGCAATATTTAGGGTTCAAGTTATAAAACCCACCTCCAATTGAGCTTCAAAGCTTGGAGCTTCACATAAAAAATGGTGGATGAAGCTTTTGGAACTCCACCTAGACTCGTCCTCAAGCTTTTGGGTGAAAAGATTGGCTAGGGTTGAAGATGGAGTGACGAAAAGAAGAAATCAATGATTTATTTTCGATTTCCACATTGAAATCATGGTTGAAAGTGATCAAGAAGCTTACCAACAGGTTGGGGGTCGTCCTACTGATCCTACAAAGCTCCCTTGGTCGTTTTCCAAGCAAGGAGAAGAAAGGGATTCGAAAAAGCCTTTGATTTGGCTTGTAAAGGGTGTTTTTATAAGAAAATCGATGAGAGAGAAAGTGCCTTATAAAAATCATTTAACTCCAACATTAGTTCTGCCTCTTCCCCCTCCATTCCTTGGATATGTGGCTATCCCATTTGCCTATTATTCCTCTCAATTATCCATGTTTTAAAGAAAAATAAATTAAGCACCTTAACCTTTATAATATTAATATCCTAAAGTTAGTGGATATTACTTTTCTCTATTTTATGTGAGTGAGTTATCCACTTGCTTTGAGATATTTCGTGGCCTAGAAAGGTCACAAGGGTGTTCACACTTGGGAAAATTCAACCATCTCGTTTTTGGTTGAAGGCCCTTCAATTATTTTATTTATTTTTTTGCATTAAATTGAAATAAAGTTTCAATTATGCTTAAATCTTGATGATTTTAATATCAAGATTCTCTCTCTTTCAAAGTAATTCAAATGAGACTCCCCTCTCATTTTATTTCTCTACATGATGCCAAGAAACATTAGGGACTATTTTGAAGTGATAATTTGCATATTGAACCCTAGGTTTTGGGTAAATTGCACATTACACCGAAACTAGGTTTTAATACACAAACATTGCTTTATCAGCTCTTTCTTGGTACTCAGGCTTTTACAAGCCATTCCTCTACATCATCTTCATGCTTATGATGTATCAAAATTTGAGAAAAATTATATGATGTACAATTTGCAAGTTAACCCATCAACTTGGGTAATTTTCACTTTAGTTCAAAAAGGACTGAAATTGAAATATAAGGTCCTCTTGAGCCTTAATTACTTGTCAAGAATTAAGAGCAAGCATCTAATCAACTTTATTAGGCAAAACACCTAGGGTTAGAATAAAACCCAGGTCAGGGATGTTACACTTAGAATGTTATCCACATCATTATTTAGTGTTGCATACATCATTCCTAAGAATTTCATGCTCTCATCCTTGTAAGGTATATAGGGTTGTTACAGATGCATGGAGTTAGATATATAATGATCTAGGCATCATCTTGTCCTTTATACCCTTACTCATTAGAGTATCAATATTACCATTCATATGGTTTATCAATTTTACCCATCATGGGTGTAACATTCTCATCTTGCTTGATTATACTAGCCATACCCTACTTTAGTGTATTGGCCATTATATCATTACTAGGGTTTCATATATCATTACATGGCATTACCCTGGATTCTAGTCTCACATTACATCATTGCATCAGGGTTCCATATAACATCATTCTAATTTAGGGTTTCACATGGCATTACCCAAGATTAGGGTTTCACATGACATTACCCTAGATTAGGGTTTCACATGGCATTACCCTAGATTAGGGTTTCACATGGCATTACCTTAGATTAGGATTTCACATTCAATAAACCACAATTAGGGTTTACAATTCATCCCAATTAGGGTTTTGAATCACTTTACCCTGAATTAGGGTTTCACATGTCATCACCCTTAATTAGGGTTACATCCTTACCATAGATTAGGATTATACCCAACATTGCCCTAATTAGGGTTAAGGTTCATCAATCTTCTTAATTAGGGTTTCATGATCTCTTTATCATGGATCATTCCCTAAAAAATTCATAGTTTATTTATATTGAAAGTATTGACGCTTATCCATTACATGATTATTCTACATGTATGGATTCCTCTCTCTCTCTCTATCATCCTATCTAGAATATTGACAATGTCAAACTTGGTTAGATTAGGTCATTCAACCCTTCAATTAAGTTTATTCAATTAGGGTTGACATAGCATTTTGAAGTATTTCTTATCTAAGCTTTAAGGATTAACTCATCTAATATTACCAATCACTTGGTACCCTAAAGGTACAACCCTAGTGATTTTCTTTAAGATAAATCAGTAATAATTATAGGGTCAAATGATCCCTCAACACATTAAGTTATCAATTGATTTGATCACTTTAAATTACCAAACGATCTTAACCCTTTGATCTCTAAACTGTTTGAAACTGTTTAGGCAAATTTCCCTTGAAACCGAATGGACTTGGGTCTCCAAACGGTTTCAGACCAAACGGTCTTGAGACCGTTTGGTCCAAACCATCTCAAAACTGAATGGACCAAAAAGTCCTTTCAACACTTACACGATTCATGATTTCAATGGATGAAACGATTATCAATTGAGTCCTTGATTTATTTACCACTTGAACTATTGAATCAACCTTCAATTAGATCATAAATTAGGTTTTTGAACCCAATTGATCTAGGATTTCAACTCAAGGAACCTTCAATTAGGGCTTGGAATCGAATAGCCATCAATGATCAACATTGTGGAATTGATTCCATTGCAACTAATGAATCGTCATCAAATTTTTGATATGACCAGACCACAAATGGTCTTGAGGTCGTTTGGATGACCTCCAAACGGTCTTGATTGCATTTCAATTTGGCATCAAATCAACAATTGATTTCATTTCAATTTGGCATCTTTGGACCTTCAAATACGCAACCATACTTAACCCTAGACCGCCAAACGTTCTTGGTTGACCTCCAAATGGTCTTGAGACCGTTTGCGTGACCTCCAAACGGTCTTGAGACCATTTGGGCTAAGTCAACCCAAAAACCTCAATTAACCAAATTGAAAATCAGCACTTAACCCGATTAGGGTTTACTAATTAATTAACCTTCAACTGATGATCCCTTTGGAATTCATTAATCAAATTTGATAGGTCATCAACCATCACCATTAACATAAGAATTCCCAAATGGTCAACCATGGTCAACTCTCCCAAATGGTTTTAAACCATTTAACTTCAAACGGTTTGATAAAACCATTTGCTTTCAAATGATTTTGGTTGAAACCGAATGAGTAACATGTTGAAACCGAATGAGATACAATTCTTTGGAAAAAGTGTCCAAGATGATGTCATAATCATCTATTTTCGTTCATGTAACTCCTAGTACATCTGATTTCATGGAAATAACATTTTCAACAAGCAATTAATCAAGAAGATGAAGGAATCAACGAAATTGCAAGATTAATAGTTGAATAACAATGTAGAGGGGTTCAAGTTATATAACCCGCCTCCAATTGAGCTCCAAAGCTTCAATTTCACGTCAACAATGGTGGATGCAATTCCTTTCACTATCTCAAGGCTCGTCCTCAAGCTTTGAGTGAAAAGGAATGGTTAGAATTGAAGAGGGGATCGAGATAAGAAGAAATCATGCATTGATTTGTGATTTCCACCATGGATTCAAGGTGAAAGAGAGTCAAGAAGATTACCAAAAGGTTGGGGATCGTTCTCCTCTTGCTCCCAAGCTCCCAAGGTCGTTTTTCAAGCAAAGGGTGGAAGTGAATTCGAAATTCCCCCTTTACTCTATGGATAAATGAGCTTATATACAATTTTTATTAAAAATTCAATTAGGAGAGAGAAAGTAGGAATTATTTCCCCCAAATCCTTGCCACTTGCCCCCTTCTCTTCCTTAGGGACGAGGCTATACTCTTTGCCTATTATTATTCTCAATTATCCACAATTTAAATAAAAGCAAATTAAGCACCTTAAATCATTTTATAATAATATCCATAAGTGAGTGGATATTTCTTTTTCTTATAATAATGTGAGTGAGTTATCCACTTCCTTTGGATATTTTAGTGCCTTTGCAAGGCACAAGATCGTCCAACCCCTTTTCAAATTCATCCTTCAATTTTTGGTTGAAGGGTTCTTTAATTAATATATTTCTTTTTGCATAAAATTGAATTAGGGTTTCAATTATGCATAAATCTTGATTATTTTAATATCAAGACTCTCTCTCCTAAAACTTAATTCAAATGAGGTGCCCATCTCATTGTATTTGCTCTACATGATGCCAATAAACATAAGGGACCTTATTGAAGTGGTAATTTGCATATTGAACCCTAGGTTTTGGATAAATTGCACTTTATTCCAAAACTAGGTTTTAATGCAGAAACATTGCTTTATCAACTCTTTCTTGGTACTCAGACTTTCTCAAGCCATACCACTGCATAATTTATATTCTCATGATGCTTCAACACATGAGGACCATATTATCATGTAACATTTTCAAGTTAACCCCTCAACTTGGGTAATTTGCACTTTAGTCCAAAATAAGCAAACATTGTTTCAACATTATTCAAACATGACTAAAATTGAAACATAAGTTCCTCTTGAGCCTTAATTACTTTTCACAAAATAAAATTAAGGATATAATTAACTTTCTTAAGAAAAACTCCCAGGGTTAAGGCATAACTCAGGTCAGGGATGTTACAACCACCTTCTAAAATGGAATGTGGATTATTCAATACATTCAATGATGTAGCGGTAGAGGTATCTTCAAACACAAAAATGGTGTGGTGATGATGACTATCGAACTGGATCCATCTGGAGTGTCTCTTAGGGTCTTGACTGGAATAATGACACCATCAAGAAAAGCCTAAGTAGAGTTGTCAAATTGTATCCATCTAAAATGTATCTCTTGGGATATTGACGGGAATGAAAGACACCATCAAGTAAAACCCAATTAGATCACTAGGAGAACTATCTTTGCACTTGAAGATTCAACTCTGAGAAGGCATGAATAAAATAGCTTTATGAAGATAAAATCTAGATGATTCAAAAACCATGGAGGTGTCCTACTTGTAAGATTGATATACGAGCTTGTTGAATAGGAGCCTTCCATTTTATGAGATGTAATGGGATCACTGCAAAACATACACTAAAGGGAACAAGAAGTCGGAATAATCACAACAAGATATGTCGCAACATATGCATGTTGCAAATAAGATCCTTCAATGTTGCATGAAGTGGTGCTAAGTGCCAACTGGAAATAAGTGTAGATAAGAAACTGATGGTATCATGGCACAAACATGAAGAAGTACAATGTCATTGGGAAAGAGATACACCAATGATGCACTGGAAGAATGAATAAGCACAATTTCATTGAGAAGGAGATACACCAACGATGTACTGGAAGCATGTTACTTAGTGGGGATGAGGCACGCAAAATACATTGGAAGATGGATGTACTGAATAATAAGAAGTTCCATGTAGATCAGAATAGCCTAGACCAATACATATTTTCTCTTTCAACTCTGTGCCCTCATATTCCCTCTTCATATATTCTCTCTCCCCTACCCCCTTACACACCAAATACGAAGAGATTCAGTAGTTGTTGTAGAATGGATACAATACCCCCTACATGAGGAAATTGATTCACACATGAGGTTTTATAGGGGTATTGTTAATGGAGAGGAAGAAAAAAAAGCACAATGCCCCCTTTTTTGTGCTTTCTAAACAAGTATGTGGTATTTTGTTTCTTTTTTATTGTTTTATTCTTATATCATTATTTTTTAGTTCAATATGTTTCTTTTCCCCTTAAATAATGTTCCATTTCCAAATTCTCACCTCTTCCATTTTTAGTATTTATTTTCCTTTTATGTAGCACAATGATCCACCCACTTTTCATTTTCTTTTCATCACAAATGGAAATTAAATGGCATGTTTTTTACGATTAGTAGGAACCAATATAGTTATATATAATTAAACAAATTTAGTAATAAAAAAGAAACATGCAAAAGTCCTATGGTTTCTTCTGATATGGAAATAAATGAACAAAAGAAAGATTTCATTAGAAAAAAAGTTACCATCATGTAAAAAGGCGGGGGTGAGGTAAAAAATTGAAAGAGTATTAGAAAGGAGCTTTGTCAATGACAGATGTATAAAATAAAAAGGAAAGGTGGTTAATAGGAGGTTTTAAAAATTAAAAAACAATAACATACTATGGTTCAAATTGGAAATGAGACAAGGAAATATTGGTTGGTAATTATGACATGAGGATAAGTTAAAGAATCTTTGACTAGGAAAGGAAAATTGACCGATATCACTATTGGAGAATGAAATGAGAAAATAAAACCTTGGACTGAAAGGAGCATTTCTTAGCATTGCGGGATGTAGAGATGGGTTTCACGCATGACAAGGAGAGGAGGATGTTGGGGAGTGATGACTAGATAAATAAGACTTTAAGGGAGGCAAATAAACATAAATGATCACTTGGATGGAGAGCACCGACAAAAATATTGGATTTTTATGATGAAAGAAGAAGAAAGGAGATGACAATGGAGGTCAAGATGTTTCCTAATGGGATGTCAAGCCAAGAAGATATGGTAGCCATTTGTAGGTGAAGACTCTCTCTTTTTTATCTTAGGTTAGAATCGGCGCTCTAATACCATGTAGAAAATAAGTTGGGAGGATAATTGTATGTTATCTTATTAATAGAAGGAACACTCCTCTCCTTTATATAGGAAAGGAGGTAAGTACAAGTGAAGCAAACTTAACCCTAATCAGAAAAGAGAAGTAGTCCCATATGACACAATAAACTAAACATCAATAATTCTAACAACCACCTCCTAACCAACATCCACAATATCACACATCTATAAGGATTTCACAAAAAAATTGATGAACCTCAAAAAATCACATTGACACAATCCAACACCGGGGTATGTTAAATGGATATCAATGGAGCATATAATGAGCCCCTATGTGAAAAGTGGAGAGAATGAGAGTATGGAAGAGGAATGAACATCTCTGCTATATTTGACTTGAGATTGCATTTTATTGGTGTAAATACATATAGGGAACTTTTTTATTCACATTGGCATCTTTTTTTGGTTGTATTCCCCTACTACATGGAGAGGGGTATGGAAGTATTAAGGGAAGGGGTAATGTGACACCCCAAGCTTAGGTTCTGATACTCTTTGTGGCTATTTTTTTTCTTTTTGGTGGATGGAAGGTAAGAAGATGGAAAAGTAGTGTAGAAAAGGGTTTGGATCATGTGCATAATTTGTTTTTATGATAAATTACATCGAGTATTTCTTCTCATTCACTACTCCCAAAAAATGGCATGATAAGGGGCATGTAAATTCCATAGACATGATTCACTAATTAGTAGGAGGAACATCACAATTGATCCCTATTGGATCCTCTAACATCTATCACCCTTTCTAGGGAACATGTTGCTAATATTCATTGGCTAAAAAGGGTGATTTCTAGCCATTGACATGTTTTTTTTTCAGAATTACAATTAACATCTAGGAGTTACTTAAAACAAGAGGGATTGAATGACAATTTATAAATGCAACATAAAAAAGAATGTAAACTAAGCCGACTAGATAATGGCTTTAACTAAAATTTCAATAACTAAATAATGAAGTAATATTAGTTTTAAGCTACATACGATGTAAGAAATCTAAACGCGAATGAAACATGCACATATACCATGTTGAATTGAAAATAAGAATTTGAAATATATAGGTGTGGGGGGGGATTAATTACTACCCAACCTCCACCTCAAGCTTAGAAACTTTATTGTCCTCAAGTAAACAATAAACCCAAGATGGAGGTGTAGAAATCATCTATGCTCATCCAGGTGGTCCTAGAAACTCAAAGTAGGCCTATCTGAAAGGAATACGAGTAAGGGATGGAATGTTCATGAGATCTCTATGATGAAAAATGTGATTAGGTGGTCAGGGTAAATCAAAGGTACTGTTAGGATTATTGGAGTATTATTGCCTTTTTCCCTACGATCTGTCCAATAGGATCCACTAATACTCCTCCATTAGTAGAGGTAGTTTAGTAGAAGCACGTGAATATGAAATATGTGGCAGAAAGTAAGAGTGGTGCCTCTCTGGTGGCCTCAAGATATTCTCACCCATAATGATTAAAGGTGAACTCCCACTTTTGTGGCCAACATAGTATGCAAGAAAACCAAAAGTGGTGATGCCAACTTTTCTAAATCAGGTGGAGGATTTGGATCTAGCTTCTTCTCATCACCTTAGTCTGCATATAAAAGATGTGGTGCTGGCATAGTATAAACTGTTTCATCTATAAAATATGCTTGGTAAATATTCTTATGAAGTTGTGCATCAACCTAGTCTACTACCTAAGCAACATCAAAATCAATACAAGTAGTGGGATCCTTTACCATCTCAACCCATAGATCTAGTTCATCCACATTGAGCACACCCAACTCATCTATTGGTTTAGCTAGATCAAGAACTATACAATACACATAAAATCAATCTGTGGCAGCATGTAAAACTTCTACTAGAGAGACACCTCATCATTTGAAACAACCACATAGGTAATATAAGTTGATTTTTCATCTTCTATGATAGAATCAACCAACATTAGTTGATCATCATAATTAAAAGGATCTTTGCCTACAATAGTAAAGGATGGTGTAGCCTCAAGTTGTTGGGATATTTGTTCTTTCATACTGGCTAGTTGTGCCTCCAATATTTTCCTTTGGGCTTCTTCATCAGTTAGAATTGCTTGTTGATCACCTAGAATTGCTTGTTGGTCAAATAAAATCTTCTAGAGGAAATCCATCCTCTCATATCTATCAGGTGGACATTGATATGTACAATAATGTTCATCACCATATCCCCCAAAATATTGCATATTGCATTCAACCTCACCATGAAATTGATCTTTATATAAGGGTCCTCATAGTATTACCTTGAATATAATGTATTGGAATTTACAATGCATCCATCTTGTAGATACATGCAATTTCTCTCAGTGATGATTTACTACAATGCTACTTTAAACTATGCAGAAGCATCATGACAATTTGTTGACATATAATTGTAACAAACACACACTTGGCACTACTCAAGTTGTAATCACGACCACTCCATTTTAATAATGTGCCGAAAAAATTGAGAGATTTGATATCAGGAACAAGAAAAAATTTATCCAATGAATAAACATAAATGGTCTTTCTTTACAAAAGAGAAGTTACAATAAATTACAAAATGTAAGATAGAAAACAAAATCTGAGTTAAAAGATATTATGGAACCAAACTAAAAAATATAAAATGAAATACAAACTAAACTAAGGAGTTAACAAAACTAAAATTACAAAAGAAAATTATGAAATGATACAAAAACTAAAAATTATAAAATCAAGTTAAAAGTTACAAAAAGAAAAATCCTAATTTATCCCAATAGACAAGAAAAAGTTCACAACGCCATTTTCCCAAGCAACAATGCCAAAATTTTATGTGATAGATTATAACATAAATAATTTACCCAAGAATAAATCTCTAAATTTTTACCTAATCGAACATGCAATAATCACCACTCGCAAGCATCAGGTCTTACAACAATATAGCTTTAGGATTAGATCCAAAGGACAACATTATTAAGAGTAAAATGGATATCTAGCCTAGTTAACAAAAAAGTAATTAAAAAGTCTAGATTGATTTGATGGTTGATTAACTAAATTAACAAACAAGAAATAAAATCAAACTAAGGAAACATGATATTTACCCTATGAGAAAATTACTAGGAAGACATGTTTCACCGACACCACCTACATACTCACTCTCTCACATTACATCACTCATTCATATAGACATTTAGATTGAATTCAAGGAATTTTATAGCATTTTTGAGTATGAAATTTACAAGGACACATTTCCTGATTGACTCGAGGTCTCATTACCTACGGATCCCAAATACATTTTCCCCCATGTAACTCCCTCCATGGTCTAATCCCGGATTCAATGATACTATTTGGTATTCAAATCCTAGATTTTAAGGTCTCTACATATAGGAATGTAACAATAATGCAAGATATATATCTAATTCATAGATCATGCAATCAACCAAATGATAATCAATCTAGAAATCAATATGAATAACAATCTATAATATGAGAGTACATGATGCAACAACATGGCTATTTCCCCCACCCTAGTAAAAGATCTACTCTCTAATCATATTCATTATACAGAGAGAGAGAGAGAGAGAGAGAGAGAGAGATAAGAATCTCATGGATAAAGTAGAATCACAGAGAAGCTCAATAGTCTCTTCACAACTTCCAAAATGATGGCTACAATCTTTGATCATATCATCTGGCAGAGTGTGTCTCCATGTCAAGTTGTTGACTCCCATCTCTGTATTCCTTTAGCTGCTACTAGGGTTGCGGATGTGAGAGAATAGGTCATTAAACCTTATCATGGACATCTCCTAAGTTCCTTTATATCAGCTCACAAAATATTAGAACCATATAAATCAATCCAACAGTTGTCAGTAGATTGTTATAGGTTTTTGTGATAGGTGTTTTGGGCAATTGGAGGTCCCATGGGTTGACTATAAGTGGTTAACAAGTATGTGCATTGTGTAGATAATTGAATTACTCTTCCAATTGAACGTGAATTTCTCAATTCTAACATCAGATGTGGATTCTAGAGATGTTTTAGTGTTGGGATATATTTTTAGTCGAGCGACTCATGAAATGAGTCAGGAATCTCACTAAATGATAATGATTTTACCTACATGCGAGTCAGGTGACTCGCAAAGTGAGTTACAAATTGGTGCATCACAAAAAACCCTATTGGTTTCTGACTTTGTAAGCAATTGAAGATGAATTTTATTTAACCAATTGATAGCGCCAGACATCCAACTGACTTTCAATATGTTCTTCATCCCACAACTCAATCGTCAGACTCATAAAGTAACTCAAGGGTGAGCTGGACAATTTGCATACATCACATATATATACTTGTCTTGAATGAAATTAATTTGTACATCTAATGGCTTTCAAGTCATCCTAATTTGAGTTTGTACGTGAAAGTTATGGCCATTTGAGTGACCACCTACACTTTAATGATCTTCACTCCAATTGTTAGAGTTGATGAGTATGGACATGCAATCTTTGATCACTTTATTGGGCTTTTAATGAAGGGATAACCACTTCTCTCTTTTTCTCACATCAACCTACAAATAAAACATGAAAAATACATTAATTCCAAATAAATTGCATAAACTACTAAAACTTGAAACAAGTGAAAAATTGAGTAAAATGCAAGTGAAATATACAAAACTAAATCTAAGTATAACTAAAATTATTGTGAATAGACATTCATCTGCTTTGTCTCAAAAGCTATTTCATGTCATGTGCCGATTCAAAGAAGATCACATATTTGCTATGAACAAAGAGGATCATATCGTTGTTTTATGACCACTTAAGCTTCAAAAATCGATAAATCTCATTCCACAAAGTATTATCATACAAAGCCACCAGAAAAGCCCCTTGAAGTAATTATAGTGTCGCCTTCAGTGTGCATTGTCATCCTCCAACGAGGAAACTAGAATCTTAGGAGAATTCATGGGAACACCTTGAGGGTGCCAATGCTTGTCTTCATACTTCAATAGAGGGAAACCCTTAATATAACTGATATTTGGAACTTGGAAATTAGGAGGAGTGGTAATCGACATATGAAGTGATACATGGATTGACAATGGTAACACACCTTTGTCTATTTGCACTCTCTTTGCCAGTGGCCACGGTGGAGGCATGTGAAGCCGACATCCTGAGGAATATCAAAAAGTGGTGCCTTGGGGAGGAAATCCTCCTAGGTGTTGTAGGTTGTATTCTTTGATGTTTGATGATAGTGGTGAAGCCATCCTCACATCAACAATCAACCCTCTGAGTGTGTCCAAAACTACTGTTTTCATTGATCTCTCCACTCCCCATGGTGCTCCTTCAAATAGAAGGGGTACTCCTGGTAGAGTCTCCTCTAACTCCACTGGGGTAGCGGCCCGATGATGAATAACCACTATGTTGCATATGGTTGGGATAGGCCATTGGAGAGACGCTCTTGGAAGGGATAGGGTAGGTGGGTACCCCACAATTGTCGCTTTGGATGCCACTCTACTTCTCTTTGCTCTGATGTCCCCACTGGTGCTCTTTGTTAGAGTCTTGACATCATAGAAGTGTGTTCTTCAGTACAAATAGCTTTTGATGAGATTGTTATTGGTGAGGTGGAGATGAGTGTTCATGTCCATGTCCTTAATACGCATGGTGCCCCCAGTCATACATTTTGTGAATGATGTATAATCCCGCCAATTTTGGATTGACCTTGCCCCTGCTATCTACATTACGTATTATGCCAAATACCAAGTTGCCCTTCTAGATTTTTTTGGGATGGAACCTCTTGTTTAATGTCCATTTTTATTTTCATATATGACTTTTTAGAATTTTGTAGACCATGTTTGAAATCATTTTGATTGGATGACTTTTGACATAAAGAGTCAGGGTGGTCACTCAAGATTTTGAAGATGTGTTGTTTTAAAAGAAACCAAGTGATATTGAAATGTTATGTAAACCGGCTTGTATATATAAGAATTAATGAGATTTAGTATTTAGACAATTGAGTTTTTCTAGTCAAGAGAATTAGTCACGTGTTTCAGGAAATATTTTGTGGTTATGGAAAAATCATTCGAACATATGAGTAAATGTTAATGAGAATTGTGGACTTGAGTTACATGTCTTGTTGGGACTTTTAGCTATACCCTTAAAATTTTCCCTTTGGGTCTCATTTTTTGTCAAAAGGGAGGTTTATATCAAAATGAAGCAAAGGTCAAACTTTTGTGGCTTTTAGATAAAACTTATGAAAATTTAATTTGGCAAGTGGATTGAGCAAAGATTTAATGGCTTTAGACATTGGCTAATGGATTGGTTAGTCAAGACAAAAAGAATAACGCGCCATCCCTAGTTTCCAATATGGGCGCTTTGAATAAGTGACGAGTTAGTTTGACCCTTGGATGGTCATCTAACGCCTGCCATGTTGTCTCCTAGCTCCGAAATTTCAGAAGCAAAAAGGGGAAACGGGGGCGACTGCTTGGAGGTTTGATTGCAGGTTTGAAGCCATCTTTCTCTATTCTTCTTCGTCGGTTACACAGATCACAGTGAGCTTGCAAACTGTTTTAGTTGCAGCAAGAAGGCTGAGGATGGGGCGAGTGTTTTAGAGGGGCGACGAGGGTGTTTACTGAAGGAAAAACGTTGCTCGCATCTCAGCAAAGGCTCTGAAGCCCTCTTTCCGACGCGAGTACTTCCGCCATGGGCTGACGAACCCAGGTGGTCTCAAGCCTCCGGATGTTAAGAGAAAGAAGGGCAGACAGCTGGTTTCTGGAAGATAGGCAATATTGCCCGTGGCTTTGGGGGTTCGACGGGGAGATACGATGCCTGGAGTCCGAGACACCCTTTCTCGCCAGAGACACCCTGGCACCGGATCCAAGACAGGAGATGCGCGTGACGATCGGGGAAGGAAAACCCGATGCGACGAAGAGGAGAGGTTGGGGTGGAGCGGGCAAATGGATCATAGGGTTGAGAATCCCAATCTAAGATTCGAAGGCAACTTTAAATTGTAAGCTATGCGCCTCCTACTACGCTGTTAGGCCACTAATGGACCGGCCCGCATGCTAATCTCAGGGTAATTTTCAGTCTAAAATCAAGAAAATTAGTGTTATCTTGCTAAAGCTATATCATATGCCAGGAATGTCTATTTTATACAAAAGTATATATCTTTTTATCAAAAGAATAAGATCAAAAATAATATAGACCTAGATATGGTATATGATTATGTTTGTAGACTAATTCTAAGGAATAATGATATGTGCTCTTATATGTTATATAATGATGATAAAAGATATAGTTTGGAGATGATATGACACAAACAAACCATTCTGAACCCCGATGATGATCATTAAATAATTTTTGTTCCAAATATTATACTTAATGATATGTTTACAAGAATTATCTAAATAAATTCTAGACCATGTTAGAAATCCTATGCTTATGAGTTTTTGACAAGTATTGTTAATCACATGTTAAGGGATAATGGGTTAGGTTGACCCCCACCCCCGAAATGACTATGAACAATAACTAAGGCATGAAATTCTTGTTCTTGATGAATTTTATTTATTTATTTTAATAATTGTTTTCTTGCTAACATGAGCAATAATGAGATTCATTCCTTATACTAAATTTTGATTCAGAGACCCTCCCATTCACCTATTAGTTGTTTAGGCTAAGTGGATCATGTGATTTGAAGATCCTTCCCTTCACATGTTGGGTGTTGAGGTTAAATAGATCCAATGATTGAGAGACCCTCGCTCCCACTCATTAACTATTGTGGTTGAGTGAAGCACAAGGAAGGCGAATGGTGTCATAATCAAATAAAAAGAAATACTTTTGAAATTGTGGGTGATATTGTGTGGTCTTCCCTTTCACTGGTTAGGTGTTGAAGTTGAGTCACAAGTGCCTATTTGTGTCTTTTAATGGGAACATGATTTTGTAGATAATATTCAATTTGTTAATGAAATGTATTTTGATAAATGTCTTATTTAATCACCTATACTATCAAGCTATGTTTCTACATTGCATTGTAATCATTCCTATTAAACTTGCTATTTTTTATGAGCACCACATATGTTACAACCCCAATTTTGGGTTCATTTGGTGAGAAATGTAATTTCTCATATTAAAGATATTTGAACAACAAATGATAGAAATTGTTTGGAATAAATGGATTTCATTTACAATAGCCTTGATGATTGTGTTGTGGCCTTTATTGGCTATTGGGCCCAAATAACAAGAAAATTCAATTAGTTTATGAATAGTTGAGTTTTTGAGAAAAGAATAAGATAGAAACCTCTATAAGGCAAAATGATGTAATCCAAGGATGGATTTCGTGCCTCTTGGATTCCTTGGGTCCCAAGGAGTCCAAAGTTGCATTAAGAGTGAAATAAGAAAAGAAAAGATCAATTAAATATTTCTTTATTAAGAAAGAAATTGGAAAACAATGGTAAAATGTGGAAAATAAGTAAAAAGAGGTACAATTGAGTTATCCTTAGTGGAATTTCGTATCCCAAGGATTCCTAATGATAAAGGGAATACCAATGAGGAAAATAAAAGAGAAATAAAGAGAAATCCTCAAAAGGAGCTATTTTAATAAGAAATAATGAAGATAATGAGAAATAATAAAGAATAATGCATTTAGATGCATCTAGAAGGATAATGAGTATCAAATAAAAAGGATTTCGAGATAATAGAGTTTCTTGGGATCCAAGGAGTCCCAATAAAGAGGAAAGAAAGATAAAGTATCAGAATTGCAAAATAAAGGGATAATGGGAATACATAATTAATGAATTATGTGGTTTTGTTAAGAAGAAAGTATTTTCTACTTAAGGAAATATATTTTCGTGGCCAATATATTAAAAGGCATGAATAAAGATAATAATGAGAAGGAGTTTTCGTATTCCTAAATATCCAAGAAATAAAGGATATCAAAGGTGTTATGAGGAGAGAGAAGAATACTTCTCCTTGAAGGAATGTGATTCCTAATAGGAGGGGACTTGTTTCCTCTTAGATGGGGCTCTTAGGGCGAGGATATCCTCCCTTATAAAAGGGATAGACCCCTGGATCGAGCTCTAGAGAATCCCAATGATTCTTCTCTCTCTCCCATCGTCTTCCTTGCATGTAAACCCTAGGGTAAAGGGGTAGAGCACCCACAGAGAAACTATGGACCGTTTGATGCGCTCTCTGGATGCAGGATGATCCCACGTTATCAACAGAGTGCTTGGTGGCCATCCCTTCGCCTGAACCATCGCACATCTGCAGCCGCACGACTGCAACGACGACCACAGTTGTAGGCCCGTCGTGCACGAAAACGACCAGCTAGTTCGTGGTTTTTGCGGTGCTCTAGCTGCGCCCAAGTGTGGCGGAGTTGGGGCGGCCCTTGGCGGCAACCCCCGAGCCCTGAGGAGGAAGGGGCGCACCCACGCTTGTTGCAGCTCGGCAGCTAGGGCAGCAGCCCTGGAGCAGCCCGAGGTTGAAGAAGGGAGAGCCACGTTGGACAATTCTGCCCTCCGCGGGCTGTAGAAGGAGCTTAACATACCAAGGGAAAAGTCGTCCTTTCATCATGTTTCCAAAACCAGCAAAACACGTTGCATGGAAGGCGCCTACGTGGCAGCCCCCCATTGGCTAAAGTAAGTCAATTTTACAAAAATCATATCTATTTAACCATAGCTCGGATGGATGCATATTATACATGAATTTTGCTCAGAAAAATGAGAGGAATCCATTAAAAATATAACCGAAGCCTGATTCCTTTTGCAATTCGAAAAGTAATGGAAGATATCAACTTTAATGTATTAATGTTTAAAGAACCCTATTTTGATATGATTAATGTGATTAGTAGGGTTTAATTGATGATTAAAGTTGATATTAGCCTATTAATGATAAAAGGGAACATTAGGAACAAAAAGGATGAATTTTGCACGTGATTGATTTAACTTAGAGTTTCATGTGCATGAAAAAGCTTTAATGGGCCTTGAAACCCTAATATTAGTGAATGAGATTATTAATGGCTTTAATTGATTAATTTCATGATTAAAGTTGGAATATGCTGAATCTAAGCTATTTTGAGCATTAAAATTCCTAATTTGTGGATAAATAACCTTAATATAGAAATTAGGGTTTTTGAATGAATCAAGGTAGAATTAATGATAAATAACGTTCATATGAGTATTAGAACATAATGAACTACGAATTGGTGATAAATGAGCATAATGACTTTGTCATGGGTTAAAGAGGATAAAAATGTTAGCTTTAATGAAAAGAGGCTTAATGGACTTATTTATTTATTAATTATGTCTTTAATCTGAAACTAAGGATTAGATGTTGAAATAATTAGGGTTTGTGATCAATCGCGTTAAATTAGGGTTTAAAATAGTAAAAGATGAAGGGAAACCCTAATTGCAATGGAAACCCTAAAAGTGGACTAGAAACCCTAAGAAGCAAGCTAGATTTAATAGATCTTAATGACATGAGTAATAAAAGGAAATTGTATAATTGTTTCAGGATCTTATTGAATGTTTGCCTGCCTATTGGTTGATTGGATTATTTCTGTCTCACATCAAATTGACAGGTATGTGGTTAATTATGAATAACTGCCTTAGTATCTCGAGGATTTTCTGGATGGTTAAATCGCATTGAATGCAAATTATCAGTTTGGATGTTCATACTTGCAAATCATAAAATCACTATGATTATCACATTAATAATAGAAGTATGTATTCTCGCACCTACATGCCACCCTGATGGATGATGCCAAAGGTCAGGCCCAGATGGGTAGACCAATGGGCACCATGAGTGGTGACCCCAGGCACCAAGCTCGGGAATGCGAAGGTGGCCTATGATATTGAATGACTAACGAGCACTATGAAGGGTGACCCCAGGAACCAAGCTTGGGATTGAGAAGGTGGCCTTAAGTCATTGGCAAAAGAAACCTTAAGGTGGGTATGCCAGGGTTAGGGCAAAAACGGTGGAGAATGTCATACTGAAAAGTGTAAATTGGCTTGTTAACTAACTTGATTGTGATAATTAGATTGTTATCCATATGTGCAAACTTTTGGTTGTCCCCGCATACCGACATATTCCGATATACTGACCGACATTTTGTTTGTCGGTGTTTTAGGTACAAGCTTGAAAAGGACAAACAGTAAAGTAGCATATGTGAAATTAATTAAGAGTTAAAGTATAAAGGAGGATTAGTTAGAGTAGACTTCTGATGCGGATAGATGTAGATATCCCAGCTTTGAAAAAGGTATGCAAAGTTTTATTTTATACCCATTTTCAGTTTAGTTGGTAAAATTTGTTAATTGTTATTGATTATTTGTCAAACCTTTGATCCTGTTAATTTGATAACAACACCGACCTTTTGGTCTCCCTTAATTGGGGGTTACCAAGAGGTGGGGTTGTTACAATTGGTATCAGAGCGTAGGTTCCTCATTTAATCTTTAATAATTATTAAATTTTACAAATTCTGTAGAATCGAGGGAGTTATTAGAGGATTGTCTGAAAGATTGAGGTGTCTAGAAAAGGATCACGTCCAGGGGCAGGCAATATTTTCCTCCGCACCGCTAGTCAGAATACGAGGACTCCCGGATTGTGTGACTTCCTGGACAATGTCTTAGGATATGACTCGAAGTAAGATACCTTTAGGACTCTCTCATCTTGTTCATCCCTTCTGAACTCAAATTCTGTTAAGGACCTTAAGGATTAGGGTTTTCTCTCTTCTCCTCACCCTCTTGAGGTATGGGTAAGGTTAATAAGGTCTAAGGAATCCTCCACCAAATTAATGAAAAGCATGTAAATAAGATGTCATGGACATAAGCTTAATAGATTAAGCGCAAACTAAAGAATAGATACATGCTTATGTCGTATGACATGAGTTGTCATTACTCCTCAGAAGAAGACCTGAGGCTAGACCTCCTTGACGGGAGGATGAGTAGATAGAGTTAGTCTTGGAGGTAGATATATCCATTAAAAGTAGAGACCTAGCACATCCTTTGAGGATGATGGTAACCCTAACCCTAAGTGAGGGTTAGAGGGAGAGATGACACGATGAGTTAGTTGTCTTGGTAGACCAAATGTTTGGATAGACATGCCTTAGATGTCATATGAGCCATGAGAGGTTAGATGGCCTAGTATCTTTAGCAACCCAACCCTAGAGAGGGTCGTGCATGTTTGAGCAAAGGATAGCTCGTTCATGGAGGACGTTAGAGAAGAACCTATAGAAACCTTATGGGTTGTTGCAAGTAGGATATAGCTTGCACCCAGAGTACGTCAGTAGTGCTGACAGTAGGATGAAACCCTGGACAAGGGAACATGATGGATGGCTTATGAGATAAGCATAAGGGGCTATGGATAATCATGAGAAAACATAAGTTTGAGCATAGGCTTCACCCGCGTAGAGGTATGCCTGTGAGCTTGATCCTTCATGGAGAGATGACCTTTCGTAGTATGGCTGGATGTGGAGTTAGCTTTAGAGAGAGAAAGAAGGAACCAAGCAAGAAGGTTGGAAACCTAAAACTCTGAGATGTGAGGAATAGTGGGAAGTCGAGAATGATGCTACCTAAGTGGATGACAGTGGTTGCCTCATGCATGATCCCTAGAGGCTGATGATATCTTGGTTGCCTATAGAGGAACCAAACCCTAGAGAGAGGATGATGCTTCTGGTACCTATGTGTCTGTGGTATAGGTGTTTACCTTCTGAGATAGGAAGAAGAGTTCCTTAGACCTGGAGAGGTTTGGTAACAGGTTGTGAGGCCTTGTACCTTGGTTGGTTGTCCTTGAGGAAGACTCGACCCTGATCTGTTGCTCAAGTAGAAGGATGACATGAAGGGCATGCCATGCCTTATACATGATTGATTCATGGTTAAGAGGTTGAGCATGGAGTTGGATACCCAAAGGTGAACCTAGGGTTCCTAGGCCTAAGAGGGGAAGCTGTGTACCCAATTCTCATGATGAGATTTGAGTCTCTATGGTTTCGAGCATGGTACTCCTCATGTGTAGAGGTAAAAGAAACCCCTTAGGTTAAGGGTATGTTTGATGAACCCCTCACAACTAAGTTGATCTAATGTGGAGGAGAGAGGAAAAGTATGACCTAGCATGGTTTAATAGGTGGTCTACTTGTGCCTTAGTAGTTGTTGGGTTAGGCATGCTCATGTGAATGTAAACCCTAGGGACGGTTGTGACCTTATTGTCAAGAGTTGTAGTTTCCTCCCATCTTGGGAGAGGGACCCTTTCGTAGGGTGTATACCAGTTTTGTTGGTTTTGAGGTAACCTAAAGAGGTTTCATAGGATCTTGAGAAACTAAGTGAAAAGTACATGGCATGAGAATGAACCGGTAGACCCATAGATAACCATCTCGAAGTGCATATGGATGTGTTACCATGGAGGTAACCGGTATGGGGCCTGACCAAGGTAGGCAGGTTGACATGACCCCTATGAAGGGATGAAAGTCAGTCATGGATGCTGAGAGAGATGATGAAGGCTTGGGTAAGGTTCTAAGCTAAACATGTACTATAATGGAATCCTAAGTCTATCCTAGGGTCAGGTGGGGATAAGACCGATGGAAGTAGGAGTTGCCTAATTCCCTAGTTGCACATGACCATGGGGTCAGGAGGTAACAACTATCATTTTCTAAGGACCATGGGTTAGGAGATTAATCACCTTCATGAACTCATGGGACCCAAAGGGCAAATGAGTAGGGCACTCTCTGGATGCATGAGGGAAGAGTGATGACCCCAAAAGTACCGACACCCTATAGACCTAGAGGAGATGACCAAGGATTGTGTGGCGACCCAAATAGGTTTCAGACCAGTTTACCATGGAAGTAATATGTGATATCAAGATGATTGTGAAGTAGAGACATAAGTTACACGTTTCAATTTAGATTTGAAGGTGTACTGGCAATGTGGGATGTATCATCTATACTCTTAGAATAGGAAGAAATTTGTGTTTGGATGGCTGCGAAATGCTTATTTCCTCTTGTTATGGGAGGTAGAGATGGGACAGTAAGCATTCCATACACCAAGGATAAAAGATGATCTGAGTTGGAACGTTTCTATGAGGTATGAGGACAAAGATGATAACATACCTTGGTGGAGTGAATGATACATGGATGGTTTAAAAACACTAAGAGGAGTAGTGTAGTCTTCTTGTGAGGATTTTATATCATGAGCTTTGTGTAATTTGCAAGTTAACCAAGGTTGAGTTTGATCACCATGAGGATGAGCTCAGAGTTTCTTGATGAAGACAAACCTAGAGTTGAGATGAGATGACAAGTGGAATACATGGAGGTGTATGTTACCTAACACCTAAGGATAAGAAGTGGTAATGGGTGCTTTGGTTGAGATATAGCTGCCTCATTTGGCTAGAGACTAGAAGAGGTTGTTAGGCTAACCCTAATTCTGGAAAGGAGATGGGTATGACTAACACTCAGATGAAACGAAATATGTTGAACAAGTTAATGGTTGTTTGGTTAGCCAACATGGGCTTTGATGCAATGAAAGGATGGTGGTAGAACGTCAGATACACTTCTTTGGATAAGAAGGTAATAAAACCCTATTGAGAGTGGTTTAGGGTTTTCAAGGAATCGATCTTGAGGAATCATGACATACAGGAGATCATGGTTTTAAGATCACCAAACACAGTGATACTACAAAGATAGTAAGTGATAGTAGCACTTTGGTTGCTTGATGTGAAGTTGCATGTAGCATGTGGTCATGCAAGCCAAGAGTGAAGGATGAACACTAGTAACCCAGTGCTTTGACTAAGAGGTTAAAGAATCCCCGAGAGGTAATGGGAATTCATCACTACATATGTGGTGGTAAGTCTTCCCTAGACCAAAGAAGGTCAAAATGCAATATGGGTTATGGTAGATTGCTTTACCTAGATGACATGAGATAGAAAGAATGTTGTTGAATTACTTAAGAGAGAAAGATGGTTCAACTACACCATGATGCAAGTTCAAAAGTTATTGAGTATGACCTAAAGGTTCACTTCCATGAGGTGTAAGTAGATACATGAAGAACTCACTGATAGTAAAGTTTATCACCCCTAACTAATGGTTAGTATGATCCAGGCTAGAGGGTCTGATGAGAGCAAGTGTGCTTGTTCAGGGTAATACAAAGAGATAGTTCTTAAGATGTGATGTTAACCACCATAGCCTTTATCGGGATGCAAGAAGTTCTATAGGGAGGTTGTGTCGGTCACCGCTTCATTAAGATGATGTTGGTGAAGGAGGCCTCGTGAAGGTCAGAAAAGAACCACAATGTGTGCAGATGAAGTCACTTTGATCGTGCAATGGTTGAGAGAGCCCAGTGGTGACATGAGTCATGAGCTGATGCAAAGCAGACTGACATGAAGTTCACTGTGGGAGAATATAATGTGAAAATTCGACCCCTCTGAGCTACAACTGAGAAAGCTGAGTCCCCGATATATGGGTCCTTTTGATATGGATTGGTGGAGAAGGTTGTATTTAGCCTTAACCCTCAGGATAACATGATGTATAAGGTGTTACATGAGTCCAGTCTAGAGCACTATGTGAGGTACCCAAGCCAGGTGCTGAGCCCTGAACCTATTCATCTTTTGATAGGCTGAAATGTCCTGAGTCACCTATGAGGGTACAATATACCAAGGTAAGAAAGAACTCAGATGGAAGAATATGAGATGATGAAGGTTCTTGGGAAGCACCATGGAAAGGGTAAGGCCACATGGGAGCCATGATGGACATAGGAAAAGTTTATCCTAATTTGTTTGTTTGCTTGGTGGAATTTTGAGGACAAAATTCTTATAAGAGGGGAAGGATGTTACAATTCCAATTTTGGGTTCATTTGGTGAGAAATGTAATTTCTCATATTAAAGATATTTGAACAACAAATGATATACATTTTTTGGAATAAATGGATTTCGTTTACAACAGCCTTGATGATTGTGTTGTGGTCTTTATTGGCTATTGGGCCCAAATAACAAGAAAATTCAATTAGTTTATAAATAGTTGAGTTTTTGAGAAAAGAATAAGATAAAAACCTCTATAAGGCAAAATGATGTAATCCAAGGATGGATTTAGTGCCTCTTGGATTCCTTGGGTCCCAAGGAGTCCAAAGTTGCATAAAGAGTGCAATAAGAAAAGAAAAGATCAATTAAATATTTCTTTATTAAGAAAGAAATTGGAAAACAATGGTAAAATGTGGAAAATAAGTAAAAAGAGGTACAATTGAGTTATCCTTAGTGAAATTTCGTATCCCAAGGATTTCTAATGATAAAGGGAATGCCAATGAGGAAAATAAAAGAGAAATAAAGAGAAATCCTGAAAAGGAGCTATTTTAATAAGAAATAATCAAGATAATGAGAAATAATAAAGAATAATGCATTTAGATGCATCTAGAAGGATAATGAGTATCCAATAAAAAGGATTTCGAGATAATAGAGTTTCTTGGGATCCAAGGAGTCCCAATAAATAGGAAAGAAAGAGAAAGTATCAAAATTGCAAAATAAAGGGATAGTGGGAATACATAATTAATGAATTATGTGGTTTTGTTAAGAAGAAAGTATTTTCTACTTCAGGAAATATATTTTCATGGCCAATATATTAAAAGGCATGAATAAAGATAATAATGAGAAGGAATTTTCATATTCCCAAATATCCAAGAAATAAAGGATATCAAATGGGTTATGAGGAGAGAGAAGAACACTTCTCCATGAAGGAATGTGATTCCTAATAGGAGGGGACTTGTTTCCTCTTAGATGGGGCTCTTAGGGAGAGGATATCATCCCCTATAAAAGGGGTAGACCCCTGGATCGAGCTATAGAGATTCCCAATGATTATTCTCTCTCTCCCATCATCTTCCTTGCATGTAAACCCTAGGGTAAAGGGGTAGAGCACCCACGGAGCAACTATGGACCATTCGATGCGCTCTCTGGATGTAGGATGATCCCATGTTATCAACAGTGTGCTTGGTGGCCATCCCTTTGCCTGAACCAATGCACATCTACAGTCGCATGACTGCAACGACAGCTGCAGTTGCAGGCCCATCGTACACGGAAATGACCAGCTAGGTCGTGGTTTTTGCGGTGCTCTAGCTGCACCCAGGTGTGGTGGAGTTGGGGCGGCCCTTGGCGGCAACCCCCGAGCCCTGAGGAGGAAGGGGTGCTCCCACGCTTGCTGTAGCTCGGCGTCTAGGGCAGCAGCCCTGGAGCAGCCCGAGGTAGAAGAAGGGAGAGCCACATTGGACAATTATGCCCTCGGCGGGCTGTAGAAGGAGCTTAACTTACCAAGGGAAAAGTCGTCCTTTCGTCATGTTTCCAAAACTAGCAAAATGCATTGCATGGAAGGTGCCTACGTGGCAGCCCCCCATTGGCCAAAGTAAGTCAATTTTACAAAAATCATATCTATTAACTGTTGCTCGGATGGATGCATATTATACATGAATTTTGCTCAGAAAAACAAGAGGAATCCATTAAAAATATAATTGAAGCCTGATTCCTTTTACTATTTGAAAAGTAATGGAAGATATCAACTTTAATGTATTAATGTTTAAAGAACCCTATTTTGATATGATTAATGTGATTAGTAGGGTTTAATTGATGATTAAAGTTGATATTACCATGTTAATGATAAAAGGGAACATTAGGAACAAAAAGGATGAATTTTGCACATGATTGATTTAACTTAGAGTTTCATGCGCATGAAAAAGCTTTAATGGGCCTTGAAACCCTAATATTAGTTAATGAGATTATTAATGGCTTTAATTGATTTATTTCATGATTAAAGTTGGAATATGCTAAATCTAAGCTATTTCAAGCATTAAAATTCCTAATTTGTGGATAAATAACCTTAATATAGAAATTAGGGTTTTTGAATGAATCAAGGTAGAATTAATGATAAATAACGTTCATATGAGTATTAGAACATAATGAACTATGAATTGATGATAAACGAGCATAATGACATTGTCATGGGTTAAAGAGGATAAAAATGTTAGCTTTAATGAAAAGAGGCTTAATGGACTTATTTATTGATTAATTATGTCTTTAATCCGAAATTGAGGATTAGATGTTGAAATAATTAGTGTTTGTGATCAATCGCGTTAAATTAAGGTTTAAAATAGTAAAAGATGAAGGGAAACCCTAATTGCAATGGAAACCCTAAAAGTGGACTAGAAACCATAAGAAGCAAGCTAGATTTAATAGATCTTAATGACATGAGTAATAAAAGGAAATTGTATAATTGTTTTAGGATCTTATTGAATGCTTGCCTGCCTATTGGTTGATTGGATTATTTCTGTCTCACATCAAATTCACATGTATGTGGTTAATTATGAATAACTGCCTTAGTTTCCCGAGGATTTTCCAGATGGTTAAATCGCATTGAATGCAAATTATCAGTTTGGATGTTCATACTTGCAAATCATAAAGTCACTATGATTATCACATTAATAATAGAAGTATGTATTCTCGCACCTACATGCCACCCTAATGGATGAAGCCAAACGTCAGGCCCAGATGGGTAGACCAATGGGCACCATGAGTGGTGACCCCAGGCACCAAGATCGGGAATGAGAAGGTGGCCTATGATATTGAATGACTAACTGGAACTATGAAGGGTGACCCAAGGAACCAAGCTCGGGATTGAGAAGGTGGCCTTAAGTCATTGGCAAAAGAAACCCTAAGGTGGGTATGCCAGGGTTAGGGCAAAAGCGGTGGAGAATGTCATACTGAAAAGTGTAATTTGGCTTGTTAATTAACTTGATTGTGATAATTAGATTGTTATCCATATGTGAAAACTTTTGGTTGTCCCCGCATACCGGCATATTCCGATATGCTGACCGATGTTTTGTTTGTCAGCGTTTTAGGTACAATCTTGAAAAGGACAAACAGTAAAGCGACATATGTGAAATTAATTAAGAGTTAAAGTACAAAGGAGGATTAGTTAGAGTAGACTTCCGATGAGGATAGATGTAGATATTGCAGCTTTGAAAAAGGTATGCAAAGTTTTATTTTATACCATTTTTCAGTTTAGTTGGTAAAATTTGTTCATTGTTATTGATTATTTGTCAAACCTTTGATCCTGTTAATTGGATAACGGCACTGACCTTTTGGTCTCCCTTAATTGGGGGTTACCGGGAGGTGGGGTCGTTAGAACATATCAACGCAATTGTGTTGGTCCTATCCGAATATATAATTTTAGGTTCAAACATAGTGAGGATGCAGACTTGAAGATAAGTGTGAAGTGAGCAAGTTATGTGGAACCTTGTTGTAGAACACATGCAATGTTGTACATATTCATTTACAAATAGACCATTAAAATGCAATGAAGTTCTGTATTAAAGTCACAAACACCTCCATATATGTGTATTCAATACTGTTTAGTGGTTTGTCATTGTTCATGTTCAAGTATGCATCATCTTCAACTATGTACGATGAAACTTCTCTAGAAATGTGATAACTTCACGACTTGAAAATCCTAGGATGTTACTTTGATGTGGAGCCTTCATTCTTAGTTCTCAATGCATTTAGATTGTATATGTCATCTTTCATCCATTTCATCTCATGAATTTAACTTCTTAAAGTATACAAAGAGATAAAATCTTGACCTCTGGGATTACCTCCATACCATATACTAGAGAGTAGGATTTGGCTCATGTGATGGTTTTGGTAGACATTTAATCGGCCCAGAAATCCATCTAGAGGTCATCATGAGGTGCTTTTGTCAGTTGTTGTAATTGTCCTCTTAAGAATTTTTATCAAATATTTTTATGTATCTTCAACAACTTCATTCATTTGGGGGTCTTATTGTGACTTTGGTGGCGTTTGATCACTAAGGAGGGCAGATACTCCTTAATTGTTTTGGTTGATAAAGTGTGTATATTTATTGCAAACAATTTTCTATGGTATCTCATATCATCCTATGGTGTTATTATTAAGAAATTTGATCACATCTTGAGCTAAGGTGGTAGTGATTGAGATAGCTTCCACCCATTTAGTGAAGTATTAATTTTGTTAAGTGTAAGATCCTTGACCTTACATTTTGGTTACACATGCTTGCTTATCATAATTGGAAGCTTAAAATTCTAACTAAACCCTAAGGTGTTCTTTGATATCATGTGACAAGTTTAAGTTTCAAGATTGGTCTAATTATGAACTTTGTTTGAGCAAGTTTTGCATATATGTGCTTGTTTGGGATTTTATGCAATTACCCTAGATTTACACATATCTAGGGTTTTTCTTGCATTTTGTCACATGCTTGTTCTGCCTCACATGTTTTCATATCATGGTAATGTAGTTGTTCTTTGGGGCGCCTTGTCACACCTTGGTTTGAGTGGTGACATCTAGCCTTGTGTTGAGGTTAGGGTTTGCTCTCATATATGTCCTAACCCTATGGTTGACCTTGAGTGTTGATCTACCTAGTCTTGGTGATCAACAAGGTTCTATGTGACCTCTAGTGTTGGAGGTTGCCAAGGTTTTATGTGGCCACCTAGTGATGGCGGTCGATGAAACCTTCAACTCATCTTGGATGCCAATTTTTCTAGGGTTGGTGGTCGTTTGGTTTTCTAGATCATTTTGGTCGCCAACATTCCTAATGTTGTTGGTCACCAAGATTTCATGTAGTTTCTAGTGCTGGTGGTTTCCAAGTTATCTTATGTAGCCGCTTGGTCTTCTGAGCAACATAGTAAACTCGGGTGCATGGACAAGATGTTTTTGACATTAGACACATGGAATGTATGGATAGACACCTCTCATTTCCTTTCTCTCTCACCCTAAGACTTATATACCTACCTCCTCACATGAAAATAAGTTCTTTACACACCTAGCTCTCTCTTTCTTTCCTTGCCTTTTGAAGCTCATCCCCCTTGCTTGGTGGAAAAGGAGGATCCAAGGAAGGAAAAGCTTGAGAGATATTGCTTGCATGTGCACCTAGGGTTTGGATCCACTCTTGTTGAGGTCGTTTGGTGCTTATTTGCTTTGCTTTTTGGTCATGGTAAGTGAGATCTCCCACTTTTCCTTCATTTTTCTTATTGCCATGTCTTCTTCTCTCTTCTTTTTGGTCAGATCCATGGTGGAGCTTGAACTAGTGGTTGAAGAACACTTCCTTCTTACTTCCTTGACCTAGGTTTTGTTTCCTTTTTGGAGAAGGATCTAGCTTGGTCGAGTGGAGTGCTCAAAATAGGGTTTCCACCTTCTTTCCTCAGGCTACCTTACTGTTTGGAGTTTCTTCATCATTGCTAAGGTGAATTATATAACGTTCTTCATGATTATTGCTTATTCGTATGTTGCATGTACATGATATTTCTCTAAAACGTTGTTCCAAGTAAAGAGATGTTATCTTTGCCTAGAGTTGAGCTTCGATGGTAGATCTGGATTAGATAATGAGTAGATAATCTTTCATGATGTACCTCTAAACCTGGTGCATGCTTCTTCCTTGAAGATAATAAACCCTATACTTTGCATATGTGTGGGATCAAATGTTGGTTGCCAATATTTGGTTTCCATGATGGTCACCAAGATTTGATTTCCATGATTGTCACCAAGATTTGATTTTCATGATGGTCACCAAGAATGATTCAATGTGGTCGATGAGATTTGAAATCATATGGTCGCCAAGTTTTGAACTCGTGTGGTTTCCAAGTTTTGAATAATGTGGTTGATGAGATTTTGAAACCTTGATGGTTGCCAAGATTTTCAGTTGGTTTGTCACCAAGGGTTTTGAATCCATGTTGGTTGCCAAGGATTTTTGCATCCATGTTGGTCACCAAGGATTTTTAATTTATGTTGGTCAATGAGGTACCTAAGCCTAATGTTTGCCAATGTTACCTAACCCTAATGGTCACCAATATTACCTAACTCTAGCGGTCAGCAAAGTCTCCTAACCCTAGTGGCTGCCAAGAGTTCTGTCTCTATGGTCGCCAAGAATCTTGACTTCATAATCGATGAGATTTCTAACTGTATGATCGATGGGCTTTTCTGATCCTATGTGTATGAGTCAAGGGTTTTGGTTGCAAGGGATCATATGGTTATGTTTGATCTTATGCATTCATGATTCGATGGAAATGCTAAGATTTAGGGTTTATCCTTGAGTGTTGTTTTGCAACATTATTCAACTTAACTTGTTGAACCTAACCCTAATACAAATAGGTGATGATGGTTAATCATACTTGTGACAAAGTGAGTTTTTATAGTATTTTCTCTCTCTTAAAAGTTTATTATCAAATTTGTTGACCAAATTACCCTCATATACTTGTCTCACTTAATTGGACTAATATGGGTCACAAATTACAAAAAAATGCAAACCCTAGTATGCTTTTATGATAGAATACATATGATAATGTTTTAGTAAATGAACACATCAAACCTTCGAATTTGGGTTTCAAATTTATATCATAGCATCATAATGACCTTTTGAAGCTACACCTCAAATTTCATTAGAATTGGGTTTACCAATCAAGCGTTATGACCAATTTAATAAATCATCTTAGATATATGTCTTAGACCTAAGTTCTGTTTCAATCTATGATGAATATATATGTCACGCCTGCCTTTGATAACCCGCCCCCTCTCCTAGCCGTCAGATCGGGCGATCCACGGATCTGCCCTAATCCAACAGCGGAGACCTCATCTCCTACCTCCCGCAAAGGGCGGGGACGTAACAGAAAATAGAGCTCACCTAATCTCGCCACCTCGCACCTCCTCTCAAAATTTAAACCCAACGATCATCTCTCAAACTTCGCGGCAACCCCGTCAAGCCCCGACTTGACCTCCCCCATCCTCAGAATTGGGAGAACAGACCCCCGTTTCTTCGCTTTATCCCCTAGCGGTGACACACTTTAGGGCTTCCTTGCCTAACCTCCCTCACGCCTATATAAGGCCTCCAACAGCTCCGCCCGACCTCCCTTAGGCTCCTACAAGACCCAATTCTAGTCATCTGACCTCCGAGCACCACCACCAACTCCACCTCCCCTCCGTCACTGCATCGCCTTGGTGGCACCTCCACAGACCTCGCCCCACCAATTCCCCTCCACCATCAAGTCCACCCCAACCCAGGGGTGCTTTGCGGCCAACCCCCGACATCTCAGACGTCCTCCACGACTAGAGCCTCCAACGCGTCGGCGACCTTCACCACCCTCGCGGCAGAAGAAGACTCCAGGGAGAGTTGGAGGGTGGGACCTTGATGCCTGGATGCGGCGAGGCCTATCGAAGCTGATCGCACCCAAAATCCTTCACGAGCTCCTTGCTCCACGAGGCAGGCCCTCGTCGGAGCTTGATCCAGCAGCCTGGGCTAGCAGGGAGCAAGGAAAAGCGGAGCTAGAGGAGAGAGACGCCGAGTTGGACCAATAGGCTCTTTCCACGTCAGCCAGAGGAGCCGCGGGACAGCGCTCCAACGCTTGCAAATCCTGGGATCAACGAGAGCCGTCGATCCAGTCGGATCCGGCCGTTGATCAAGGTAGAAATTCCTTTTTTTATTTTCATTTACCAAGAAATGAATTATCTTAGGGAAATCCTAGGAAATGCTAGGATTATCAGAAAATAGCGAACCAATATACCATTTTGATCAGAAAATTATCCTCTATCCAAATAAAATACTACTAGGACCTAGATCCGTTTCCTTTTCCAAAAGTAGTTGCTTAAAGCCTTAATGACCCTTAATTATAATTATTTTTTTTATAATCATTTTCCTTGATGATATCTGACCTTCTAAGGGTAATTAACCCTAGACAGAACTCTATTTCTAGATAACTCGAAATCATATTCTAAGATGGCAAATGATTAAAGGAATAGGAGAAACCCTAGATCTAGTTTCTCTTTCTACACGGAATTAAAGAAATATTATTAAAACAAAATTAATATCATTAGATTATAATTAGTGGTTATGATTGGTCTGAATATTTAAAACGAACCCTGATGATATGAATGGTTAATATGTTGAGGGTTACCCTCCCTTTTTCTCCAACCATCTTAGAAACCCTAATTTTTGGAAATCTTCTAATTGATCAATTAAATATTATCTTTTAATCCAAATAGTTTATGATGGATCAGACCTGATAATATTTGTGAACTCAATTAAGATATGGGAAATCCCTGATCCAGATTAAGATAACATAAAAGGAATAATAACTAAGAACATATCTTAGTTTTGGTCACATGGACCAATAGTAATGTTGTACCCTTGCTTTCTTTGCAGGGTGACTAAATTCCTGATTGATTCTAAATCTTTGGACTTTTGATTGAACAAGCAGGTACGTGGTCTTATAAGTATAAGATTAGTTTTCTGGTTGCCTATGCTATATAATATCTTGAATGATCGTATTTGGATATGATTGTTGATTGATCTAGTATTATCCAGGTGTCTGACATGCCAGAGAATCAAGGTCGGGCATCAAAGACCAGGTGGTCTACTGCAACCCCTCAAGATTTCAGAATGGAAATGGGAACATATCACTATGGATTTCATAGTGGGATTACCCAGGACTAGGAAGGGGTACGACGCTGCATGGGTCATTGTGGATCGTCTCACCAAGTCAGCTCATTTTCTACCCGTGAAGACTACTGCAAAAGTTTCTGAGTTGGCCGACCTTTATATACGGGAGATTGTACGTCTGCATGGGGTTCCAGCGTCCATTGTTTCGGACCGGGACCCGAAGTTCACCTCAAAGCTGTGGAAGCAGGTTCAAGAGGAATTGGGCACTAAACTGAACTTCAGTATAGCATACCATCCGCAAACAGATGGACAGTCAGAACGAACAGTACAGATTCTGGAGGATCTTCTACGAGCTTGTGTGCTTGACTGGGAAGGCTCGTGGGACCATTACCTTCCTTTAGCTGAGTTCACCTACAATAATAGTTATCAGGCGAGTATTGGGATGCCACCATACGAAGCTCTCTATGGCCGACCGTGTAGATCTCCATTACATTGGCATGATGTCCGGGAACACACCTTGATGAAATTTGAGGAGATGCAGCTGTATGCAGATAAAGTTGCACTGATTAGGCAGAGAATGAAGCGAGCACAGGATAGGCAGAAATCATATGCAGATGCTCACCGGCAGGAATGTCAGTTCAAGGAAGGTGATCATGTCTTTTTGAAGATCCGGCCAATTCGAGCTTTGGCCAAGAATAAGGGAAAGCTCAGTCCTCATTATGTGGGACCCTTTGAGATTCTTGAAAGGGTTGGAGAATGTGCCTATCGTCTTTCTCTGCCACCTCAGTATAGTTCCATGCATAATGTCTTTCATGTATCTAATCTGAAACATTATGTCAAAGACCCCAGTCACATTCTGAATCATGAGCCTCTTGAGCTGAAAGATGATTTGACGTATGCTGAGTCACCAGTCAGAATTCTTGATTTCAAGACAAAAGAGCTTCGCAATAATCGGCGTATAGATATGGTGAAAGTTCTCTAGAGTCACCATGATCAAACCGATGCTACATGGGAGCTCAAGTCCGAAGTCGAGCGGAAATATCCACATCTCTTTCAGGCTGCTTGAATTTTGAGGGCAAAATTCTTAAAAAGGAGGAGAGAATGTGACAAAGTGAGTTTTTATAGTATTTTCTCTCTCTTAAAAGTTTATTATCAAATTTTTTGACCAAATTACCCTCATATACTTCTCTCACTTAATTGGACTAATATGGGTCACAAATTGCAAAAAAATGCAAACCCTAGTATGCTTTTATGATAGAATACATATGATACTGTTTTAGTAAATGAACACATCAAACCTTCGAATTTAGGTTTCAAATTTATATCATAGCATCATAATGACCTTTTGAAGCTACACCTCAAATTTCATTAGAATTGGGTTTACCAATCAAGAGTTATGGCCAATTTAATAAATCATCTTAGATATATGTCTTAGACCTAAGTTCCATTTTAATCTATGATGAATATATATGTCACGCCTGCCTTTGATAACCCAGCCCCTCTCCTAGCCGTCAGATCGGGCGATCCACAGATCTGCCCTGATCCAACAATGGAGACCTTGTCTCCTACCTCCTGCAAAGGGCGGGGAGGTAACAGGAAATAGAGCTCAGCTAATCTCGCCACCTCGCATCTCCTCTCGAAATTTAAACCCAACGATCATCTCTCAAACTTCGCGGCGACCCCGTCAAGCCCCAGCTTGACCTCCCCCATCATCGGAATTGGGATAACGGACCCCCGCTTCTTCGCTTTATCCCCTGGCGGCAACACACTTTAGGGCTTCCTTGCCTAACCTCCCTCACGCCTATATAAGGCCTCCAACAGCTCCGCCCGACCTCCCTTAGGCTCCTACAAGACCCAATTCTAGTCATCTGACCTCCGAGAACCGCCACCAACTCCACCTCCCCTCCATCACTGCATCGCCTTGGTGCCACCTCCACAGACCTCGCCCCACCAATTACCCTCCACCATCAAGTCCACCCCAACCCAGGGGTGCTTCACGGCCAACCCCCGACATCTCAGACGTCCTCCACGACTAGAGCCTCCAACGCGTCGGCGACCTTCACCACCCTCGCGGCGGAAGAAGACTCCAGGGAGAGTTGGAGGGTGGGACCTTGACGCCTGGACGCGGAGAGGCCTATCGAAGCTGATCGCGCCCAAAATCCTTCACGAACTCCTTGCTCCACGAGGCAGGCCCTCGCCGGAGCTTGATCCAGCAGCCTGGGCTAGTAGCGAGCAAGGAAAACCGGAGCTAGAGGAGAGAGACGCTGAGTTGGACCAATAGGCTCTTTCCACATCATCCAGAGGAGCCGCGGGACAGTGCTCCAACGCTTGCAAATCCTGGGATCAACGAGAGCCGTCGATCCAGTCGGATCCGGCCGTTGATCAAGGTAGAAATTCCTTTTTTTATTTTCTTTTACCAAGAAATGAATTATCTTAGGAAAATCCTAGGAAATCCTAGGATTATCAGAAAATAGTGAACCAATATACCATTTTGATCAGAAAATTATCCTCTATTCGAATAAAATATTACCAGGACCTAGATTCGTTTCCTTTTCCAAAAGTAGTTGCTTAAAGCCTTAATGACCCTTAATTATAATTATTTTTTTTTATAATCATTTTCCTTGATGATATCTGACCTTCTAAGGGTAATTAACCCTAGACAGAACTCTATTTCTAGATAACTCGAAATCATATTCTAAGATGGCAAATGATCAAAGGAATAGGAGAAACCCTAGATCTAGTTTCTCTTTCTACACGGAATTAAAGAAATATTATTAAAACAAAATTAATATCATTAGATTATAATTAGTGGTTATGATTGGTCTGAATATTTAAAACGAACCCTGATGATATGAATGGTTAATATGTTGAGGGTTACCCTCCCTTTTTCTCCAACCATCTTAGAAACCCTAATTTTTGGAAATCTTCTAATTGATCAATTAAATATTATCTTTTAATCCAAATAGTTTATGATGGATCAGACCTGATAATATTTGTGAACTCAATTAAGATATGGGAAATCCCTGATCCAGATTAAGATAACATAAAAGGAATAATAACTAAGAACATATCTTAGTTTTGGTCACATGGACCAATAGTAATGTTGTACCCTTGCTTTCTTTGCAGGGTGACTAAATTCCTGATTGATTCTAAATCTTTGGACTTTTGATTGAACAAGCAGGTACGTGGTCTTATAAGTATAAGATTAGTTTTCTGGTTGCCTATGCTATATAATATCTTGAATGATCGTATTTGGATATGATTGTTGATTGATCTAGTATTATCCAGGTGTCTGACATGCCAGAGAATCAAGGTCGGGCATCAAAGACCAGGTGGTCTACTGCAACCCCTCAAGATTTCAGAATGGAAATGGGAACATATCACTATGGATTTCATAGTGGGATTACCCAGGACTAGGAAGGGGTACGACGCTGCATGGGTCATTGTGGATCGTCTCACCAAGTCAGCTCATTTTCTACCCGTGAAGACTACTGCAAAAGTTTCTGAGTTGGCCGACCTTTATATACGGGAGATTGTACGTCTGCATGGGGTTCCAGCGTCCATTGTTTCGGACCGAGACCCGAAGTTCACCTCAAAGCTGTGGAAGCAGGTTCAAGAGGAATTGGGCACTAAACTGAACTTCAGTATAGCATACCATCCGCAAACAGATGGACAGTCAGAACGAACAGTACAGATTCTGGAGGATCTTCTACGAGCTTGTGTGCTTGACTGGGAAGGCTCGTGGGACCATTACCTTCCTTTAGCTGAGTTCACCTACAATAATAGTTATCAGGCGAGTATTGGGATGCCACCATACGAAGCTCTCTATGGCCGACCGTGTAGATCTCCATTACATTGGCATGATGTCCGGGAACACACCTTGATGAAATTTGAGGAGATGCAGCTGTATGCAGATAAAGTTGCACTGATTAGGCAGAGAATGAAGCGAGCACAGGATAGGCAGAAATCATATGCAGATGCTCACCGGCAGGAATGTCAGTTCAAGGAAGGTGATCATGTCTTTTTGAAGATCCGGCCAATTCGAGCTTTGGCCAAGAATAAGGGAAAGCTCAGTCCTCATTATGTGGGACCCTTTGAGATTCTTGAAAGGGTTGGAGAATGTGCCTATCGTCTTTCTCTGCCACCTCAGTATAGTTCCATGCATAATGTCTTTCATGTATCTAATCTGAAACATTATGTCAAAGACCCCAGTCACATTCTGAATCATGAGCCTCTTGAGCTGAAAGATGATTTGACGTATGCTGAGTCACCAGTCAGAATTCTTGATTTCAAGACAAAAGAGCTTCGCAATAATCGGCGTATAGATATGGTGAAAGTTCTCTAGAGTCACCATGATCAAACCGATGCTACATGGGAGCTCAAGTCCGAAGTCGAGCGGAAATATCCACATCTCTTTCAGGCTGCTTGAATTTTGAGGGCAAAATTCTTAAAAAGGAGGAGAGAATGTGACAAAGTGAGTTTTTATAGTATTTTCTCTCTCTTAAAAGTTTATTATCAAATTTTTTGACCAAATTACCCTCATATACTTCTCTCACTTAATTGGACTAATATGGGTCACAAATTGCAAAAAAATGCAAACCCTAGTATGCTTTTATGATAGAATACATATGATACTGTTTTAGTAAATGAACACATCAAACCTTCGAATTTAGGTTTCAAATTTATATCATAGCATCATAATGACCTTTTGAAGCTACACCTCAAATTTCATTAGAATTGGGTTTACCAATCAAGAGTTATGGCCAATTTAATAAATCATCTTAGATATATGTCTTAGACCTAAGTTCCATTTTAATCTATGATGAATATATATGTCACGCCTGCCTTTGATAACCCAGCCCCTCTCCTAGCCGTCAGATCGGGCGATCCACAGATCTGCCCTGATCCAACAACGGAGACCTTGTCTCCTACCTCCTGCAAAGGGCGGGGAGGTAACAGGAAATAGAGCTCAGCTAATCTCGCCACCTCGCATCTCCTCTCGAAATTTAAACCCAACGATCATCTCTCAAACTTCGCGGCGACCCCGTCAAGCCCCAGCTTGACCTCCCCCATCATCGGAATTGGGATAACGGACCCCCGCTTCTTCGCTTTATCCCCTGGCGGCAACACACTTTAGGGCTTCCTTGCCTAACCTCCCTCACGCCTATATAAGGCCTCCAACAGCTCCGCCCGACCTCCCTTAGGCTCCTACAAGACCCAATTCTAGTCATCTGACCTCCGAGAACCGCCACCAACTCCACCTCCCCTCCATCACTGCATCGCCTTGGTGGCACCTCCACAGACCTCGCCCCACCAATTACCCTCCACCATCAAGTCCACCCCAACCCAGGGGTGCTTCACGGCCAACCCCCGACATCTCAGACGTCCTCCACGACTAGAGCCTCCAACGCGTCGGCGACCTTCACCACCCTCGCGGCGGAAGAAGACTCCAGGGAGAGTTGGAGGGTGGGACCTTGACGCCTGGACGCGGAGAGGCCTATCGAAGCTGATCGCGCCCAAAATCCTTCGCGAACTCCTTGCTCCACGAGGCAGGCCCTCGCCGGAGCTTGATCCAGCAGCCTGGGCTAGTAGCGAGCAAGGAAAACCGGAGCTAGAGGAGAGAGACGCTGAGTTGGACCAATAGGCTCTTTCCACATCATCCAGAGGAGCCGCGGGACAGTGCTCCAACGCTTGCAAATCCTGGGATCAACGAGAGCCGTCGATCCAGTCGGATCCGGCCGTTGATCAAGGTAGAAATTCCTTTTTTTATTTTCTTTTACCAAGAAATGAATTATCTTAGGAAAATCCTAGGAAATCCTAGGATTATCAGAAAATAGTGAACCAATATACCATTTTGATCAGAAAATTATCCTCTATTCGAATAAAATATTACCAGGACCTAGATTCGTTTCCTTTTCCAAAAGTAGTTGCTTAAAGCCTTAATGACCCTTAATTATAATTATTTTTTTTATAATCATTTTCCTTGATGATATCTGACCTTCTAAGGGTAATTAACCCTAGACAGAACTCTATTTCTAGATAACTCGAAATCATATTCTAAGATGGCAAATGATCAAAGGAATAGGAGAAACCCTAGATCTAGTTTCTCTTTCTACACGGAATTAAAGAAATATTATTAAAACAAAATTAATATCATTAGATTATAATTAGTGGTTATGATTGGTCTGAATATTTAAAACGAACCCTGATGATATGAATGGTTAATATGTTGAGGGTTACCCTCCCTTTTTCTCCAACCATCTTAGAAACCCTAATTTTTGGAAATCTTCTAATTGATCAATTAAATATTATCTTTTAATCCAAATAGTTTATGATGGATCAGACCTGATAATATTTGTGAACTCAATTAAGATATGGGAAATCCCTGATCCAGATTAAGATAACATAAAAGGAATAATAACTAAGAACATATCTTAGTTTTGGTCACATGGACCAATAGTAATGTTGTACCCTTGCTTTCTTTGCAGGGGGACTAAATTCCTGATTGATTCTAAATCTTTGGACTTTTGATTGAACAGGCAGGTACGTGGTCTTATAAGTATAAGATTAGTTTTCTGGTTGCCTATTCTATATAATATCTTGAATGATCGTATTTGGATATGATTGTTGATTGATCTAGTATGAGTTATACTTCGCCAAATTTAAGAGAAACATAAATGATTGTGATGGGTTGTAGCTACTAGAGCACATAGCCTGGTGTGGATGTATGTTGCCTAACATGGATGTACGATTTCTTGGCCCATGTTAGATGTATGATGATATTCTATTGCCCACACTAGATGTAAGACAAGTGCAATAGGTGTAGTACAACTGCATCAAAATGAATATAATGAAAGGGTGTTTACTTGATTTTCGCCTTAAGAAATGGTTTTGTCTCTTTCCTTCTTTTTCAAATATTTTCCTTTATGCAACCTTATTAAATGTAACTTTTACCACGTACCAGCCCTACTGATGTTTTGTTTCTCATATTTTCTAGGTGCGAGGAACAATTGACAACAAAATGAATTGCATGCTCAAAGTACCTGAAGGCATAAAATAATGAACATGCAGGATGTATTAGATAGATCATTTCCTCTTATCTCATTTCTTATTAGATGTTAGTTTAATTCTTTTATTAGTTGAAATTGAGGATGATTGAGATCCTATGTAATAAAGTTAACTTTCTCTAGAACCATATTTTCTCTCCATATGTAATGACTTTTATTATCTTTATGAATGAATGTTTGTGTGGCATCATACGATGATGTGGACTAGATCTTGGCTTAATCTCTATTTTAGTTGACTACCTTAATCTCTTATATTTTCCCTTTTGACATCTATAGATATGAGTGCACACATATCTATGAATGTTACTATGGAAAGTATATATAAATTGGGGGACGTCACAATACTTATCTTCCTTGTATGATTAGTTGTGATGAAACAATACTATCTCTCAATGTTGTTGTGCTTTAGATATGTTGTCATATGAACATCATAAGATCTTATATGTGATGTTATGTCGAACTTATATGCCACATGTATGGTGATCGTTTGATGAGCCTTTGGTAAGGTATGGGAAGATAATAATGTTCTTATAGGGAATGATGTGATGGTCTTAATGACCTTTGGGTATGGTTGAGCCCCAATGTAGATGTGATCCTCTTTATGATGTGTCAAGGATCGATATCATATGATAATATGAAAAGAATTATATCTCATACGTTTTATATCTTCTGGGTAATATACCCATGTTTCTGTAGAAATCTTTTAGGGTTTGTACGTAACTTGATTGATGCAGCCTTAACTCACCCAATTGGCATTACCTAATCAAGTGAAACCATAATCATGTAGTTCCCTATGCCATAGACCCATTCCAATGTGATGAATTATTGGATGGTGAAACAAGTATTCCTCTAATGGAAGCTCAGAGTCATATACTGTTGAGTATATGAATGGTCTTTGAGGATGGATGCGGTCATACATCAACATGAAAATGGTCGATGGCATATCTCAGATGATTATGATTCAGTATATGTGATGTTTTTGAGGAAAAATGTAGTTGTACCTCAGATTTTAGGGTTTGTATACCCTGGTTACTAGTTTCGTGACCTATATACCAAGGGAGAACTAGGTTGTTTTGTAGCTTATTTATATATGTCGATGCAGTTGACTCATACTGACTGAGGGTGGATGAGATCTTAGGATTTTGACTCTCCTAGATCTTATACAGGACTGATATTGACTTAGAAATGGTGAGTTGGAATTTGATTGGAATACCTCATAGAAATGGTCAGTTGGAGTTTGAGTGGAATACCTCACTCTCCCCAGGGCTTAATAAAAGACGTAACCCAACGTTGTAGTATACATATTTAGGGTTAAACACACACATTATTTGTAAACCCTTGCCTTGTTTTCTATACTACTAGTTGTTAAATAATGCAGTAGGATATGTCAACTATTAGTAACATGATAGTCTTATGTGTTCCTTTATATTCTTGTTCATCATGCTTGTTGTTATTCCTTTCTATTGAACTACTTAATCTGTTTCATATGTTTAACTTGTTTAATAACATAACCTACTGTAATCAATAACCATTGTTGAGAGTTATATCTCTCACTGGGATATTGGTCTCACCTTGTGGGTCACCATATCTTTTTAGGTGATTGTAAGCGACGTCGTCAGAATACTGGTGGTAAGGAAGAGCATGCTGAAGATAAGTAGGAGTAGAAGTTTGTCAAGTAGTAGAGTGTCCTAGATTCGTCCTTGTACTCTCAAGTCTGGGTAAGGGATGTTTTGTAGATGATATGTACAATGATTCATTTTTTTGGCAAGGTACCGATGTTTGTATTTGGCATGTATATGTGGAACATATGCTTTTTTATACATGTTGTAGCTGAGTCCACCAGGCGCACATGTAAATACCTAATATGGTGTGTGCTGATATGCAAGTTGTTGGATCTTTATGTAAATATCTCAGAACATGGTGGTAATGTTTAAATTGGTTTTAATATACTTGCTTTTCCATTCATGTGGTCATTAGTAGTTGATCGTGTGTTTTGTTTTGAGTAATATCATTTAGCATAACAGGGTATCACAATAAGAATGAAGTAGTTTCCATTTGAGGATTTAGGATGGATCTTTCCTATCCTGCAATTCCCCAAAAAGAGAAGGGTTAATGCATGGTCATGTCATAGATATGATTGGATGGTGCATGTATGTATTCATCATGGATTTAGCACATGTAGAATTTGTGGAGATTATGGTAGAAGTCATCTTAAATGGTACCCCATTAGTAGCCTAAAATTATTATTTCCTTACAAGAATGCCCCATTTATGTGTCTCATACATGACCCTCCATGGACCTCCTTCATCACGGGATCATCCTCAGTCATGTTGATACATCATTATAGGATTTGAATGTAAGATCATATGCGGAACTCTCCTACTCCTAGATCATATTGCCTGGATTGACACTTGAGCACTTGCTAGTCCAATTTGGGGATCTACATTGGATAGCCATCTTCTCTAGATAAAATTTCATAATGTAGAACAAAGATTTTTCTTCTTTGATGATTGTATTGTTGATAGCCATGCAACAATTTGGTTTCCATATTCTATAGACTTCAACAGATAAGGTTTGGTCACATTGAATGTTTATCCATGAGATGAGGGTGGCCAGAGCATATGAAAAACATGTTTTGTTTTGGCTTCATTAAATTAAAGGATATGGGCTATAAGAATCTAGAAAGAGATCATAAACATTGTTGGCATCAAATCATGTTGTAATGGCACATCTTGTTGTTAGTATTTCCTACTGACATTAACATAAGGGAATCACCAAAGACTTGTAGATGTCATTCCCCTTTCTTCTTGGTAAGCTCGGGTCCTAAGATACAAGCTTAATATTTAAGTGTGTTGTTAGTGGTAGTGAAGTAAAGTCATTTGGCCATATGAATTTGTTCTTCATGTGGGTCCTAAAGGATTAATCTAATACTAACTCACATGTAGTTGACATCTTCATCAAAAAAGATTGACCACATATCTAAATCTTCTAGGATATGATGTTTGTGATGTTGATAAATCGATGACTTCATTGGGGAACGTTTGTTCATGTGTTTATTCCTTAGAGAGAGAACAATCTTCTAGATTATTTGCTTGTGATATTTTGTGGTCTTCATTGGAGGGTAAGTGATTTCAATTTGAGATCAAATATCTAACATTTCCCACATCATTTATTGAGGGTGGGTCATCCACTCAGAGAGTGAGTCAAGTGGATCATGTCTTGTAATGGCTTGTAGTGAGTACTCCTCATATTGAGATGTAGCTTTCTGGTAGCATAGAACGTGGGTAGGTGTGGTTTTGACACACTTGTAAAACTAGGGTGTGATTAGGATGGTTCGACCATTTAAAAATACAACAAAACAATAGATTCCTTAGAATTTTGTGAGGGAAAATGAGGAAACCATATAAAGGACATGAAGTTTTAGGAGCGTGGGTAAGGGTTTAGGGCCAAACCAAGGAAAGGGTAACACATGGAGTTACAAGTGGGAAAGGTTTTAGAACCCCAACAATGCCCAAACTTGGTATTTGAAATCCCAACAAGGTTAATTTGCGATCCTACATTAAAGAAAATTAGACTTTCATTAGGGGAAACATAAAGATAAGGGAAAAATAAAAGTACATTAATGACCATAGCATGAAAAAGAGGGGTTAGCACGATGATAATATATACATGAACTTGAGTCCCAAGTGCTTGTATTCTCACACCACCTTAGAATGGAATGGGGAGGGGGCATAGATTTGGATTGTTACTTGACCCAATATGGATTGCTTGGGTGTGCTAGGAAGTAAAACATGACAATTTTTCCTTCTTTTTCTATCAACTTGGATGCGGATAAGATCCATAAAGTTGCTCCTTTCTAGGGGTTTGAAGGTTAGAAATGGAGGATCTAGGTGTGTGGTGGATGGCTAGGTTTACAATTAAGGAAAAAGGTTACAAGTTTATTTCTTGGGGGACATATCCTAGTTATAAGTTGAGTATATGTGCTCCAAGTGGATAGATAGGGTCTAACTATGTGACAATTGGGGTCTAAACCAAGAAAAATTATAATTCTATTCATATAGGATCTAGGGGGTTTCTCAGGGTTAGAGTTAAACTTAACATGCAAATAAGCCAAGAAGAGTCTAGAGACTGAAGGATGAGTTCCTTGGTGGAGCGCCACATTGTAGATGCTTACACAGATTTGACTGACGATCCATTCAATAGTCAAAGCTCATAAGGTGGGGTTCTTGACCAGTTCACGCCCCACCTTTTGGGTCCTATAAAAGTTCTTTAAATGGTTTTTTGTTGACCATTTCAAAAGATGGAGCAGGTGCATTACCCAATTTTTGGATCTTATGAGGTTTTGCTCAAATGGACCATTCACTATTTCATAGTGGTATCTGAATTCCTGAAGGTGGGGACACACATAATAGGTGCCCCACCTAACCTGTAAAACTCCAATTTGGCTAAAGTGGAAGATGTGCTTGGGGTGTTATCAAGGATAAAAAAGGGTGCACATTTGAGGTACACTACATATGTTTGAGTTGAGTAGCTCATTTGGGTGACACGGAACATGTTTTGGATTGGGGTTTTTAGAGACATCCAATAAAGGTATTCTGTAGCATAATATCATTGATTGGATGTCTATTCTGATAAATAGTCTTCCAGTTTACAAAGTTTCATGTGTGAATTGTGTTTTTAGACATCCAATCTTGAGAGACTAGGATAGTTTCTGGGTAAATGTTTAGTGAGCATCAACCATTGTGATTATTAAATTGTAGCTTGGTAGTTGATAATTGATCTAGTTAGAATTATCATGATCAGTTGGATTTTTTGAGTATCAAATTAAATAGTTTTACATATATTGAAATCCCCCAAGATGTTACTTTTGTACCTAAGTTGTATATATTTATTTCACTCATTCTAGGATAACTTTTAGTGCCTCTTAGTTATAAATTGATGACCAAAATTACATTGATAATTCATTGCCAAACATGGTCTGACTTTGAAGTTGTTTGCACATTTTCATTTGATTCATGATCTATAACACCCCATGTTTTTAAACATATTGATTACTAAGCTGAAGCATAATTCTCAAGGGGTAAGTCACAAACTTGATAATCATTGCATAAAGTTATAATTTATCGAACCAAAACGTGACACAACTTCAACTTTGCACATCTTAAAACTCATACATGCCTTTCATAACTTGAAAGGAAACCTAAATGGTCATTCTATTATAATTGGAACCCTACAAGGTCTTTTCTAATGAAGATCCTTGAGATACTCCTTACACGTCAGATGGATTTATCCTCTATGATTTCTCCTTACCTACACACATCACACCCACAAACATGCTTAAAAAAATTATAACTGGGGATTTAACATATTATATTTTTAAGAGAACATGTAAATTGAAAATAAACATTAAACACTAAACACTGAAAAAGGGACACAATTGCTTTCTTTAGTATTGACCTTTATAAGAAGTCTTGGGTTTGCACATAAGTGTGTCTTCTCTTATTCACCAAAGTCCCTCTTAGATTTTACTGAGGTACATATTCTCTTATGCATTGAAGTACCTCTTAGTTTTTCTTCAAGGAGCATCTCAGTGAGGATCTTATATAAGTTATCTTTTATCATTATCTTTCTCTTCAAAATTCTTAACTTGCTCTTAAATCTTATTTGTAACTTTATCTTTAGTGTGCATGAATATGATACAATAATATTGACAATAAACATGATATTCAGTTCATTATATATTCATTGACTTTAAGAAATTGATAAAGGTATAACATTCATAACATTCATTGTACATATGTATTTAAAATCAACTAATACTTATGTACATAGTGCATTTACCACTTAACTATCTCTTAAAGAAGATCCTATTTTCTATTCTTAGGTTGATGAAACCCCAATCACTACTTGGGTTGGTTGAAACCTAATTAGTTTATTCGTACAATTAACATTCATTAATAATGATAATATTCAAATTGTTTTATAGGGTTTTAGAGTTCTTCATTAAAATAGAGAAACTCTGAGTAAAAAATTGGCTTTCAAAATTGGTTTATCATCTAGATCTAAAAAGTAAGAAAAAACTATATATGGTTTGATGCAAATAGAGTTGTACTTTAATTACTATTGTTTTCCAAATACATATTACCTTCAACCAATCAAGGACGAGATAAACCATTCAGATTGTTTTCTAAAAATCTTGCCAAAGTGCGACAAAAGGAGATATGTCCAAGGGAACATTTCTCTACTTTGGGCATGAGAAAGGGTGAACTAGTCAATATCCTTGGGCATGATTAAATCAAAATAGGAGAAAAATTCTAGGAGTACCCATGCACTGTGACAAAATATGTCGATTTCTCAAGGGCAAGACTAGGATGTCATGACACATTGTTATTCTCAGCACTACATAAGAACAAGGAAAGATCTAAGACATCAAAAGTAGTGATATACTACATCAAGGGAATCTAAGGTATGGGACACCTTTTCTGTCACTTTTCAAGTCTAGCATGCCCACACACAGGCTGATGTGAGGCTGAATTCACCACAAAGCTCATCCCACCATGACTGGCTAGGGGATAAAACTCAGAGATGGAACATCAAGTACACACAAAGAAAATAAGTGATACAAACCAGCTGTGCACATAAAGGTAGCAACAAAGAGATATAAGTTGGAGGAGCATCATTTATAGAAAAGATATTGAAACATCATTTTAAGGTAGAAAAAGGTGGAAACTAACACATCTTCAACTGAGAAGGTCTAGGGAAATTCCATGGTGTTTCTTTTACTCTCCCACACCTTTACCCAAGGTGGCAGAGGATAAAGATGATCCACTGAGTTTGTTCTTGAATCTAGTTAAAGGCAAGGTCAGGAATACACATGCGAGGGTGATATAGTGAAAGTGGAACTTGGGTTCTTATCCTAGATATCCCATGATTTTTTTCTAACATTTGTCTCCTGATATGGTTGAAATAGGGGCCCGAAGCGTCTTCGCAGTCTAGGGAACTAGGGTACCTCGATTATAGGATGCATAGCCTCATAAGAAAGAGGGGATGGTGATGGAACTACCAATCCTCATTGAGGAGTAGTGTAGAGAGAGATTAGGAGGGGAGAGGAGATCAAGGACTGTAGAGTCCTGATAGACAAGGACTTGATGAGGATGATGAGTCATCATATGACATATGAGCTCGCTAACAAATTCCAACCCAGACTGGAATGCGCTCTCATGTGAAACAAAATACAGCTGCATGACATGCATTAAATCATCAAAACTTTGTTCTGACAATACTAGCTTCACATAATTAGTATTATCCAATTTAATAAGGTATTTCTTTCCCAAAACAAGTAGAGGAAGCATAGATTGTCAAATTTTAAAGAAAGTTTGTATCCTAGCTAATTTGAGGTGTAGAATTTGAGTATCAAACTTGATTTCTCTTTTGCATTACACCATTATTGGAACTAAAATTATGATATAAAACCCATTTTAATTATCTAAATTTATTCAAAATGAATTTAAGCCTTATAATTTGAGGGAAGTTTTGAGGGAAGTAAGCACTTACCATATTTAACCCATACATATACCATTGGGCCCAAAATATGAACAATATTTAGGTCGATTTTATTCTTAGTTTTCATGTTAATATTTGTCATTTACGACTAGAATTTGTGCAAAAATTTTAAAGGTCGAATTATTATTTAAACCATGAGGGAGAAAGGTTTTCTATGTCATTTAGTTATTCAACACTTTAATAGGACTAACAACCAAATCTTATATATCTAGTACATTTTTAGGGAAACCAGGGTTTATCATGTAATCTAAGGTAATGATTTAATATTAAGTCTTGAACTTTTATGGTACGATTTCCAACTGATGTGAGCTATATACTTTGTCTATGTCAAGTTGTTCAGATGTTACATATAATATTAATTGAAATTTTCATGATTATAACTCATTTAGAAACAATATTAGGAAAATTATAACACCCTCTTTGAGAATACACAATTACATAACGAAAGCATCACAAATTTATCCATAACTCAAGCACTTAAGGGGACATTTCATAAAATTGTCATTCATAAAAAAAATCAATCCACACAAACTTGGATGATAAATATTCTCAAAACTATTCTTAAAAAGGAAAATACACTATTACATGTCATGAAAGGAAATCTCATTCTAACTTTTTGAGGATAACTCTCTATTCCAAAGATCTAAATATGAATACATATGTATAAATCTATAAGACTGGGCATCATCTTATGGTTGGCTCCCCACTATATCTTACCATGCTCTATCCATGCACACTTGTGTTTGGGTTCTACTTCTACTCCTAGTTCTACTCTCTATCTAGGACCATCTCATACCCAAACATGATTTAGAAAAACCACTTCCGTAAGTGGCTTGCGTATTCTAACATATATTAATGTAGAATAATAAAGTATTATAAACTACTTAGAAAATTTTGAATGCCAATTTAACATGTAAAAACTGTAGAGAATATTAATCATAACGATTCCTCTTTCTTTTGCCTTAGTCCTATATTTTTATGTAAATTTCTTAGTAGATGTGTACTGCACAGCTTGGGTCTCATGACCTGCACTAGGGTGCCTACGTCATATACCTGAGTTGTCATGCACTCTGGTGCCAGGGCCTCAATACCTACACTAAGGGCATGGGTCATGACTCTAGTATCGACCTACATTAAGGTGCCTCGGCCACATGTCCTGCACAAAGGGCCTGGGTCATGTCTTTCTTTAGTTAATCCGCACTCTGGTGCCTGGGTCTAACTTCATGATCTCATGTCATCAAAATATATACAATCTTAACAAAAATCTTAATGCATTCTGATCTCATAGACTTTTCACAAACTTAAATCTTGAACCTTAATAAATGAATGTTATCTTTCAAACTTAATCATAACTTAATGCATTCAAATTTTATAATCTTACGATGAAATTAATTATTAGATCATAAATATTCTAAAAAAATCTTAATAGTATATCTCTACTTGAGATCTTAAGAACATGTAAGGACATAACCATGAAATTGGGATTATTTTTCTTACATATGTCATCTTAATATCTTAGAAAATTGGATCATATAAATCATGGAAACCATATTTATGGAACATGTTAATATGTTGAGATTAATAATTATAAATACTCATGGGAATGGACCATTTATCTTACTTGACAAGATTCATAATATGGTCCTAAGTCAAAGTTTCACAAACAAGGTGTGTAGGATCATACAAATTTTCCATTAGTTCATATGTATACTCCTATTTTCATTTCCAAACCCCTAACCCATTGTCCTAGCACCATAAACCAACATAGGGTTCTTATTTATACTAAACATAACTCTAATCTAAAACCTTAAAAAATCTTAGTATTGAAAATATATAAAAACTTAAATTGTATAACTATTATAATTTTTATACTGAAGTAAGCCATTATAATTACATAAATACTCATATGAGAGCATATTGATCTATGATAATGAGAAAATGATGAAATATAGACATATATCTATAGTTACTATGAATTGGTTCATATCATAGAATATTTCAAATTTTATTTCCCACGTCAATTAAAAATATGGCTAATATCACATTTCACCAATGATCATCAAATACATTATATAACACCCATTTAGGTCTAAGATTCAAATAGTCATACAATTATACATGATGTGAGATCTATGGATGATGGGCTCTAGAAGGGGGGTTGAATAGAGCTAAAAAACACTTAAACCAAATTCATTAGACCTTTAAATTATATCAAGAGATAAGGTTGGCTACATGGAATTTGAATGCAACTAAACATACCTAGCAAGGATGAGAGAGATTGAATAAAAACAAGAACACAAGATATGTATAATGGTTTCGAACTCCAAACTAGGAGAGTGTACATCCACTACTTAGAGATGTAAACCTCTAGGATTTTGCAACCATTGCACCTTCCTTAATTTTTCATTATAAGAGATACAAGATATGATCTTCTTTTTGGGTACAAGGATACCCAATCTTCCCTTTGAGAATAAGGGATCCAATAACCTTAAATAGGACTTACCTATCCAAGATCAAGAGTCTTCAACCTCACCAAGGACTTACCCACATTTGCATCGAGTCTTCCACCTTCACCAAGGACTTACCCGCTCTTGCAACAAGTCTTCTGCCTTGAAGGAATTACCCACTCTTCTTGGATCTTCTACCTATGACTTCACCTTCCCAAGGAGAAGCATTCACCAAGGGACTCCATCCCTTATTCTTCTTCACCTCTCTTAGCTAAGAGAGAGAATATTCACCTGCATGATAGAAAGAGAGATTGGGAGGTGGAGGATGTGAGAGTCTCACAAGATATGCATGTAGGACTAGCTCTCTTACAAACTCCTACTCAGTCTAATGGATGTAGCAAGTGATTAAGCTTAAGATTTGAAGGAGGCTCTTGGAGGCATTCAACTATAATATAAGGTCCTTCATAGTGCATGGCTAACTAAGGGATGATGCCCAAGGGGTCCTATTTATAGTTTGTGATGCCTTCTAGCCAATAGAAACACTTAAGGAAGAATTATATCAGTTTGGGGTGTTGCGATAGATATATTTTTGAGTTTTGCAACACTCCAACATTTAGAAACACATTTTCTACAATTTTTGTACAGTGTTGTTGGTCGAGTTAACTTTTGAGAAACTCAACCGATAGCACTATGTGACAAATCAAATTTGAGTTGTTGGTCGAGTTTATCCTAGATGAAACTCATCCGACAAATTAAATTTGGTTTGCCTATGCAGAGGTGTCAATCGGGTTTGTCTTGGGAAAACTTGGCCAAACCTGGTAGTTCCCAAGATCCATCAAGGGTGTCAGTTGAGTTTATCCTAGATGAAACTTGGCCGACAAGAGTCCCTGTGATGAATTTTGCAAAGTTCCATAAAAGTGCTTAAATATTTATTTTAAGTGCTCCTAATTTTTTCTAATCTTAATTACAAGTCATACAATCATTACAAGTGTTTACAACATGATTCTAGTAGAGGCATATTCCACAAAAGTGAACTTGCATATATTTTGACTTGTCTTTCTCCAAGTTGGGAAGTACAAGTTAGGACATTTGGAGTGTGCCTATACCTAATAATGAAATCACTCAAGTAGAAGCATTAGACACAAATAAGAGGAAGGGTTAGTAATCATCAAAACACAAGATTAGTCAATTATACTTTGAGAGTCAATTAGACTTTGAGTGAACATTGACCACCTTTTTAAAGATGACAAACCATTGCATAAATGTATTGAAAGCATTTAAGTAAAATAATACCTTTTGGGAAATCTAGGGGTTTACATGGGAAGGAGTTCATATGCTCTCCCTCAACCGATGCTAATGGAGTTCCCATACTCCCCTTCAATTGATGTTATTTCTCCTGCATGGTTAGCTTTCATAACATTTATAGAAACTATGTCTTCTAGTAATATATTCTCTACATATATGTGTTCTCCCCTTTAAGTAAGACATGTCTTCTCCCCCGTTTTCAATTCAAAAAGTGAGGGGGTTGAAGAGATAAAATCACAAATTGTTATAAAAAGGATACAATAAAGGATAGAATCGAGAGTAGAAGAGCAAAACTAGGGGCTTGTCCAAGCAATGTATATAAAGTAGATCAAAACATGCATTTGAACAACCCTAGATGTAATTCTAGCAATAAGAAAGCTAACTCTATGCAAGCATGTAACTCAAGGCAGTAGATATCCAAGTCAAAGAACACGCTTGAGTATGTATGAAGCAAGATACAAGCATAAAATATAGTTGGATACCAAATGATGAACAAGGCTATAAAGACATGTAGATGGACTACTAGTAGATGATATCACAAGTTAGCACTAATAGTAGGAGCTTGATCATAGCAAAAGTTGCACAACTTAAAGAACAAGTTATGAGTAGATGTAGAGAAATACCCACACAAAAAGATTTGTAATTTCAGAAGCATGAAAGGACATTACTCATTAGCAAATATGCATCATTACCAAAATATGATTACTACTAAGAAACCCAAGGTTGTATTAAAACAAGATATACGACTATATAGATGTAGCAAGTTAGAGAACAACATAAGAAATTTAGATCACAACCAAGAGATTCAAAGAGATTATCATCAAAACATGCATATAAACTCAATATAAGTAATTGCAAGATATAGAGATACCAATTTAAACCAATTAGAGAGATAGAGTTCAAAAGCAAGAGAGACAATTTAAAAAATGGCAAAATGCACATATAAATTTACCAAGGGAGTGCCAAAGAATAAGCCTATTGATTGAGAAAGTCTAGTTGAGAGGGAAATTCTCATCCAAAATGCCAGTTATATATTCTGTGCAAAGTGTTGTATGTGAAGTTTATGGATTAAACTTCTTGAATGACACTAGCTGTTAGCAACACCCATTGGTGCTTGTTGGTCGAGTTTCCTCAGGACAAAGTCTATCGAAAATAGATCTGTCAAAAAGCACATATATTTTAGAAAAGCTTATCTAGGGAAATGATAAAAATATAAACCATATCCAAAATTGTGTGACTAAGTTAATAATCTAATATGAAAGCATCAAGGGCAGTTATTGCGTAAGAAAGTGATGAGAATCATAATTTATCAAATTTGACTCAAAAACCATATGGTGCATACTAACTTCACAGAAACAAGCTATGATTGGGCATGAGCAAGAATACCATTACCTCTATTCTTACCATTTATTTTACACTTATTGCCACACCATACACATCTCACCTTTCTTCTTTCATGTGGATTGAGAAGTCAATTCACAAGTCAACAACTCATGTCAATCCAATTGCAAGTGACTTATAAGAAGATAGATGAAATGGTCCCCAATCATTATTTTGGGTCTGGAGGGGTTATCTTAGCAACCCAACTCCTATTACTCGTGTGCTTTCCTAAAATGTCAATATATAGAATAATGACTAGTTTCATTATAATGATTACCTGATCTCATAGCCTTGGAACTAGAGGGTTCTTCATCGAAAATTGAAGGTCCTTTGTCATTCTTGTTCCTTTCACTACTATCAAGTCCAATATCATTTCTACCCATTTGCTCGGTATTATGATCTATTATTTGATTAAGATTCCTTTTATCATCTAAGAATTCCTGCATAGAGGACCTCAAACTATGATTGTCATGCATAAGAGAAGTAATAACAAAAGACAATTGATTGATATTATCTCTAGAATGAAAATGATTGGTTTCTAAGAAAACAACTTTGTTTGTATAAGATTCAATATGAAGATAAGAAACATTACTCTCTACTAGTATAACTAGATCAAGATCCAAAGACATTAATTTTAATAAGCAAGGAAGCATTTTCTTTTTCAAGCAAAGTAATCGTAGAAAGATAAGCACTATTTTCAGATTCTATTTTTTACAAAATAAATTTTGTGTCCTTTTTTCCATTATAATAACATTAATATCAAACATGAGAGAATTTACTATTACACTATGAAATTAATTAGAACTAAGAATAAGAGGTTGATATTCTAGAAATCTAATCTTATCAAGCAAATTAGAATATTCAAGTCTAAGAGCATAAACTTGTCTAATATAACCACTGCTTTATTCAAGCAAGAAAATATTAGCATGTTCAAGATCATCCTTTTATAGATGTAAATTATCAAAAATTCTTGCAAACTTTTTTATTTTTCTTTTTAGAAGACTTAAGAGAGGCACGAGTAGAACGAATAGTTGCAATTAAAGATTGTTTATCTAAAGAGTTTGGATTTACCTCATTTGAGTCTTTATTTGTGAAGGCCATGAGAACAAAATGACATTCTCCATCTTTACTAGAGCTAGAGCTAGATCCCCCACTTGATTCTTCACTTGATCTTGAGTTGGAGGAGTCACTAAAGGTTTTGCTCCATTTCTCTTTATTCTTGTGCTTCTCTTCTCTTCTCTTCTCTTCTCTTGTGATGATGGGTCTTTTTGCCTTGTGCACAATCTTCCTTGAAGTGACCCTTCTTTCCACATTTGAAGCAACGGGTAGAGGAGGAAGGCTTGCCTTTGTAGAATCTATCTTTGTAGTACGTAGCATCTTCTTCAACTTGAGAGGATGGAGAGGCTTGACTAAAAATAGCTTCAATTTGGGCTTGTATTTCAACTTTCTTCACTCTCTTAATCTCTTTCTCTTCCTCACTTTCTTCTTCCTCTAACTTGTCAAGTGTAACTTCATGGACTTGAATATTTCCTATGAGATCTTCAATGGAAATTTCACCAAGAGACTTTGTTTCTTCAATGGAGGTCACCTTGGATTTCCACCACTTGGGGAGAGTTCTAAGGTTCTTTGAATTTATCTCTCCTCGATTCATAGAATGACCTATGATGACAAGACCATTCACAATGGTGTTGAGCCTTAATGATATCTCGACTACCCTCTATTCTTTCCCATATTGAAGTTTTCAAGGGGGCCTTTGAGCATATAGACTCGGCTTTCCTTCCCTTTCTTTGTCTCCTCATAAGTGACACATAGATTTCTCCATAATTCATAGGTTGTCTCACAAAAATAAGTCTGATTGAACTCGTCGAGTGAAAGAGAGGCATAGAGAATGTTCATGGATCTTGCATTCAAGGTTGCTTTCTTTAAAGTAGCCTCATCCCTTTCTTCTATCTTTGTCTCTGGTATCTTGTATGCAAGATCCATGATTCTCCATAGCTCAAAACTTAATCCTTGGATGTTGTATAGCAACCCTCTCTTTGAATAGAGGAAGTTACTCCCATCAAAGAGTGGAATGTTGATGAGGTATGTCCCACCTTGATAAACATCCATATTCTCCTACTTGTTGAAGTATTGCTTGGAGAATACCTGCTTTGATACCACTTGTTGGATTTATGGATGATGGGCTCTAGTGGGGGGTTGAATAGAGCTAAAACACTCAAACCAAGTTCATTAGACCTTCAAATTATATCAAGGGATAAGGTTGTATATATGGAATTTGAGTGCAACTAAACATACATAGAAAAGATGAGAGATATTGAATAAGAACAAGAACACAAGCTATGTATAGTGGTTTCAAAATCCAAACTAGGAGAGCATACATACAATATCTAGAGAGGTCAACCTCTAGGATTTTGCAACCATTGCACCTTACTTATATCCCATTATAAGAGATACAATATATGAACTTCCTTTTCTGAGATAAGGATACCCAACCTTCCCTTTGAGGATAAGGGATCCAATAACCCTAAAAAGAACTTACCTATCCAAGATCAAGGGTCTTTAACCTCACCAAACACTTACCCACCTTACCAACGAGTCTTCCACCTTCACCAAGTACTTACCCACTCTTGCAACATGTCTTCCTCCTTGAAGTAATTACCCACTCTTCTTGGATCTTCCATCTTTGATTTCACCTTTTCTAAGGAGAAGCATTCACCAAGGGACTCCTTCCCTTATTCTTCTTCACATCTCTTAGCTAAGAGAGAGAATATTCATCTTCATGGTATAAAGAGAACTTAGGAGGTGGAGGAAGTGAAAGACTCACAAGATATACATGTAGGACTAGCTCTCTTACAAATCTCCTACTCACTCTAATGGATGTAGCAAGTGATTAAGCTTAAGAGTATAAGGAGGCTCTTGGAGGCACTCAATTATAATGTAAGAACCTTCTAGTGATTGGCTAACCAAGGTATGATGCCCAAGGGGTTATATTTATAGTTGGGGATGCCTTCCAGCAGTAGAAACACTTAAGGATGTATTCTAACTATTTGGGGTGTTGTCACATATAAATTTCTCCAGTTTTTCAAAACACTAATAGTTAGAAACACTTTTTCTACACGTTCCTTACAATCTGGTCGGTCGAGTTTTCATTTGAGAAACTCGATCGATAGCACTATGCAACAAATCAAATTTTTGTTTTTCGCCAAGTTTATCCTAGATGAAACTCAACTGATGGATTAAATTTGGTTTATCTATGCAAAGGTGTCAGTCGGGTTTGTCTTGGGGAAACTTCATTGAACCTGGTAGTTCCCAATATCCATCAAGGTTGTCGGCCGAGTTTATCCTAGATGAAACTCAGACGACAAGAGTCCCTATGATGAATTTTGGAAAGTACCGTAAAAGTGCTTGAATAATCAATTTAAGTGATCCTAATTTTTTCTTAGCTTAATTACAAGTCATAAAATATTTGTACATGATTTACAACATGATTCTAATATATTTGAATCATATTCCACAAACGTGTACTTGCACTGATTTTAACTTATCTTTCTCCAAGTTAGGATGCACGAGTTAGGGCATTTAGTGTGTGGATATACCTAATTTGAAATCACTCAAGTAGAATCATTAGACACAAATAAGTGAAATGGCTAGTCATCATCAAAACAAGGGTTTAGTCAATTAGACTTTGGGTCAACACTTGATACTCCTCCAAAACTTTAAAATAAGTAAGAAATAGTGTGTATAAAAGTTCACAAAAAATCTCAGGTATTTTCATGGCCAGACGATGGTTGAAATACCCAAAATGCCCTTATTAGTGTTTATACAAAAAATGAGATAAAATGACATAGTTAGATACATATCAAAATACACCTTCTATTAATGATTCACTCATTGCCAAAGTTGTTTTCTAATTATATACACAAAAAAATCAAAATCATATAGTTATTGGTGCATAAAATATATATACATTGAGACATCAAACATATATGTTGAAGGTATTTTTATGATATAGTAAACTCAAAAGAATTTCTATTGATACCTTGAACACTTAACACGAACAACTACAACCCAAATTATGATTTTGAAGGTTTACTTTCTCAACAAATTCTAGCCATTTAAAACTAATCAAGTGGTCGCCATATTGCACCTAGCAACGTTGGTCTGCACTCAGATCCTAGATCCAGTCAAGATCTGGATCCTACTCTTCCCACACACTGAGAGAGGGGGAAATACCCTATTTCTACATTGCAAGACATCACCATCGTCTGGGTTGCCTTCAACGACCCAAATCTTAGTGCCCAAGCCATCGTTGCTCACATTGAGATCCATTACATCTTCAACTGGGACCATACAAATAAAGTAGCATTTTCTTTGTGTATAGGTTGGTTGGTATCATAATTCCCAAAACCACAACACTTGCACACAGTCTCCATTCTCCTTCTCTTATCCTTCTCAAATTCACATATGAAACCCAAGAATTGATTTTCCTCTCTTATAAACCACTTTGTAGGTTTTTTGTACTTATTACAATCCTATGAATATTAAAGGTACTCCTTCAAGAATGGTGGAGGTTCTTCACAGTCCATTTCCTACTAGGAGTTTCCATCCTTGATCATTTCATCTTCTGATTTTTCTTCTAACACTTTGCTTCCTCATTCTTATTTGACTAATTAAGTAGACGTATAAATCTATTTAAAAATTATGAAACTTTTTGACTTGAATTATATCTCTATATGCTTCATATTTGATCTTGAATTAGATGAAACCTCTTACCCAATAATTAAATATTATTATATAAGCTTAACAATAATTATAAACATTGCTTTCATTAAAGTTATTATTAATTATGCTCATAAAATTCCTGATAAATCCTCAAATTTTAATACCATAAATATACATGATGTTTGAAAGTTGTAGGTATACATAAGATATAAATTGTCATATATGATCAAAATAAGCCTCTTTTAGTTATCCACAAACTTCAAACGTATTACTTGATGTCTTGTCTTTCCTTGTCTTAGTAACAAAAGCAATCTAGGTATTATGAAAATAGAGCCACTACCTCGTTATATAATTGTAATATGATGAAATAATTTGACTTCATATTTTAATGGTATCCAAACCATTATATGGAAATTACATAAAAGACACCGACATTCATAATTTTGCATCAAGATTATAATTTAGCAAATATGAGTCAAGGCTTGTTCTTAAATTCTTGCAATGTTACAACACTACCCAAATTACATGATTTCATCCTTGAAATTTGATTAGTCTAGACACGCCATGGTTTCATATATTTGAAGTATACTAGCTTTAATATCATCTTGAAGGATCATTATCTCACTCAACATGTGACCTTCGCATGCCTAAACATCTAATTTGTGCATCATTATCAAGTTAGATTTTTCATTAAGGGTTAGTTAGAACAATTACATGTAAACAAGGCAAAAGTATTATATTACCTCACATCATATATCTTCTACAAATCAACAAGGCTGATATAGTTAAATCTAATATTTCATCAACCATTTTATCATTTATTAATATTTAACAACATATAACAACACATACCTTCTTTCTTAATAAAAAAATTAAGTGTACAATGTTAAAGAGAATGTCTTCTAGGTGGAAATTGTATATTATAAATTACATATTTGGATAATCCTATCATTAACTAGGCATTTAGCAAGGTTTAACTTAGTTTAGGTCGTCTAGGGCTTTGATTTTGGGGTAAATGTTCTTACTATGTAGCAATGTGACACTCATGGTCCCGGGTACACATTCACATGCAATGAGCTGACTCTTGTGCTTTGAATCATATGGTCTAGTTCCCTCACCTTGGGCCTAGATTGTCGGGTCTATCATCTAGCCTCTATGATTGGGAGCCCACTTGGTTGTACCATGCACATGCCCCTTTTCTTGCCCCCCCTCCTCCTCCTATGTTTCTTTCTTTTTGAGCATGTTCCTTGCTCTACAACTTCTATGAGTATTGAGTCATGAGTAGATTTCTATTGAACATTGTACCACCCTATATCCTCGAGTTGGCAATCTCTACATTGCATTAGTTCCTCTAGAGATTATGATGATATCTCATTGAAAGGGTTTAGGACTTATGGCCCTTATTCCTAACCTGGGTAGGAGGTCACAAAAAACCTTCTAGTCTAGTACAAAAAAGGGATTCTCACCTTCTCTCTAGAAATCAAGATCATTAGAGGGGGTCTTCCTACAAATAAAAATACCACCAGACCCATGAGGACACGTGAGAAGGTTCATGTGTTTCTCTTGGTCCTTCTCAAGGCCTTTCATGTTGTTGATGTTGTAGATGGAAAGGAAAAAATTGGGGGGGGGGGTTATATACCTCTAAATAGCCTCGATTTGTTTAATTGAAGACTCAAAAGACTACCACTGATACTAAATTTTTAACTCCCTAACGAAACTCACATTTGAAGAAGTGATTACGAGGTTTCTAGAAAGAACAACATGTTGAATCTAAGGCTATGGGGGTGAATAGAGCTTCAAAATTCCCATAAGATAAGTTAGACCTTCAAATTATATCAACAAAAAACAATAGCCTAAGAGCAATTTGAAGTCCTAACTAATCAAGCATAGAAAGGATGAGAGAAATTGAAACATGCACATGGGAAAGGTCGTTTAGAGTGGTAACACTCTCCAAACTAGGAGAGAGTCAATCCACTACCTAGAGAGGTCAACCTCTAGGACTTTACAATCCATGTACACTTATATTCATTCATAAGAGATACAAGGATACTACCATACATCCAAGGACTTACCTATACAAGACATGAGTCTTCCACCTACACAAGGACTTATCCACTTGATCAAGATGTCTTTATCCTTCAACATGAACTTACCCACACATGCATCAAGTCTTTGGCCTTGAAGGAATTTTCCCACTCTTATTTAATCTTGGCCTTGCCCTTCTCCTTCACATGGAGAAGATCTTCACCTCTTCTTAAACCTTGAAGAAGAGCAACAACAACTTCACCTTCACTCAGAGTATCTTGCTTCAACCTTTTCTTCTTTGAAAAAGGGGGTAGGGAAGATGGAATGGAATGAGAGATTTATAAGAACATGAAGGTAGCTCTCTTACAATTGGTCTAAATCACTCATAATCAAGAAATTCTTTATAAATGAGAGAGAGAAAGGGGCTCAAGGAGTTGCAACACACTCAACTATTGCAAGGACTTAGAATAGTATGAATTAGCAAACTTGGAATGAACTCCAAGAGGTCCTATTTATAGCTGGGGGTGTTCCCTTGAGTGTGGGATCACTTAAGGGCAAAATATGGCTGTTTTCCAAGTTACAACAGATCTATTATCACTCAAAACAACTCTGCAACATTTATAATCACATTTTCTGTATTTTTTGTATAGTACATTCGGTTGAGTTTCAATAAAGATAACTCGACCAATCCACTAAGTGACAAAGCCAATTTTCAAACTATCAGTCGGGTTTGTCTTGGGAAACTCAACCAATGAGTCAAATCAATTTTGCTTAGTTGATCCATTAGTCAAGTTTTGTGAGTGTGCAACTTGACTGATTGGTCATCTTCAAAAAATCCATCACTGGATCGGTCATGTTTCCAACTCGACTGATAAACAACATGTGAAAATTTTTTTAGTTTGACTTTTGAGTGACCAACTGTTGGAATTAAGTATCCCTCATTTTTTCTCATCTTAGTTACAAGTCATATCATCAATACAAGTGATTACAAAAATAATCTAAGGTTATTTCGAGTGATTTCCCAAAACGCACACTTGCATTGTTTTTTACTTGAACTTGGGCAAGCTAGGGCTTGTGTAATTTGATCCTTTTCATGTACCTAAAGTCTGAAATCAATCTTGAACAAACATGTTACATACATAGGAATGGAATGGTTACATCATTACAAAAATATGGTCATTGTATAACTCTCAAGTCAACATTCTCCCACTTTTTGACAATGACAAACCATTCCTCAATCATATTAAAAAGGATATGTAAAGTTATACCTTTGCCTTGTGAATTGTAGGGGTGTTCATGATTTGAACAATGTAAATTGCTCCCCCTCAATCTATGATTACTCTTACCTACATATTTAGTCTATTTACACAAAGAAATATGACATATATACTATATGGTCCTTTAGCAAGTCATGTGATAAAACATATAATGAATAGGAAAAGGATCGCATAGGAAATAAAAGCAATATGGTTGAGCTTAAAAACATTGAACTTCTATCCCCCTTTTGACATTATCAAAAAGCAAGGGGGGTAGAAGAGCACAGAAACATGTCTTCTCCAAGCACAACCAAATATACATCCACAGCATGAAACATGCAATCTCAAAGCATACACCAAAAAAAAGATGAGAGAAGCAAGCAATCTATGTCATAATCAAAATATGGTGAACATGGCACCAACTCATGAGATATAATAAATCAATGAGTAAGTATACAAAGGATTAAGATTACAACATAGAGAGCTTGTCCTCAGAAACAAGTACAAGCTAAAATGATGAGAACATGATGATAACTAGTACAACTCAAAAAATGTGCCCATATGTTTTTAGTATAAAATAGCTTTGAAAGATAAATATGATCAACATCTAGACTAAAAAATAAAAAAAAATCTAAACATCTAGGTCATCTATGTCCACATCATCAACAATATCATCAACATCAACATCTGAGGCCTCTGGCTCATAGTCATCATCTCTGTCTAAAGGTGCAACAACATCACCTTCATCACCAGAGTCACCAACAAAGCCATCATCAAAACCATCATCACCATGATCATCCTTAGAAACCTCGTCATCAAAAGCAACAACTTCCTCATCATCCTGATCTGGCATCTCCTCATCGGCAGAAGAATTGAAACCACGACCGGGCCACAAGCATTCTTCTCAGCCCAAGACATGCCAAGAGCATGGAGGTCATTAGACTGAGGGAATGAGGGAGAAGAAGTACCAAGGCCAGCAAGTAGGGTGGCTCAAGGGACAATATGAAGAGGCAACACTCCAGAGGTAGATCCACCAATAATAGAGGGTGTAGCATCACAAATAGTAGGTGGAGGGGCTAAGTAAAAGTGATCATATGCATTAGATGCATAGTCACCTCCTGGGTAGGGCTGGTAGGTAGGATAAGGGTGTGCACATCATATGTTCATGTTGGACATGATGGCACAAAGATCCTGATGCATGTGCTCCTGAAGCTAAAGGTTATACACCTATTAATGTATCATGTAGACCATGATGGTTTCATTTGATACATGGAACGAGGTGTGGGTAGGTTAAGAATGATGAGGTGGTGGAGATGCACGGGTGGAGGTAGAGGTGGAGACTCTAGGTGTGGTAGAGGAAGGGATAGGCACAAACTTCTAAAGTGTAGTCTCACTGATGCAAACTCCTTTACAAGACGGTTTGTAATGAAGGTCATTGAAAAGAGACTTGCTAGTGGCAACTTGAAAAAGACCACAAATCAGGGTTGGGTTGTGTGGGTGGGTGCCACGGGTGTTCTTGCCAGAGTCAAAATTGTTCATGTGGTGAAGGACATAATGGGACCATTAGACTCTGATGTTCTTCAAGAGACAGAACATAATCACCGCATTATTTTCTACAATTTTAGTTTGATTTTTCTTTGGATGAATATTGTAGTTAATAACTAGGGTGAGTATGCAGTTCTTGGGGTCTAAGGCAGAGCAGGGAAGGGTACACTTTTTTTTACCATCAAATTGCTTGTAGAAGGCCTCAGGGTCAACTAGGTCAAAATACTCAGGGTAGTCCTTCCTCCAAGTATCAGTCACCTCAGTACCCAAGAAGACGATGTTCAGGGCATCCTCAGAGACTTGAAATTTCTTCCCGACGATCATGGAAGTGAGGACTACTTAAGCATTAGGTGGGGTAGGAGTGTGTCATAATTTCATAGCAATTTAGCATAGAATTCATAAATGACTTTCGTGCTTGTGATGGAATTGTCATAGCATGCAAATTCAACACATAAGGAAGAGAGGTGGTGAGCGTATAACAACTCATCTACTTGATCGATAACCCTTTGTCTACATGGGGTTGGCTCAAAAAGGGCACAAAAAGGAAAGGGATTCCTAGGAAGGAGTTCCTTGTACTTATTGAGAGCCTCATTGGAGACAAAAAATGTATATTTGAAGGGTATGAGACACGAGTTGGAAGAGGAATATGGTGCTCCAGGTGGGGCCGCTCTCTTTCTCCTGTTGGTTGCCATGGAGACAAAATGAGAGGAGGGAGACAATAAAAACAAGAAAAACACTACCACAAACCGTCCACACACCTAGGTTTGATGGGAGAGAGGTCAAGGAAGGTTGATCTAGGTCAAACTAGGGCTAGGGAGAGGAAGGTCGGGGCTAAGGTTGATAGCTTGAGGGAGCTAGAGGTTGGATCGGTCAATTTTTCTCTAGTTGAGAGGGAGAAACGTTGGCCAAACCTAACTTATGTTTTCTCCAGCCCACCCATCGTTCAAATTCTGTGACTCAAAAACTCAGTCGATCGGCTATTTGAAAAATCTATCGGCCACTCATCGGTCAAGTTGGCAACTCGATAGACAGTCCACCTGATTTAACTTTAGAAATCTTAATTTCTAGCCATTAGAGTGCTAATTAAAAATATTTTTCATTTCCATTTTGTATTTTAAACATAGTTAGGCACATATCGCTCATCATTGGGTACTATTTTGTGATAAAACAAGTGTTTGCAAAAAATACCCAAAAACAAGAGAAAAACAAGGCAAAAGAACATGAAAAATTGTTTTTTAGCATATTAGCAAGCAAGGATGATCATAACATAGGCAAAACATATAGGATAGATGACAACTATTCAAAGCAATTATGAGCAGTTCAAATCTAATAATGATAAATTTCTCTCTAGCTAGAGGTTTAGTGAACATGTCTACCAACTGATTTTCTATGTCCACATGCATGATACATATATCCTTTTTGGAAATATGATCATGAAGAAAATGATGGTGAAGCTCTATATGCTTAGCTATAGTATGTAAGATAAGATTATATGACAAGTTAATTGCACTAGTATTATCACAATAGATAGGAGAACCATCAATATGAATGTTAAAGACTTGGAGCATTTGCTTCATCCATAGGACCTGGGCACAACAACTCCCAGCTGTAATGTATTCAGCCTCGGTGGTTGTTAATGCCACTATGCTCTGTTTCTTGGAGAACCAAGACACCAAGCATGGTCCTAGGAGAAAGCACATGCCACTTGTGCACTTTCTATCAATCAAGCATCCTGTGTAATCTGCATCATTATAAGATGAAAGAGTAAAGTCCCTTGACTTGGGATACCATAGTCCAAAATGTGGGGTTTTGGTTAAGTACCTTAAAAACCTTCTGACAGTTATAAGATGTGATTTCTTAGGATTTGATTGAAACTGAGGACACAAGCCAACACTAAACATTATATCAGGTCTAGAGGTAGTTAAATAAAGTAAACTTTCAATCATACCTCTATAGACCTTCTCACCTTTATCATCTTTATCAAGTTTGACGGTGTTTGACATGAGTGTGTCCGTCATCTTGGTGTTCTACATCCCAAAGTGCTTAAGTGGTTCACTTGTGTACTTTCCTTGGTTGATGAAGTTCCCATCTTTAGTTTTATTGATTTGAAAGTGAAGGAAGAATGTGAGCTCATGCATCATACTCATCTCAAATTCACTTGACATAGGATCACTAAATTCTTTGCAAAGATCAAGGTTAGTTCCACCAAAAATGATATCATCAACATATATTTGAATGATAAGAAAATTGTTAGAAGTGTGTTTTAAAAACAAGGTAGAATCTACTTTGCCCATGATATACCAAAGATCTAACAAAAAGTTCTTTAATTTCTCATACCAAGCTCGAGATGCTTATTTGAGTCCATAGAGAGATTTTTGCAACAAATAAACATGGTTAGGGAACTATCATGTTCAAATCCCAGGGGTTGTGCAACTACACTTTCTCCTCAACTATACCATTTAAAAATGCACTTTTAACGTCCATTTGATAAAGAAGAAAGTTTTTATAACTAGAAAAAGTAGGTAACATACAAATGGACTCAAGTCTAGCTACATGTGCATATGTTTCATCAAAATCTATACCTTCCTGGTGATTGTAGCCTTGAGCCATCAACTTTGCTTTATTCCTTGCCACTTTGGCACTTTCATCTAGCTTGTTGTGGTAGACCCACTTGTTGCCAATGATCTTTCTATCACTTAGTCTTGGCACTAGGGTCCATACTTTGTTCTTTTCAAATTGCTCCAACTCTTCTTGCATGGCTAGGATCTATTCATCATCCCCAAGAGCTTCTTTGACGTTCTTTGGCTCGAGTTGTGAGATGAAGGCATTGTTGACTTGTTCTTTATTGAATGCATCCCACATCTTCACTCTTTCAAATGGATCACCTAAAATCAGCTCTTTTGGATGATTCTTTGCAAATTGGAGAGTTGGATCCTTCTTCTCTTCATCTTTCTCTTCTTCTTGAATGACCACCTCTTTTCCCTTTTGGGTGATGTTGAGTTCTTTTAGAATAGGAATCACCTCACCTGCAACATCATCATTTGGAACAATATCTTTGAGAATAGAGGGGTTAGTCTCAATAAACTTAACATTGATAGATTCTTCTACTTTAGAAAGATCAACATTGAACACTGTAAAAACCTTGCTAGTAGTGATATAGCCAAGAAAGAAAGGCTTGTAAGATTTCGGATCAAACATGTTGACGGAATCTTTCATATTCAAAACAAAACAAGGATATATGAAAATATGGAAATACTCGATGGAAGGCTTTCTACCATACCATAGCTCATAGGGGGTTTTCTTCTAAGAAGGATGTGTAAAAACCCAGTTTTGCACAAATCATGAGGTACTAATGGCTTCGACCGAAAACTTCTTTGGAGTGTAATACTCTATAAAGAATGGTCCTAGCCATCTCCTATAATGACCTATTCTTCCTCTCTACAACCTCATTTTTTTGAGGTGTTTGAGATGAAGAGAATTTATGTGCATAGCCAGATTCTTCACAAAAGTGTTCAGAAAGATAATTTTCAAATTCTACCCCATGATCACTACAAATGGAAATGATTCAGCAAGAAGCTTTTTTCTTTGTTGAAATGGCTTATATTACATGTCATGTGCTTAGTTCAACCACTATCAACAATCTGTCTTCCTTTTTCCTACAAGAAAGGAGAGTGTCGGTTCCCAATTCAATCTTTGGGATTCAGAGTTATCTTGGGGACCCATTTCATCTTTGGGTTGGTCCCCTTAGGCTTGTAAGGACAATAAGTAGAGTAATGACCATCACACTTGCAATGAGAACAAATCGTAGGGTTCTTAGTGCCAGAAGACTCTCCAATGAAAAAGGAGGTTTTATTACTCTTTTTCTTACCTTTGGCTTTGTTCTTGCCCTTACGTGCTCTCCCTACAAATCCCAAATGACTAGTACCACTTTGTTTGGTAGAATGGTCAAGGAATTCAATAAGGGAGTTTTTCCCTTTGAGGAATTTCTGAACTGAGGATCTAAGTCTATGATTGTCATCATTAAGAGATATGATAGTAGAAGGCAAACTAGCAAGATCATCTCTAGCATGAATAAGGTAGGCCTCTAAACAGAGGGCTTTAGTCAAATAAGAATCTTTCTCAGGAGAAATAGAAGAAATATCATTACTAGGCAAGATAAGTCTAGAACATAAATCATTAACTTGACCAAGAAACCTAGCATTTTCAGATTTAAGCACTTGAATTTGCTTAAGATAAACATCCCTCTCATCCCTACGTGCATCAACAATGAGCTTAAATTCAGCATTTTTATTTTAAGTGTTTCTAGCTCAATTAGGCAGTTTTGGTTATCTTCCTTAAGAGTTTCAACATTCTTAAGGTAAACAACATTCTCTACTTCAACTCCATTGTATTGGATATCAAGATCAACATATTGTCCTTGCAAGTTATCAATGCTCTCAAGATGAGTTTTATCAGTTAGCTTAAGAATTTTAAGTTTAGCATACAAATCATCAATAATTTTTCCTAACCTTTTTCTTTTAGATTTACATTTAGCAAAAGAAGAACGGGTAGAAACAAACATATCAATAAGAGTTTCCTTAGATAAATCATGCAAGCTTACCTCACTTACCTCACCAATTTCTTCACTATAAGAGGCCATGAGTGCAAGATGGCACTCTCCATCTTCTTTGAATCTAGAGCCACTTGAGGATGATTCCTCCCAATTTGCATGAGATGCATTCTAGTGTATTTTCTCTTTCTTTTCCTTCCTCTTGTACTTGTTCTCCTTCTTGTACTCTTCCTCCTTCTTGGGGCTACCCTTGTTGTGTTACTTTCTTGATTTAGGACATTCACTCTTGTAGTGTCCCTTTTTTCCACACTTGTAGCATCTAAGAGTAGAGGAGGATTGCTTTCCATTGAAGTGCTTACCCTTGGTGTAGTTGGCTTCATGCTCACTAGGTCCATCATATTCACTAGAGGAGGAGGGAGATGTCCGACAAGAAAGTTGTTTTTGAAGGATGACCCCCTCCACTTATGCTTTGAAGGCACTATCTTTGATCTTCTTGGCTTCCTTCTCTTCTTCTTGCTTGTCAAGCCTTGACTCATGATCTTGGAGGTTGCCAATGAGCTCTTTGGTTGGGATGTCACCAAGGCTCCTCACTTCTTCAATGGAGGTCACCTTTGATTACCTTCTCTTTGATAGAGCCCTCAAGATCTTGGACTTGATTACACCTCTATCCAAAGTGTTGCCCAAAGTAGCTAGGCCATTGATGATCACATTAATCCTAGAGTAAATCTCTGCAATCCCTCCTTTCTTACCCATCTTGAAGTTCTCTAGAAGGTTGTTCAACATGTATAACTTAGCCTCCTTGACTTGCTTTGTGCCCTCATAGCCTATGCACAAATTACCCCAAATCTCATAGGAAGTATCCCATAATGAGATGTGGTTGAACTCTGTTGGGGCAAGGGATTCATAAAGGATGCTTATAGCTTTGGCATTGAGCTGGGGTTCTTTTAGTGCAACTTCATTTAATGTTGAAACAGCTCTGGTTGGCTCCTTGTATGGTGTGACCATCACCTTCCACATATCAAAGTTCATGCCTTAAATGTAGAATTTCATACGCATCTTCCAATAGAGGAAGTTGGTGTCATCAAAGATTGAAGGACGCATGGAGAAGCCACCCTCTAGGTTGAGTGAACCAAGTAGGTTGTTGCTCATTTTATCATCTCATGAGAGATTGTTGAAGAAGATCCTTGGCTCTTATACCACTTGTTGGATCTAGGGCACTAGAAGGGGGCTGAATAGAGCTTTAAAATTCTCACAAGATGAGTTAGACCTTCAAATTATATCAATCAAAACCAATATCTTAAGAGCAATTTAAAGTGTTAACTAATAAAACATAGCAAGGATGAGAGAAATTGAAACATTCACTTGGACAAGGTGGTTTAGAGTGGTTCCACTCTCCAAACTAGGAGATAGTCAATCCACTACCTAGAGAGGTCAGGCTCTAGGACTTTGCAATCTGTGTATACTTACATTCATTCATGAGAGATACAAGGAGACCACCATACATCCAAGGACTTACCTATTCAAGACAAGAGTCTTCTACCTACACAAGGACTTACCCACTTGATCAAGATATATTTAGCCTTCGATAAGGACTTACCCACACTTGCATCAAGTCTTTGGCCTTGAAGGAATTTGCCCACTCTTCTTGAATCTTGGCCTTGCCCTTATCCTTCACCTGGATAATATCTTCACCTCTTCTTCAACCTTGAAGAAGAACATCAACAACTTCACCTTCACTCACTGTATCTTTCTTCAACCTTTGCTTCTTTGAGAAAGGGGGTAGGGAAGATGGAATGGAATGAGAGATTTACAAGCAGTACAAAAGGTAGCTCTCTTACAATTGGCCTAACTCACTCATAATCACAAAATTCTTTGTAAATGAGAGAGAGAAAGGAGCACGAGGAGTTGCAACACACTCAACTATAGCAAGGACTTAGAATAGCATGAATGAGGAAACTTAGGATGAACTCCAAGGGGTCCTATTTATAGCTGGGGGGGTCCCCTTGAGTGTGGGATCACTTAAGGGAGAAATATGTCAGTTTTCCAATTTACAATAGATCTATTCATGCTCAAACAACTCTCTAATGATTATAATCACTTTTTCTATGTTTTCTATATAGTACATTCAATCGAGTTACAATAAAGATAACTCGACTGATCCACTAAGTGACAAAGCCAATTTTCAAACTATCAGTCGAGTTTGTCCTGGGAAACTCAACTGATGAGTCAAAATCAATTTCTCCTGGGAAACTCAACCGATGAGTCAAAATCAGTTTTTCTTAGTTGATCCATTGGTCGATTTCTATGAATGTGCAACTCAACCAGTTGGTCATCTGCAGAAAATCCATCATTGGATCAGTCTTGTTTCCAACTCGACCGATAAACAGCCTGTGAAAAATTTTCTAATTTAACTTTTGAGTGACCAAATGTTGGAATTAAGTGTCCCTGATTTTTTCTCATCTTAATTACAAGTCATATAATAAATACAAGTGATTATAAAAATAATCTAAGATCATTTGGAGTGATTTCCCAAAACGCACATTTGCATTGCTTTTGACTTGAACTTGGACAAGCTAGGGCTTGTGTAATTTGATCATTTTCATGTACCTAAAGCATGAAATCAATCTTGAACAAAATAGATTAGATACATATGAATGGAATGGTTACGTCATTATAAAAATATGGGCAATGTATAAATCTCAAGTAAACATTCTCCCCCTTTTTCACAATGGCAAACCATTCCATAATCATATTGAAAAGGATATGTAAAGTTATACCGTTGCCTTGTGAATTTTAGGGGGGTTCATGATTTGAATAATGTGAATTGCTCCCCCTCAATATATGCTTACTCTTACCTACATAGTTAGTCTATCTACTCAAAGAAATATGACATACATACTATATGGTCCTTTAGTATGTCACATGATAAAGCATATAATGAATAAGAAAAGGATCACATAGGCAATAAAAGCAATATCGTTGAGCTTCAAAACATTGAACTTCTCTCCCCCTTTTGACATTATCAAAAAAGAAGGGGTAGAAGAACACAAAAATTGGTCTTCTCCAAGCACAACCAAACATGCTTTCACAAAATGCAACATGCAATCTCAAAGCATACACCAAATAGAGACGAGAGTAGCAAGCTATTACAACCCCAATTTTCAGGTTCTTTTGGGTGGAAATGCAACTTCCCCAAATAAAGGTATTATTATATATTGAGAAGGGTTATATGGATGATTAAAGTTGATGTTAACTTGTTGATTATAAAAAGGACACATTAGATCTAAAAACATGATCTTTATGTGTAGTTTAATTTATTTAGGGTTCCATGTACATAAATATGCTTTAATGGGCCTTAAAACCCTAATGTTAGTAATTATGACTCTTAATGGCTTTAATGGTTCAAATTCATGAATAAAGCTGAGATTTGATGGTTCTAAGCTATTTTGAGTATAAAAGTTCCAAATTGTGGATAAATACCCTTAATTTGGTAATTAGGGTTTTCTAGTGGTTTAATGTGAAATTAGTGATAAATCGAGTTCATATATGAATTGAACAATAAGGAAATATGAGTTGTTAATTTAAAAGAAATTGAATAAGATAATTGGGCCTAATGATTGTGTCATGACTTAAAAGGATAAAAATGGTAGTTTTAATGTAAATGAGGTATAATAGACTTAATTGACTTTTAATTGTGCTTATGATGTTGAAATTAGGGTTTGTGAACTAAGAGAGCATTAAATATGATAAAAGTATTATGGAGGTGAAAACCCTAATAAAACCCTAAAGTGGGCCTAGAAAGCTGAAGGTGGAATACAAGTCTATCTTGAGAATGTTTTGGATAAACTATAACACGTGGATGTATTGCATTAATTTTAGGATATGGTTGATTGCTTGTTTGATTGTTCTTTATCATTATTGCTTGGACATCAAGTTTCTTTGGATCAAGTATGTGGTTAATTATGGTTAATCGCATTAGTTTCCTGAAAGTTTTTCGGATGATGGAATGCATTGAATGCAACCTATCAGTTTGGATTTTCATACTTGCAAATCATAAGTCACTATGATTATCACAATTATAATATAAGTGTGTATTCTCGCACCTACATGCCACCCTGATGGATGATGGAAAAAGGTCAAGCCTAGGAGGGAAGACCCATGGGTACCATAAGTGGTGACCCTAGACACCAAGCTCAGGAATGAGAAGGTGGTCTTTGTTGCATGACTAATGGGCACCATGAGAGGTGACCCCAAGCACCAAGCTCAGGATTGAGAAGGTGGCCTTAAGTCAATGGCAAAAGAGAAACCCTAAAGAGGGTATTCCAAGGTTAGGGCAAAAGAGGTGGAGAATGTCACATTGAAAGCATAAATTGGCTTGTTAATTAACTTGATTGTGATATTTAGATTGTTAGCCATATTTGTGAGATTTTGGTTGTCCCCACATACTGGCATATTCATTTATGCTGACTGACATTTTGTTTGTCGGCGTTTTAGGTACAATGTTGAAAAGGACAAATAATAAAGTGACATATTGTGAAAATAAGAATTAAAGTGCAAGGTGGATTAGTTAGAATAGACTCCAGTTGTGGATAGAAGTAGATATCCAAGTTTTTGAAAAAGGTATGCATAGTTTTATTTTATTCCAGCCTTCAGTATAGTCTTGGTAGAATTTTATAATTATTATTGATTATTTGTCAAACCATTGATCCTAAAAATTGGGATAATGACTCTAACCTTTTGGTCTCTCTTAATTGGGGGTTACCGGGAGGCGGTGTCATTACATTTGGTATCAGATCATTGGTTCCTCATTTAATCCTTAATAATTATTAAATTTTACAAACTCTGTAGAACCCAAGGGAGTTATTAGAGGATTTTCCGAAAGACAAAGGTGTCTAGAAAAGGATCACATTCGGGTGTTGGCAATATTTTCCTCCGCACCGCTAGTCATAATACGAGGACTCCCAGATCTGTGTGACTGCCTGGCCAATGTCTTAGGATCTGACTCAAAATGAGATACCTTTAGGACTCGCTCATCTATTTTCATCCCTTCTCAACCCTAATTCTATTAGGATTACAAGATTTAGGTTTTTCTCTCTCTTCCTCACCGTCTTGAGGATAGGGTATGCATGATAAGGTTAAGGATTCCTCCACCAAAATTAATAAAAAGCATGTAAATAAGATGTCATGGACAAAAGCTTAATAGTTTAAGCATAAACTAAAGAATAGTTTCATGCTTAGGTCGTATGACATGTGTTGTCATGAGAGACCTGAGGTTAGACCCTCTGGTCAGGAGGACGAGTAGAGAGTTGGTTTTGGAGGCAGAGATCTCCATTAAAGGTAGAGACCTGGTACATCCTTTGAGGATGATGCTAACCCTAACCCTAAGGCCGTGTTTGGTTAGCAGTATATTGTGTGGGATTGGATTTGAATCCTACCATTTTTTGGAATCCTATGTTTGGTATGGTTTTACCGGTGTAAGGATTCGAGTCCTAGGTATACAGGAGTCCTGCACGGGTGGGACTCGTCAGTTCCGCACACCCCATGGTACTACGGTGGTATTTATCTGCGACTCCTGACTCGCGATTCTTATAGGCCCTTTTTCCGACTTCAGCCTCCACTGCTTACCGGAAATCAAGTCGCCGGAACTATAATACCCGGCGAGGTGCTGTGGCGTCTGTGTGGGGTTACTTGATTAGTTGACTCGTGGTCGGAGAGCTCCTGTAAAAACTGGTTACTGGCTCGCGCCAAACGATTTTCACTCAGCTTGTGGACGGACCCTTCGGCTGGACACTGTCGGACGTTTCTGTGACCGAGTTGCGTGCAAACGTCTACGAGCCTACAACCAATAGTGAAGCCACACCAACGAAGACATAGACATCGTTGACCTTGTATATTTCCTCAGATCTGTGTTGTTCCGATTACTGAATGTGTAGAAACATTAGACCACAACGAAGCAAACTAATTTGGGTAGAAAAGATTCCGGCCTCTAAGCTCGTCAAATAAATATATATGTAAATTCTCACATCATCACGTCTGTTCTCTTATTCATGAATGATCAAAGTTCCTGCTTCTTTTTGTGCTCACGTTTGTTTTACTTTGATTCAGTACGATCAAAGCAGCTGCTGTATGATATCCTTGATTATGGTGTTGGGTTTGTTGGTAGCTATGAAAAAGCAGAGAGAAGGTACAAAAGACTAATTTGTTAGCGAGCAAGGAGAGTAGTTTGTATTAGCACTAGTCTGTACCTGTATGACATCCAAACACAGGATGGAAAAACAAGAATCCCATCCTGCATTGTTACCGCTCCATTCGATCCATTGATACATCCTAATCTAATCCTTTCCGGTCAACCAAATGTGGCCTAAGTGGTGGTTAGAGAGGAATGACACAATGAGTTAGATGTCATGGTAGACCATGGGTGTGGGTGGACATGCTTTTGGTTTGGATACCCATGACGATATGAGCCATGTGAGGTTGGATGACCTAGTACCTTTGGCGACCCAACCCTGGGAAGGGTCGTGCATGGTAGAGTGAAGGATAGCTCCTTCATTGATGAGGTTAGTGATGACCATATAGAAACCCTATGGGCTTATATGCGCATGGAAAAGTTGCACCCAAAGTACGTCAGTATTGCTGACAGTAGGCTAACACCCTGTCCAGGAGAGTATGATGGATAGCTTATGATATAAGCATAAAGAGCTATGGATAATCTTGAGCGAACATAAGTTTGAACATAAGTTTCTCTGATGTAGGTGTACGCTTGTGATCTTGATCCACCTTAGAGAGAGGACCTCCAGTAGTAAGGTTGTTGTAGGATTAAGCTCTAGAGAGAGAGAGTTGGGCCCGAGCTAGAAGGTTGGAAGTTTAGACTCCGGGCTATGAGAAACCCTAGAAGTTGAGGATGATGTGACCTAAGAGGATGGTTGTGGCTGCCTCATGATCCCTGGAGGTTGATGGTATCTTGGTTTCCTTTAGAGGAACCAAACCCTAGAGAGAGGATGAGGCTGCTGGTACCTATGTGCCTATGGTATAGGTGTTTACCTTCTAAGATAGGAATAAGAGTTCCTTAGACCATGAAGAGGATTAGTAACAAGTTGTGAGGCCTTATACCTAGTTGGTTGTCCTTGAGGAGGACTCCACTCTGAGGTGTTATTCAAGTGGAATGATAATAGGATGTGCACGTTATACCTTGTACATGTTTGGTTCGTGGTTTCAAGGTTGAGCATGCCGTTGGAAATCAGAAAGGTGAACCTAGGGTTCCTAGACCTAAGAGGGGAAGTAGTAGTGCTTGGTGTACCTGATGCTCATGACGAGATTTGAGTTTCCATAGATCTAAGCATGGCACTCCTCAGGTTTAGAGAAATGGGAACCCCTGAGATTAAGGTATATGTTTGATGAACCCCTCACATATAGGTTGGTGACATAGGCATGTATGATGATTGGTCCAATGTGAAGGAATAGAAACAAGTAGCACCTACCATGGAGACATAGCATGGTTTAGAAGGTGGTCTTCTTGTGAGCTACACACCTTAGTAGCTTGATAGGACTAAGCATGCTCATGCAAACCCTAGATGTAAACCCTAGGACGTTTGTGACCTTTGTTGATATGAAGAGATAGTTTCCTCCCATCCTGGGAGAGGACCCTTTTGTAGGGTATGAATCAACTTTTGTTGGGTTTGAGGAAACCCTAAAAGGTTTCATAGAATCTTGAGAAGCTAAGTGGAGAGTACATAGTATAAGAGTGAACCTGTAGATCCATAGATGATCATCTCTGAGTGCATGTGGATGTGTTACCATGGAGATAACTGGTATGGGGCCTGACAAAGGTAGATAGGTCGCCATGACCCCTATGAAAGGATGTAAGTCAGACTACGAATGTTGAGAGAAATGATGGAGACTTGGGTAAGGTTTCAAGTTGGATACATACTATGTTAGAATCCTAAGTCTATCCTAGGGTCAGGAAGGGATAAGACCGATGAGAGTAGGAGTTGCCTAATTCCCTAGTTGCACATGACCATAGGGTCGGGAGGTAACATCTATCATTGTCTAAGGACCATGAGTTAGGAGATTGATCACCTTCATGAACTCATGGACCCAAAGGGAAAATGAGGAGGGCACTCTCTGATGCATAAAGGAAGAGGTATGACCCTAAAAGTACCAACACCCTACCGACCTAGAGGAGAAGACTAAGGATTATATGATGAGCCAAGTGGGTTCAAGACCAGTTTTTTATGGAAGTAACCTGGATATTGAGATGTTCATGCATGTGACACACGTTTCAGTTTAGATTTGTAGGTGTAATGGAAATGTGGGATGTACCATCTCTACTCTTGGAACGGGAAGAACTCTGTATTTGGACTGTAGCCAAATGCTTATTTCCTCTTGTTATGGGAGTGAGTGATAGAATAGTACGCATGCAATACACCAAAGATAAAGATAATGTGAGAAGAAACATTGCTATGATGCATGAGGATGGAGATAATAACATACCCTTGTGGAGTGTAAGATGTGTGGATGTGGTACAAACATTAAGAGAACTAAGGTAGTCATCTTATGAGGATGTTTTCATCATGAGCTATGTGGAATTTGTGAGCTATACAAGGTTGAGTTCGAAAACTAAGATGATGAACTCAGAGTTTTCTTGATGAAGATAGACTTAGAGTTTGAGATGAGACAATAAGTGGAATACATGGAGGTGTATGTCTTCAACATTACCTTACACACAAGGATGTGAGGTGGCAATGGATGCTCTGGTTGAGATGCAGCTGCCTAGTTTAGCTAGAGGCTAGAAGAGATTGTTAGGTTAGCCTTAGTTTGAAAAAGGAGATATGTTTAGCTAACGCTCAGATGTAATGAGATATGTTGATCAAGTTAGTGGTTGTTTGGTTATCCAACCTAGGCCTTCATACAATAAAAGGATAGTTGTAGAACCTTAGATGCACTTCTCTGGGAAAGAAGGTGATGAAACCCCGACTAGAGTGATTTAGGGTTTCTGAGGAATCAATCTTGAGGAATCATGACATATAGGAGGTCATGATTTTAAGTCACCATACACCATGGTACTACTAAGATGGTAAGTTTCAGTAGTACTTTGGATGCCTAAAATGAAGTTGCATGTGGCTTATCGCCATGCATGTCAGGAGGTGAAGGATGAACACTAGTAACCCAGTATGTTGATACAAAGGATAAAAATTCCCTGAGAGGGAATGTGAGTTCATCACTATGGATGTCGTGGTAAGTCTCCCCTGGACCAAGGAAAGTCAAGATGCAATATGTGTTATGGTAGATTGCCTTACCTAGATGACATAATCTAAGAGAAAGAGAGAATACTATCGAGAGACAGATCCGGCTGAACTACAAGTAAGCGAGATGGTTCAACTGCACCAGGATGCAAGTTCAAAGGTTTTCAAATATGACCTAAAGATTCACTTCCATAAGGCGGAAGTAGATACATGAAGAACTCTATGTGAGTACAGATTATCACCCCTAACTAATGGTTAGTATGATCCAGACAATAGGATCTGATGAGAGCATGTGTGCTCATTCAGGGTGATACATGGGGGGGCAGTTCTTACCCTATGAGAGATGTGATGATAACCACCGTAGCGAGTATTGAGATGTAAAGAAGCTCTGTAAGGGAGGTGGTGTCGGTCACCACTTGATTAAGATAATGTTGGTGAAGGTACCTCATGAAGCTTAGAAAAGGACCATAGTGTGTGTAGATGAAGTCGCTTTGATCATGCGATGGCTGGGGAAGCCTAGGGGCGACATGAGTCGTGAGCTGATGCAAAGCATACTAACATGTAGTTCACTGTGGGAGAATATGCGATGTGAAAATCTGACCCCTCTAAGCTACAACTGAGAAAGCTGAGTCCCCGATATATGGGTCCTTTTCAGATGGATTGGTGGAGATGGTTATGTTCAGTCTTACCCCTCAGGATAACGTGATGTGTTCCATGAGTTTGATCCAAAGCACTATGTGAGGTACCCAAGCCATGTGCTGAGCCATGAACCTAGCTAGCTTTGAGAGAAGCTGAAATGTCCTGAGTCACCTATGAGGGTACAAGGTACCAAGGCGAGAAAGAACTCAGATGTAAGAATATGAGATGATGAATGTTCTTGAGAGGAATCACGGAGAGGGTAAAACCACATGGGAGAATATGCCTTATTAAAAGATAAATGTCACATGAAGATAATTCCCTTTTCCTTTAGAACTTGAGACTCAAATTTGGTACACGAATATATAATATTGATCCAAGGTTTCCTTTAAAATTTGGTTGAAAAAGGATACTCGATTAAGGAGATATGGATTTTGAAAGTTATCTTAATTAAAGTGGAAAGAAAAATATGTCACAATTTATTTGGGACTAAAATGCCAGATTTCATTTAGGAGGTGCATTCTCATGACCGTTGGATCAGCGATCCCTAGCTTGGGTTGAATCCTAGTCTTGTGAGGACTGGGAACACAGAAGTCCAGGTTGTGAGGGGTTTGATCGGGATTTGATCAAATTCCCTTTTTGGTTAAGGTTGTCGATACTACGTTTTGGTAATAAAAGTATGGGTTTCCTATGAAGACTATGGGGCTATATTGAAAGGAGAAAGGAATGGGTTTAATTCAAGCCCTTGCCTTTAATCTTTGGCAATCACGTATGGAAAGTTGATCTATTTTTCATGTCTAACCAGGATGTGCATGAAGGAAAACCCATGCCTTTCTCTCGGTGTCGCTCGCTCTGCCTTCTTTTCCCCTTATATGAGGACTATTAGGGTTCCTTCGAAAGTGTATATATAAGGGCCACTAGATTTTCTTTGATCTCAGACATGTGTTTCCCTTCCCGGTTGTCCATGGATAACCCTTGCATATTCCCTGCCTTCCTGGCTTAGACCTTCATCTCAGCGATGAGAATATAGAGACGTCCCTAGATGGCCATCGTGATGCACCCCATCCACAGTCACCATGGTTCTAAAGGGAGGATGAAAGACATGTTAGGGTTGCTAGTGGTGAAAAGGAGGGATGTAGAGGAGCATGAAGCATCGGTTTCCTGGGTTCCCCATTCGTCCGATGCTCACCAGAGCTAACCAGGACAAGAGGATACTTGTCGGCCCTAGCCATCGTAGGCCATGATGATCACGGGGGTTTTGGTCGGACCCTATCAACTATAGAATGATGCATATGTATAGTGAGGTCATGAGGAGGCAAGGTAGGAGGAGGAGAACCCAGCCAACTCAAGGTTCTTGACCGTCGTGGGTTAACCCAGAAGTGTTGCAAAAGATGGGGATGGGAAACGAAACAGAATGTACCAGATTTTTAGCACGTACAACCATCAAACCAGAGACCAAAGCAGGACTCGACAAAATAGAAAGTATCATGGTACGTTGTCCTTCACTGAAATGGAACTCGAATGCATCTTCTTGCTCCAGCATTCAAGTCGATCTATTACCAGCTCTGCTGACGGCTGCGTAGACATTAGGGTGCTCGACGACAGGACCAACGAAGGTCTGTAACCTCTGTCAACCTAGTTGGACGAAGGGGGGAGGTGGATCTGGAGGGGATGGCCTGGGCAGTGTGAGGGAATCAAGCTGGCGGTAGGCACCACCAGCCTTTCTGCGGCGGGCATCGGTGCCTCGTGCTGTACGAACACGACAGGACATCCATCCTGAGTTACACCCCACACAAGGAAGAAGAAGGACAGAGTCAAAAGACTCTTATGCCCACATCCTAGTATTCAAGACCCAAGGACAAGTAAGTCCATTCTCCCTAGCTTGAGTTGTTCATTGACAAATTAATAACATGTTATAAAGGTGATGTGGTGACCTTTGATTGGCCCAATTATTCTTATCTTGCAAAATTCATAGAAGATAATTGGTAGATCAGAATTGTACATATAATATATGTATTTTGCTCAGAAAAATGCAAGGAATCAACTAAAAATAGTTTTAGAACTTAATTTCTCTTGAAATTTGAAAAGTAGTGGAAGTTATCAACTTTAGTGCATTAATGATTAAGAAACCCTGATTTAAGATGATTAATGTATTGAGAAGGGTTATATGGATGAATAAAGTTGATGTTAACCTGTTGATTATAAAAAGGACACATTAGATCTAAAAAGATGATCTTTTTGTGTAGTTTAATTTATTTAGGATTCCATGTACATAAATATGCTTTAATAGGCCTTGAAACCCCAATGTTAGTAATTATGACGCTTAATGGATTTAATCATTCAAGTTCTTGAATAAAGCTGAGATTTGATGGTTCTAAGATATTTTGAGTATAAAAGTTCCTAATTGTGGATAAATACCCTTAATTTGGTAATTAGGATTTTCTAGTGCTTTAATGTGAAATTAGTGATAAATAGAGTTCATATATGAATTGATCTATAAGGAAATATGAGTTGTTAATTTAAAAGAAACTGAATAAGATAATTGGGCCTAATGATCGTGTCATGACTTAAAAGGATAAAAATGGTAGTTTTAATGTAAAAGAGGTATAATAGACTTAATTGAATTTTAATTGTGCTTATGATGTTGAAATTAGGGTTTGTGAACTAAGAGAGCATTAAATGTGATAAAATTATTATGGAGATTAAAACCCTAATAAAACCCTAATGTGGGCCTAGAAAGCCGAAGGTGGAATACAAGTATATCTTGAGAATGTTTTGGATAAACTATAACACTTGGATGTATTGCATTGATTTTAGGATATTGTTGATTGCTTGTTTGATTGTTCTTTATCATTATTGCTTGGACATCAAGTTGCTCTGGATCAGGTATGTGGTTAATTATGGTTAATCACATTAGTTTCCCAAAGGTTTTCTGGATGATTGAACGCATTGAATGCAACCTATCAGTTTGGATGTCCATACTTACAAATCATAAAGTCACTATGATTATCACAATTATAATATAAGTGTGTATTCTCACACCTACATGCCACCCTGATGGATGATGCAAAAAGGTCATGCCCAGGAGGGAAGACCCATGGGTACGATGTGTGGTGACCCCAGAAACCAAGCTCATGATTGAGAAGGTGGTATTTGTTGCATGACTAATGGGCACCATGAGAGGTGACCCCATGCACCAAGCTCAGGATTGAGAAGGTGGCCTTAAGTCAATGGAAAAAGAGAAACCGTAAAGAGGGTATTCCAGGGTTAGTGAAAAAGTGGTGGAGAATGTCACATTGAAAGAATAAATTGGCTTGTTAATTAACTTGATTGTGATATTTAGATTGTTAGCCATATTTGTGAGATTTTGGTTGTCCCCACATATCGACATATTCATTTATGTTGACCGATGTTTTGTTTGTCAGTGTTTTAGGTACAATATTGAAAAGTACATGCTTTAAAGTGACATGTTGTGAAAATAAGAATTAAAGTGCAAGGAGGATTACTTAGAATAGACTCCAGTTGTGGATAGAAGTAGATATCCAAGTTTTTGAAAAAGGTATGCAAAGTTTTATTTTATTCCAGCTTTTAGTATGGTCTTGGTAAAATTTTATAATTATTATTGATTATTTTTCAAACCATTGATCCTGAAAATTGGGATAATGAATCTGACCTTTTGGTCTGCCTTAATTGGGGGTTACTGGGAGGCAGGGTCATTACACAAGAAATCTAAGTCATAATCAAAATATGGTAAACATGACACCAACTCATGAGATATAGTAAATCAAAGAGTAAGTGTACAAAGGATTAAGATTACAAATCAGAGAGCATGTCCTTAGAAACTACTACAAGCTAAAATGACAAATGATGATAAATAGTACAACTCAAAAAATGTGACCAGATGTTTTTATTACAAAATTTTCTTGAAATATATGTATGATCAACATCTAGACTAAAAACTAAAAAATCTAAACATCTAGGTCATCTAATTCCACATCATCAACAACATCATCAACATCAACATCCGAGGCCCCTGGCTCATAGTCTTCATCTCCATCTAAAGGTGCAGTAACATCACCTTCATCACCAAAGTCACTAGCAAAGCCATCATCAGAACCATCATCACCATCATCATCATCCTCAAAAGCCTCCTCATCAGCAGAATCAACTTGCTCATTATCCTGATCTAACATCTCCTCATCGACAAAGGAATCGAAACCACGACCGGGCCAATGGGCATTGTGCTCAGCCCAAGACATGCCAATACCATGGAGGTCATTGGCTTGAGGAAAGAGGGTGCAAAAGTATCAAGGCCATCAAGTAAGGTGGATAAAGGGCCAGTAGGAAGAGGCGGCACTCCAGGGGTAGATCCACCAACAACAGAGGGTGTAGCAATGGAAGTAGTAGGTGGAGGGACTAGGTAAAAGTGATCATATGCATATGATCCATAATAACCTCCAGGGTAGGGCTGGTAGGAAGGATAATGTTGTGTACATGATAGGCTCATGTTGGACATGATGGCACAGAGATCCTGATGCATGTGCTCCTAAACCTAAAGGTTATACACCTATTGATGCATCATGTAGCCCATTAGGGTTTCATTTGATACATGGAATGAGGTGCGGGTAGGTCGGGAAGGCTAAGGTGGTGGAGGTGCAAGGGTGTAGGTAGAGGTGGAGGCTCTGGGTGTGGTGGAGGAATGCATAAGCACAGACTTCTGAAGTGTGATCTCACTAATGCAAACTCCTTTTTGGGCTAGTTTGTAATGAAGGTCATGGAAAAGAGATTTGCCAGTAACAACTTGAAAAATACCATAGATCAATGCTGGTTAGGGTGGGTGGGTGCCACATGTGTTCTTGTCAGATTCAAAATAGGTCATGTGGTGAAGGACATAATGAGACCATTTGACACTGATGTTCTTCAAGAGACTGGACATAATCACCGTAGTGTTTTCTACAATTTCATTCTGATTTTTCTTTGGATTAATATTGCAATTAACAACTAGGGAGACTATGTGGTTCTTGAGGTCTAAGGAGAAGGAGGGAAGGGTACACTTATTCCTATAGGGAAATTGAGGCTTCTTAAAGTATTTATGAATATCAGGAAGAGTAAGATCATATTTCTTGTAGAAGGCCTCATGGTCAACTCAATCGAAATAGTCAAGGTAGTCCTTCCTTCAAGTATCAGTCACCTCAGTACTCGAGAAGAAAATGTTCAGGGTATCCTCGAAGACTTGGAATTTCATCTCGGAAATCATGGAAGTGAGGATTACTTGAGCATTGGGCGGGGGTACGAGTGTGTCATAATTCCATTGCAAGTTAGCATAGAATTCATGAATGACTTTCGTCCTTGTGATGGAATTGTTGTAGCACATATGCATTTGACACACAAGGTAGAGAGGTGGTGATCGTATAGAAACTCAACTACTCGATCAATAACCCTTTATCTATGTGGGATTCGCTCAAAAAGGGCATGAAAAGGAAAGGGTTCCTAGGAAGGAGCTCCTTGTACCTATTGAAAGCCTCATTTGATACAAAAAAAGGTATCGCCAAAGGGTATGAGAAACAAGTTGGAAGAGGAAGATGGTGCTCCAGCTGGGGCCGCTCTCTTTCTCTTGTTGGATGCCATGGAGATGAAATCATAGGATGGAGAGAGCAAAAACAAGGAAAACACCACCACAAACTATCCACACACCCAGGGTTGTTGGGAGAGATGTCAAGGAAGGTTGATCTAGGTCAAACAAGGCCTAGGGAGAGGAAGGCCGTGACTAGGGTTAAGAGTTTGAGCGAGATGGAGGTTGGATTGGTCGATTTTTCTCTAGTTGAGAGGGAGAAAATTTGACCGAACCTAACTTATGTTTGCTCCATCCTGACCATCAATCGAGTGATGTGACTAAAAAACTCAACAAATTAGCTCTTTAAGAAAGCTCTCAGCCACTGATCCATCGAGTTAGCAACACGACCGATGGTCCACATGAACCAACTTTAGAAATCTTAATTTCTAGCCATTAGAGTGATAATTAAATTTATTTTTCAAGTCCATTTTGCATTTTAAAGATACTTAGGCATATATCACTCATCATTGTGTACTATTTTGTGGTAAAACAAATGTTTGCAAAAAAACCCAAAAAAAGAGAAACCCTCTCGGGCGACACGCCGTGACTGGCGATGTGTATCGGGGTTCGGTATCGTGACGGGTTAGAGTGTTACTTCCAGTATCGGGAACTCCTGTCGGGTGTCCTTGTTGGCCGATATCGGCCTGTAGTGGTGCCCGGGACGACCCTAAATGAACCATTCCCTCCCTCTCCGAATGGGGAGGTGCTCACCTAGAATCGCCCGTCACACCTCTGAGGCTCGATACGCTAGCTCCTGAAGCTTTCCTAAGTTGGCTTTTGAGGTATTCCAACCCGTCCAATCAGAGTCATGTAGCTATAGGCAGCAGTTGGGGGAAGTTATGGTGCTCCGGACGCCACGTGTTCTTCCTTCAGCTCCATTATTGCGGCTTCATGGACGCCCGATATGTGTATCGCCCGGCACAACGACGTCGGGTTGTCAGTCATCATGACGAGTGGCGCCTACCGGTGGGTAGCATGTATCGCGCAGCACACTTCAGTTGTCTTGGCAAGCCCGGCTCCCGATCGGGTAAATGGCGTGCCGCTCTTTCGTTCCTTATTGCGCGACATCTTTGTGTCGCACGGTATGGTATCGCGCACCCGTGCCGGGCAGCGAGCGTATCGGGCGGCTGGTTGGTAAGAAGGCTGATGTAGGTGGAACACGTTCGTGGGCCAGAACGGGCCTTTTTGCTGCTAAATGAGTTCAAATACGAGGAAAACTCAACAAACGATGGTAAATTTGAGTTAATAGCGTAGCGTGGCCTGTTTATTCAAAAACATGACAAAAGAGAGTGAGGAAAACAGTTAAAAAGGGCAGTTTTGATAATGAAATAAGGGCCAAAAACATCACAAATTTTGGTGTTATGAACTCCCCCAAACTTAGCATTTTGATTGTCCTCAGTCAATCTTTAAACTTTGTTTTGTGATGCTTCTTCTTGACCGATATAGTTTTCAGACCATGGGTTGAGCGAGCATCGAGATGTCTCACAGAGAATGCGGCCCGACCACGAAAAATAGACTTTATTTCTCCTTCCTTATTTAAGCAAAAATTTTCTCTACAGCTTCAGTGAGACTTGGGTGCATGATTCAAAGTTAGCTTTCACACCAAACCGCTTTTGGGGGCAGAAAGTTGTGTGCTTGGGTAGGCTTAAGGCTTTTTGGGTTTTTCTTCTTGTTTCCCATCAATCCATCCATGTAAGGGTCCGTTAGTGGGCGAGTGGTCCCTGCAGTCCAAGCCAGTTGGCTTTAGAGCAGTGATTATATATCCTACGTACCACTGCCCCGGATCTACCATGCCTAAAGATGGGTACTTTTGGAAAAACAAGTGTGTATATGTATTTTTTTTCTTTCTTTTCATTTGGCACAACTCTCATGCTTTTATTCACTCTCATAAGGCTATTATCTCTTTTTTGGATTTTTTTTGGGTAAGGGAAAACAAAAGGAATCTTTTTTGCTGTTTGGGCAGCTTTTTCCTTCTGCATACACGTCTCTTGGCTGTTGCAAGATTATTTTTTACAATTTTTGGCATGGAAAGTCGTAGTCTTTTGTCATTTGAGGTTGCATTATTAGAAAGACATAACAAAACTTGTATCTCCTAGGCACATAGAAAATAAACTGGCAAGAGGTCGTATCAGAGGTTTACTATATAGCGTCTTTGTACATATGTGTGGAGACAAAATAAGCAGAATTTTTCAAAAGTTTATCCAAAAATTTATATGTACACATGATATAGAAGAAGAAGAAGAAGAAAAAAAAGGGTGGAGTTTGAAGAAAAATTTATACCTCCCTCATTGGTACATGGTACCCCCCAAAACTTACTCCACACTCTGTCCCAGAGTTGTGAAGTAGATAAGGTAGGGTGATGTTGACACAGTGAGGGATTAACCGGTGAGCGTGCCTACACCGGATAGAAGATCCCACACATATTCTCCTCATTTGTTGTGGTAGTCGATGTGGTGGAGTTGGTCAGGCGTCTCTTCATTTGATATCCATTCTAGGATGAAGATGCCACAGTCATTGGATAGAGGAATTTGTTGTGACCTGCGGTGGTAGAACTAAAGCTCGTGCCAATTGCTTGCTGCCGTATCTAGGAATGGTTGTATCTGCACCGCCACCTCATCATAGTATTTTCGTACTAAGCGCTCTAGGGATGTCAACGTTGTTGATGTACACTGCATCGGATGATCTTTATTGTTGTCCGAGCTGTTGTAGAAAATTCCTACTCGTTGGCGAGTGTACATCATCAATAGCATCCAGTGGTTGTAATGTAGGATGGGCAGGAAGATAGTATGTGGAACTCTGTGCTCCAACTCTGCCAGAAATGATTGCTTTGCTCCTATTTCATCGGCGAGGCAGATGTCATTGAACAACATTGTATGAGCAATGTATGCGTGTTCGAACTTCTTTTGTAGTGTCTGGATGTAGGCGGCCGCCACAGATACTGCCAAGCATCCTCCATCTTTTACCATGTCCCTTAAGTCATCAACTAGGACTATGACATTGCCCGCCTCGTAGATGACATCTACCGGGGTAGAATCAGCCAACTTCAGAAGCATTTCATTGACCTGCTCCTGCTTGAGTGTAGCGCACGAGAAGCAGTCAAAATTGTTGATCAGTCCTTTTGGAGTTTCAGGCAAAGCAGGGTCTTCAAATCTGTGCACTTCCCGCAGGATCTCTAACTACTTGCCTACCCCGTAGGTGTCAGTTTCTAACTCAGCTTCTTTCTCAGGAGTGCTGCTGGGCTGTGAAGAATCGTCTTCTAGGTCACTGTCCAACAGCCTCTCTGGTACCCCTGCATCTTGGAAATAGCACCTATCTTTGATCAGCAGTAGGGCGTATATGCTCCTAAGGTGGTAAAAGTTTTGGCCTTGGAGATGCCTTATGTATCCGAATATGTTGAGCAACTCCATGGTGCACAATACGATGAAGGCGATGTTTCCGCTTCCCTCTTCTTCTTGGATGGGGAAGTATCCGATAGAGAAGAAGTTCCAAACGCCTTTGTGACGTTGGACTCCATGATTGATGGCTCACAGAAGACGCAGTGGTAGAAGCCTGAGATGTTTGTCCTCCGGGCGACTGAAAATAAGCCCGGAGCTTGGCACCTCGTTGTTGCTGCAGCTCAACAGCTGGACATCGTGGTTCCTGAGGTCAGCCACACAGAGGAACCATACGTTGCGGTGCTTGTACGGGGCCAACACCATGTTCGCGTTATGCTTTTCGATGTGTAGTAGCATGTTGTCCACCGCAATGGAGTCTGGTACTCCCATCATCAGTCTTCTTGTCAAGGTCAGGGTGGCGTTGTATATCGTTCTCTGACCTATCCCGGCGCTGATGTTCTCTATCATTGCGCACCTTCTAGGACCCTAAACAGCTTTTTGCCGACAATGGCTGGCGAGAGGAATATGCTTCTGAGTGTTCCCCATCGTACGAAGAAGTAGTCATCGCTCCAGATGACGTCTTCTTCACCTACCTGTGTCCTCAGGACCTTATTTAGAAATTTCTGGTCCCTGATCGATAGGTAGCCGATGGTCCTTCTGTCGAAGTCGGCCATCTTGAAGGAAGGTAGCTCTGACGGTGCAGATAATTCATCTTCCGCCGAGTGTCTTCCTCTGGGGGGGTGCCTTTCATTGGCGGTGCAGATGTCCGCCCCCTTCTCCCTCTGATTCATCAAAAGAGTCCTCCCCGACACTGATGTCTTTGTTTTCATCTTCATCTTCATCCAGGGGGACTGAGGGAGCTGTTTCTTCTAGACCGTAGGAGTTTTCTTGTCCTACTGGAGCTCCTTTGGCCGATCTTTGTGGCATCCCTTCCTCGGGCATTGGGGATTGCCCGCTGGAGGAGGAAGAGGACGTTGATCTTGAGGAGGTTGCTGACGAGGACGGCAGAGAGCCTGAGCCAGGGGGCGATGGAGACCTTCTCGGCTACCTTCGACACAGATGGTCGTCTTCCCTGTTCAGCCTCTCCTCGATCACGTCAAGGCACAGGAGGGCTTGCTGAAGCGTTGTGTTGAGTGCCTCAGCAGTTCCCTTTCCTGGCTATTCAACCTCTGTTTGAAAAATGAAAACACATGGGTTCGAGAATTAAATGTAGCCGAGTGGCTTTCTGTTACCTCCCACAAGTGGTCTAGTTCGTGCCCTAACATTTTCCCAAGCGACGGAGCGGTTCCTGCAGATCTCCCTCCCGTCGATGCGATACTCTTCTCACGCGACGGTCTACCTGATGAGGTAGAACCTATCTCGATCGTCTGCGAGGTGGATGCTACCGGGCGAGGTGTCGGCACCCTTGCGGCCGTCACTGCCTCACCTCCTTGTCGTGGTGGAGATGGACATGGTGTGGGTGGATGCTGCTCCACCTCTACATTGTCGGCGATCTCTTCAGCAGCTGCTATAGGGGACACTGTCGGCGGTGTCGACTTTAGCTGTGCATCTCCGAGCTCCATCTCAAGGATCTCGGTGAACACCCCATCACTGGCGTCCGACTGTGCTTCCTCTTTTGTCTCTAGAGGCACCACAGAAGCTTTGGGAGTTGTGGTTGTCTCTTCCGCGACAGCTCCCTCTGGGGCATGCTCTGTTGTTTCTGCCCCAGTTGTCACAGCGACCTCGACGATCGCCGGTTCTTTTTCAGCTACGGCAGGTGTCGTCGTGATTGAGGCCAGTATGGTAGGAGCGACGACAACTCTATCAACTGCTGCCGTTGATGGCTTTGGAGTGGTGGCTGGCTCGGTGAAGGTCTTTGGAGTTTTGTCCGGCCTTGGGTCGAGAGGGATTGGTTCTCCTCTCACAGCCGCCCTTTCTTGAATTCTGGTGGTGGCGGCGTAAGCTGCTCCTACTTCCACAACTTCGATTTCTGCTATGGTGAAGACCAGCTTTTCTGCGTCGTAGGCGGCGCATTCAGGGAGTGGAAGGAGGGTGTTTGTCCTTGCGAACTTGTAGAAGTAGCTTCGCCCCTCCTTCTTTATAATTTTGCCCCTCATGAGGTACTTGAGGTCGATCAACTCATCGCCCCCTTCCTCGACAGACTATGCGACTCCCGTGGGTACCCAAGCCCAGCCGCGATCAGGTTGATGATGCCACCCATGTAGTATTCCTTGGTGGCATCCTTTATTGGGTGTAGCCTGTTCAACAGAAACCGCCCCAGGTTGATCACTCTGCTCTCCATCATGTGCCACATAACGTGGAGTTCTTCAGTGTAAATATTGCTGGACTATTTGTTGCTAAATAGCAGGCACGCCATCAGCTTTTGCACTATTCTCCAAAAACATGAGTGCACCGCCGCCACCTTGTTTCCCGGCTTGAATGATGACTCGCCGATCAGCCTTTTCCAGAGCTCCACGGGGTTGAACCCATCTCCTTCGGTGATTCTCTCACCACTATTCAACAACTTCTTCTCCTCCTCGCTGGAAGAGAAAATCTCGTTGAGCATCTTTTCAGAGATGACGTGATCTGATTTGTACAACCGCCCTTGCAGTCTGTCCACTCTGCCATATTCTTCAACGTCCTAAGCAGAATTTTTCACCCGGCGGAGAGACGACATGAACTCCCTCATGAGTTTGGTGTAGGAGGTGGAACGGCTGAGGCAGATCTTCCTTAGTCCTGCCGCGGAGAGGACATTCTCCAGTCTTTCAAAAATCCCCAATTGAATGAAGGATGACTGATGGCAGAATCTGCTTGGCCTGTAAAGTTTAGTCGCCAATTCTGAGTACCGGCGTCTGTGCTCGTCATCTCTTGGAACGAACCTTCTTGGTGTGTGATCCAGGGGTTCTGCCGCTGCTGTTGTGGTTGGAGCCATCACTTCTCCCATCCTTGTTCTCTTTTCACCTGTTGATGGCCCCGCTGCCTCGGGATTCGGGCGTTTCTACCCGACCGTTGTTGCTTCAGCTGCGGCCTCAGTGTTGATTCTTTTGCCGTGTTCGTCAACTCAAATGACAGTTTGCTTTGTACGGGCCATCTCTGTTATCATTAAACAAGTTCATTGATCAATTAAATGTGCAGACATTAGGTAGGCAGAACTAAAAGTTGATACTGACGTTTAAGAAAAAAGCTGAATGCACGATAAAATTTGGCCCGATACAAAAATTACCTGACACCACTGTATCGGGCGATACAGAGCTTTCAAAGATGTAGGCTCATGCCCGATATGAGATCTGGGTATCGTCCGTCAAAAGAACATCTTAGGCGATATAGAACTAGACGATACGGAGAAAACTACGCGTCAGGCTCGTCGCCCGACATGGGTGTGTCGGGCGATACAGTTGCGAGAAACAAAGTGCCCGATAGGGCCTTCCTGATAGAAAAACAATGTGTCGCCCAACAACAAAACAAGTGAGGCGGCATAAGGATGGGCGACACGGTTATCACCCGATATGGCGTATCGAGCAACCGCGTGCTAAAGACGTGTCGCGCATCACATATGTCAGGCGATACAAGGAAATTGACTAAAGCCGTCAGTCCGATACGCTGTGCACGATATGAAGTTCGTGCCGGGTGAGCAAGGACGATAGGGCTGCCGGGCTATACCTTTCGCTTTCTTAAGCTATCTGCGCGATACAAGAGCAGAAGAAGGTTGTGCGACAGAGGAGCAAATGAAGGAATTCACAGCATGATACGAGTAGGTGAAATGTAAAAGCAGTAGCCCGACACAGTAAACCCTCCGTACTATATATAGAAAACCAAGTCGGGGGTAAAACGGGTAATTTCGGGGCGCCTGTCGACCGTCGAGATAAGTCATTCCTGAGACAAGAAGTCCATCCATCGAAACAAGGGTAATTACTCGTGTTGCCCGACACGGGTGCTCGCCGCCCGGGCATGCTATCCGACATGACTTTTGCGATCCCCGATACACCGTTGCCCGATATCAGCGCGTTCTGTGCACCGATTGAGTTGCTGCCCGATACGAAGTCTTCAGAACAAAAATCTAGATGAAAAACTTAAAAACAAAGCGGGGAAAAAGCGATTGATGAGTAAAACATCATTGGCCTAAGGTTAAGTTCTCGGCCTCATACTGTATTACCCATCCAGGTCTATAAAACAGAGCGGTGGCCCATAAAACAGAAGAGTCAACACATGTGGTGCATGCACTGACTCAGGCCTTATTACAGTCCAAATGTTCATAATGTTTGTTTTGCAAGAAAGTAAATAACATCCTATTCTAGGGAAAAATAAAAGCTCGAGCTGTCTCCCGAGGAGCGTTGTAGTTTGTGTCGCCCGCTCGAAGGCTCCAGGTTCTTAGCCTCTACATCATCCATATCTTGCAACTCGATCTCTGTCTTTCTTGATCATAGCCCTGCCTTTTTGGCCGTTTCAGTGTTGGAAGGTATTTTTCCCGATAGATTCTTTATCAATTTGGCAATCTGAGCTAACTGCTGATCAATTTGGCGTTGATGTGTCTGCATATCCACCATCTGAACTTGCAGTGAGTTCAGAACCCCCAAATTTGAAAGCACACTCTTTGCTAGCTGGTTATTAATCGTATCTTGTCTTTTTACAAAATCAAACAATTGTCCAACCACATCTGATTGGTTTGAAACCTTGTCTTGTCCCTGCTCTTTGGCTTGACCTTGTCCTTGAGTGGTGTTCGTCGCTTGGCGGCCTTGGTATTTACCTTGTCCTTGGAAATTTCCTTTGTTTGACAGGAAGGAGGTGTTTTTGGCAAATTGACTCTGTCCTCCCCTTTTCTTGAAAACTTGAGGTGGCTTGCAGGAGTTATGCAGCTGATGCGAGTTTTCAACTGCATCTTTGTTTCCATAACTGAAACCAGGATGATCTGGCCTTTTGAAATTTACAAAAGAGACATTCTCAGTCGCTTCAGCCTCAGAGTCAGTTTCGCTTGATTCATCAGGTCAGGTGTAGATACAGTTATCTACCCCGTGTCCACCCTCTCCACAGGTGATACACTTCATGACCTTTTCGACCTGCTTCTTTCCCTTCCCACCTGATTCTTTCAGATGCTTTACATCAGTTGCTATACTCTGGATCTGAGAGGTGATTGTCTCCAGAGACTTGGATTCAAAAGAAGGTTCTTCACTGGCCTTCTTAGCTTGTCCCCTGTCGGATCTATCATAGTCAGTACCGACTTGCAGCTCGACCATGTTCTTGATGATCTTCTCAGACCTGCTCGGCTTCTTCCCCAGAAAGTCACTTCCTACTGCTGCATTCAGTGAAACCCTTTCCTCAGGGGTTAGACCATTGTAAAAGGTAGTTATCAAGAAACCTTTCTTGTAGTTGTGATGAGGGCAGTCCCTTTGATATTCCTGATATCGCTCCCAGGCATCATGGAGATTCTCACTTGGCTTTTGCATGAAAGATGTAATCCTTTGTGTGTTTCGGATAGTCTTCTCAGTAGGATAGAACTTGTTCACGAAGGCATCTGCCAGTGCACTCTATCCATTCAGAGCTTGGTGGGGCAACCCCAGATACCATGAGAGAGCCTTATCTTCCAAAGAAAAGATGAAGCCCTTGCAATAGATTACCTCCTGGGGGACTCCCCGCATCTTGATGGTGTCGCAAATGTTTTTGAAAGCATCCAAGTGGTGATAGGGGTTGTCATTCTTAGAACTCCCTCAAAAGATTTTGTTTTGAATCATGGAGATGACTGATGGCTTGAGCTCAAAATTAGTGGTGTTGAATTGCGGGATGATGACAGGGCATCTGGAATTGTTAGCCTTTGTGGAAGCTAACTCCCTTAGAGTCTTTTTTTCTTCATCTGAATTATCACTGTCGTTGCCTCCCTGGTGTTGTTCTTGATAATTGTGATTTCTCCTGTGCCTCTGGTGGTGACGATGTCTATCACGGCGATGGTCATCCTCGAACTGCTCCATTTATGGATCTTCAGGCTGATCATTGCCGTTGTAGCGGTCGTTATCTTCAGGCAGGGGCGAGTGAGGTCTAGCTCTCCCTTGGCGTTCACCTTCTGAAAGAGGTGGTTCAACGTGAGGCGGCATGTTTGTCAGTGTTGATTCTTAAGTTAGGAGGAACACCTTCCTCTGAGTACCTGAATAGCATATAAAAATCAAGTTATAAATTCTGTTATTAATAACATGAATTATTCATTTCAGGTTAAAAAATAAAATATGAAAAAGGAAAAAGAGAGTGTTGTCAAGCTCATTTCTAAGCTTGAGGCATTGGAGTGTAGTTAGTGGATTCAGGTTCGTCAATAGTACCATTTTGCCTTGTCCCTGGCAACGGTGCCAAAAAGTTGACCGGCCTAAATCGCACGTCTGAAAAGTGGAGCAGATTTGAAGTAGTCGAACTTTTAAATTTATAACCCGAAACCTTCTAGGCCCCCGCAAATTTGTTTACGGGGTCGAAGTACATATACGGGGTCGAACACAGGGACAAGGGTGGTAGTGTTGAGAACGCGGAATCGACACGTTACACTCTGACAAGGGTAAGGAGATGGTAAAATTCCCCAAGGGAACAACAGGATAAGATCGATAAAATGAAAGAAATCTATCTCCAACTGGAGCTATGAGGAAAATGAAGGTTTTAAGCATTTATCAGTTTTTAGGGTTTTCGTGCAACGGAAACAGAGAGATAATACTATCACTTTAGCAGGGAACAAAGGAGAAAACTTCGGTAAAACAAGAGGCAATAGAAAACATCCTGCACCCCTCCTCTCGAAGCAGGTACCTCTAACTAAGTGTCAACACCCCTCTCGAGGTTGCTGGACTTAAGTTAGAGTGGAAAGGTTACTATGGAAACTCTGATCATGGGCACTCTCGTACTCCAGTATTAGACCAAACACTAGAGCCACAACACCTCTCTCGAGGCTGTTGCAATGGGAAAACACGATTCGGTAGCTAATCGAAATGTGATCTAAGTGTACAAGCTAGAGTTCAGATGTTAAACATGGCAATCATCCAACAAAAGGGACCAAACATAAAGAAGCAGATAATTAAACTCTCCTAATTCCATTAACATATAAGGGTCTGATTACATTGCATAAGTAAAGAAAGTAAATGACTGAAATAAGTAAAGATAAATGCCACCTTCTTGATTTAGAAGGGCGACAGGCAGCACAAGATCCTCCAGCCCAATACCGGGCAAGAACCTTGCCCAATACGCTCGTGTCGGGTGGCACACCCTCTCGGGCGACACGCTGTGACGAGCAGGCGTATCGTGCGGGGTGCCCTTACCCGATACGATCGTGTGACGTCCCCAGATTTTCTAAAACTTAATCTGATGTGTGATGTCCAAATTGAAACCCTCACCTCAGCGAGAATCCCAATTTAAACACCCCACACCAGGCTAAGAAGAAGAAAATATAGGGAGTCAGAAGGAACATACATCAGTAGCACATGCACATGAACAATAAACAAACCACAACACATTTTCACCATTCAACATATAATTACAACATGAATTGTTACACATTTGATATTACATATTGAACAGCAAACTTATACATATACATGTGCTACAGCTAAACAAAAAGATCTTAAGACAACAGGTCCACCTGTACATCAGCTCGCCACACAACTCTCAACTATCCTGGATCTTCAAGAGCATAACCACAACCTATACAAAGATTACATGTGGTACACGTCAGCACAATATTTCATGAATATTGTATTGAGTACGCCTACGTGTCTTTTTATATACCTCTCATCATATCTTGGCAATAAGATAAAACTAATATACTTGGCAGTAACAGAAGAATATAAGAAAAACGTATACTTGCACAAAGATATTCATTAACAAAAGAGAACACATATTTTAAGCTCATTTTCCATTATATGCTCGTGCATCCGCCTACCAATGGGATAGATGCATTCAGGCCTTATGATCTGCTTACCAAAGAGATAGATCATTGTACATGTGATCCGCTTACCAAAGAGATAGATCACTCACTAGCACTATGCTTACCAAAGAGATATAGTGCTTTCATATAATGGAACATATATATTATGTTTCATGTGTTCATAGCCATAAGTACGAAAAATCAGGCAACATATCATACAAGAACAATCATTTCATCCAATACCATATGCCAAGTATTTTACTACCCATGCATATAAAACAAGCATATTGTATAATAAGCCAAGTAAGAGGTAATGGCGTACCTTCCAAAGAGACATCCTAATCACATATGTTCCTCATGTCATCTATTTATCCCAGGTCAATCCTAATTAAGACAAGATCACATACGATCATCAGATTCTTATCATCTTTAACCCTAATCGTGTTCATTAGGGCTTTACTTAGTTCATTAGGTCATTCCCATCATTACTTGCTTTCCTTGTCTTAGAATTATCTCACTGATATCATTTTCCAGATTATGATTCATTATCTGAACATTATCTTCCATAGCATTTTTGTGCACATTAATTAACCCTAGGTTACATCATTAACCGAGATTAGGGTTTTGTAACATGTATTAAGATTCATCTTCATATAACATGGATTGTGTTCATCATTATGATCTCATAATTAAAACTGAGGTTTCATATACTGATATGAGCTTAAGCTGTGAATTTCATCATTTATTGATCATTAATGTATTTTCTACATTTTGTTAGGGTTATTAGCCCTAATTAGACATATTAAGCAAATTACATGATTTCGTGCATCAACATCATGATTACTGACCTTATATGGACTAAAAACATGATTTATGATTTATAATCAAGATCTCATAATTTTAGGTCACTATTTGATATTTATTATACATCAAATAAGCATTATACATATTACATGATATTACTGATATTAGTTCTTCAAAAGTCGTATATTATGCTTCCATTGTATTCTACTCATTTTTCTAAACGTTTTGGTACCTTGTTTGTATTTTTCAGATAAACGAGCTATTTATTATGCATTTTCAGAGATCTGTAAATTATTGAAATTTCTTACCTTTTTCGGCCAATCAGAAGTTGCCACGTGTCCATGCTCTGCTTGCTGGTCGAGCCGGTCTGATTCATTGGTTTAGGTTGATTTGGTTTAATGTTTGGGTCACTTGGTTCGGTGGTCTGGGCTCGATTTACAACTATTGGACCAGCCTGCTCTGTCGATTTTCAACGCACAACCAGGGTTCTTGCGCCGCTGTTGAATCTACCTTGGCCGCTCATGCTCGCCACTTGCACAGGTCGCCGCCACAGGGGATGACTCCGGCGAGCGATCACCTGTCCTATGACGCCGCCGTCTGGGGGGGGGGTTCCGGCATGGAGTCTCATGAAAACGAAGCTTCTCATCCTCGCCGTCCAAGGTACAGGCGCCGCCGCCTCCAGGATCTTCTCTGGTTCAGATCGTGAGTCGCGAGCGGCTCCCTTTCTACCTGCAACGCGGTCGCTTCCATGGCCCTATTCGTTGCTATCACTGGCTGCTGCCGCAGCTGCGTCACCTCCCGGACCCATTCCGCCGCCGTTCTCTGTTCTGTGTGTGTGAGGTCGCCGCCTAGTGAAGTCGTCGTCTCTGATCTGGCTACCTGGGAGCCAGCCGGTCTAGCAAGCTGCTACGGACTGGTGCGCCTCCTAGTCTGCCTAACTAACACTGCCGTAAAGGGCTCGTCACCTCCCGATCGCCTCTTGCGGCTGCTTGGAAGCCTGGCGGCACCTCCGCGACGCTGCCAGGTTTGATGTCGCAATGTATCTCCTCTCAAGCATATGTGCGGATCCATGCTTAGGCATGTCGCTGTGGCGCTATCCCAAGGTGTTCTGGCCTCACCATGGCTCTTCCTTCTCCTACCCGCACTCTCGGCTCCAAGCTGCTTGGTGTAATGGAGAAACTTGGTGTGGTATTATGGGAAGGCCTCACTCATGCCTCGCTGAGGTCTATACAACACGTTATGAAGCCTACGAGGATCCCAAACTAACCACCCATCCAAAACACTCTTCAAACCACGATCCCTTAGTGTAAGGACGTGGTGAAACACCACTTACAAAACATCCATAACTGTTAGGTAGAAGATAAAGCAATCCGGGCTGTTGAACCTCATGTGCGGTTGAGATGGACTCTTCATCGTAACTACTCCATGCTTGCTTCTGTGTCAAGGGTCTAAGGCTGTGTAGTCAAGTCTTGGTTATTCGGTTAACCTCATTCTCATCATAGCTCAGTTCATAACAACAAAGAATGAGACTTTGTATTGATTTAGAGCTTAGCTTCATTGTCGTTAAAATACAAATATCTCATTGACATCAAAAGCTTATAGTTCCTTGATATTTAGGGGTTCCTAAAGTCCACTTCATCACATCCTACACACCTTAAGAGAAATTCTATCCTCAGAATTAAGCCAGAAAATCGAGTCTATCACAGATCGTGTCGGGCGGCACCCTCTCGGGTGACACGCCGTGATTGGCGATGCGTATCGGGGTTCGGTATCGTGATGGGTTAGAGTGTTGCTTCCAGTATCGGGCACTCCTGTCGGGTGTCCTTGTTGGCCAATATCGGCCTGCAGTGGTGCCCGAGACGACCCTAAATGAACCATTCCCTCCCCCTCGGGATGGGGAGGTGCTCACCTAGAATCACCCGACACACCTCTGAGGCACGATACACTAGCTCCTGAAACTTTCCTAAGTTGGCTTTCGAGGGATTCTGACCTGTCCCATCGGAGTCCTGTAGATGGTATTTATAGGCAGCGGTTGGGGGAAGTTATGGTGCTCCGGATGCCACGTGTTCTTCCTTCAGCTCCATTATTGCGGCTTCATGGACGCCCGATATGTGTATTGCCCGACACAAGGACGTCGAGCTGTCAGTCATCGTGACGAGTGGTGCCTGCCGGTGGATAGCCTGTATCGCATGATCTAACAAAAAGTTCTTTAATTTCGCATACCAATCTCGAGGTTCTTGTTTGAGTCCATAGAGAGCTTTTTGCAACAAATAAACATGGTTAGGTAAACTATCATGTTCAAAGCCCCAGGGGTTGTGCAACATACACTTCTTCCTCAATTGCAAACACACTTTTAACATCCATTTGATAAAGAATAAAATTTTATAGCTGGAAAAAGAAAGTAACATACAAATGGACTCAATTCTAGCTATAGGTGCATATGTTTAATCAAAATCTATACTTTCTTGGTGATTGTAGCCTTGAACCACTAACCTTGCTTTGTTCCTTACCACTTTTTCCCTTTCATCTAGCTTGTTGTGATAGACCCACTTGGTGCCAATGATCTTTCTATCACTTAGTCTTGGCACTACGGTCCATACTTTTTTCTTTTCAAATTGCTTCAACTCTTCTTGCATGGCTAGGATCCATTCATCATCCCCAAGAGATTCTTTGACGTTATTTGGATTGAGTTGTGAGATGGAGGTGTTGTTGGCTTGTTCTTTGTTGAATGCAGCCCGCGTCTTCACTCTTTCAAATGGATCACCTAAAATCAACTCTTTTGGATGATTCTTTGCAAATTGGAGAGTTGGATCCTTCTTCTCTTCTTGTTTCTCTTCTTCTTGAATGACCACCTCTTTTCCCTTTTGGGTGATGTTGAACTCTTTTAGAATTGGAATTACCTCACATGAAACATAATCATTTGGAACAATATCTTTGAGAATAGAGGGGTTGGTCTCAACAAACTTAACATTTATATCTTATTCTACTTTAATTCATTTCTCATGTTTCTTATTGAAATGAAATTGAATTTCTCAAAAATCATGACAAGTGGACCTAAATTGCATATTTTAATTTCTCCTTTCTAATATTTTAATTAAAATTTTGGATATTAAATAATCCTATTTCTACATCTATAGAATGAAAAATTGTAAGACTAATGTACTAAGAGGTGAATCATTGTTGATGGAACAACCTTGGATTTTCAAGTTCATGTAAGAGAACTTGACTCATGTTGTTTTATCATTATAACATACCAAATTGTTAGTTTTTGTTACTAGGTTGTATTTTGATTCTATTAGCATTAGGTTGAGTGTGTCTTTATATAGACTAGGCCATGTAAGCTAGATTTTACAATTTAATATATAAGCATTATTTTAACTACAATGTCACTTATTCTATGGATTCCCTAGCTTTCTAAGTATATGAAGTGTTTGGAGTTGAAAGATAAGTGAAAAAAACCAAGATTGGTGTTTGGAACATTATTATAATATATTTTGAGGTTTTCTATTTGAGGAGATTTTGAAGGGGAAATAATGATCAATGCAATATTTCATGTAGCATATATCATTAGAATATTACCATGGAATGGTTTTTTATATTTACTTTGATAAAAATCATGTTTGTGATTCTAGTAATGATAACTCATGTGTGTGCATGTGTGATTGACTGTGTTCATGCATGTCTAGTTGCATGTCTGTATGCATGCATGTCTATGTGTGCAAGTATGAGTGTGTGTTTGAATGTGTAGATCTGTGAATGTGTGTGTGAGTATGTATGACCATGTGGATCCAATTTCATAAGATTTATACTTTTCAACAAAAAAGAAGTTATTAGAAGATTATATACACTATATACGACTTGAGATCTACATTCATACACCTTAAACATAGGTATACTAATGAAATTCTACCAATGCGCCTTACACTTAAACATTAGGAAAAAATAAGATCCAGTCTGCATTGATACATTGATGGGTCTTTATGAGTAATGAGGTATTACACTACACCATCATATGTTCGACCCCTAAGATAAATTGAACTTGAACGAATGGTTTTGATGTCCTTATCAACAAGGTCCACTTCATATTCAAGCTATACATCATTAGGATATCTATGTCAAACCATGTTCGTCTATAATAGTAATAGGATCCATGAACTCCTATGAAGTCTTTGCTAAGAATGTAAATGAACAAGGAAAAAGCACATAAAGGGGTAGTCATTTTTTTACAAGGTCAACCATCCTTATCAACAACCCACTCAAACTTTTGGAATTAGTTGTGGGGTTACAATATGGTATTAGAGACATTCCCCTTAGTAAGTGATGGACATATGGATATGTGACACTTCAATTGTGAGCAAAGTGGTTTTAATTCTTGGACAAAAAGGGCTTGTTCTAATATTTATGTGGGGCATGTGGTGTGCTTGGTATATTCTTTCTATGCCCTCAAATGTGGAAGAGGTTAGGATAACGTGGTACATATTAGGTATATAGTTGGGACTTGATATGGAAACTAACCATGGGAGGTTTTGACATCCTAGAAATTGAGTCGCTAGATAAAATAGTCTTAAAAAGAATGATGAGTTACCACAAAAGCAAGATGTTCCCCACTTTTAGGGGGTGTGTTATTAGGAATTTTATGTTCAATGGTGTTTCTCCTAGAATAGAGAAAGGATGGATAATGTCAAGGAAGTTTTGATCAAGTTTCATGTGAGTGAGACTTAAGGGTGATCATCTATTTCAGATAGGACCAGACAAAAAAATGGATTTGTCAAAGTTCATAGACCCTAAATTGGGTTGTCTCTATGTAGGCTAGAGACTAGACCATTTGGACCTTAATCAAACTTTTTTGACATTCCACAACTTATTTATTACTAAAAACATATAATATTAATTATTTTTAACAATGTGGGAAGACGATCTAGGCTTTTAGATTGGGAAACAGGATGATGGAAGGCAAGCTGTTTATTCTACAACACTCATGAAAAATTACAATGAGTGGAATGACAACAAATCTATGGGAGGACAAATGGGTTGAGAGCAGACACACTCTTAAGGATATTGTACTCAAGCTTGTCCCGGTGGAGCTACAAGACCTCACAGTCAACAACCTCATCAACCAGAATGGAGATTGGGACACAAAGTGTTGGTAAGGTATGCCCATAGGGCCAATCATGTGATGGTTTACATGGCATATACCATAGAGGATATGATTAATACTTATGAAGGCAAGCTTCCCATTCATTCTATTTCACTCAGTTATGAGATAATGAGTAAACATTAAGAATGTCTTAAGAATGATAGTACTCAATGACGTATGTCTCTAAGTACGCAACTTGGAAGAATGCGATCATACAAATGCTCAGAGTATGTACATTCTTATTATGTCCCTGGTCAGTTGTTATTGTGAAAGGTAGATAGACACCAGTTACACTAAAGACTAGAGTGTCGGTTGGTTCATGACATAATCTCACTAGTCATGATATGGAAATATCAAACCAAGCACACAGATACATGTTAGATAATAGTATATCAAACAGACCCACCTTGAGAGGGAAACATGTAAACCATCATATGATAACTCATAGTCATCTCTCATAGTGAAGGTTGTGATTGTGATTCTTAGACCTGAAATCACTACACTCGTCACATGTCATTGGGTATGCTTTGACATAATCAAACACAGTCCTAGAACATGGGTTGTTATAATGGTGATGATTGGGTGACTTTGACACATGGGGATAGACTGTGAGTGATAGATATGAGATTTGTCCCTCTACTAGAGTATGATATGCTGGACACTTGATAAGTGAGTCTGAGAAATGCATGTACATGCACATGTGAATCAGTATATGATATTGAGGTTACATTATCTCAGACTATCTGCTCTTGGTTCAAGGAACATGGATTGAATGTTGAGAGGATGACAAGTTCATGCATCGAGTTCATTCTGGATATCAGAGACAAAGGAACTATACAATCACTACAACACCTTGCACATATTGTAGGTTGAAGTTGTTCTCTGATTTATACGTGTCACCCGAAAAGCAGTTTTGATGGTGTATGTGTAGCATTGTTATGGACAATACCCTATATATGTGTGTGGTTGGTTGGTTTGGTTCATGTTTATCTCAGTCTATGTATTGACTCTCTACCTTCCTCTTCCCAAGGTAAAGTTAATTCTTTCCTACCTTTTCTCTCCTCAAATATAACTGAAGGTTTCTCTTATTCAATGTAATAAAGTAGCAATCAGATACTTTCTTTTCTTGCAATGACAATGTCGATGATCATCGCTGGTTGAGATGACCAGTTCGTGAGATGAGACGATCGTCTGGAAGACAAAGGAGGATAGAGCAATGGAGCTAGATGACCACTTGGTGGACCCAACTGACTATTTGGAAGGAGTCCAAACATCAGTTGGACTGGAGGCTAGACGACCGCACCTGATGACCAACCAACTGACCAAGAGTCTAGATGAACAAATTAAGGGTTGAACCGATCTACACATATTGGCAAGCACATATCTACACCAATATGAGATTCATGCATATGATGTGGTGATTGACCTAGGTGGTAGTAAATCCTTGTGGCTCCAAGGAATTACAGGTACATATGTCCATAACCATCAATTTTTTTCTATATATTGCATTTTATGTTGTGGGATATAGCATGTATATGATACATATTATATATGTGGTGATTGGATACAATAAATGTATATATATGATATATATAATTCCCTCAATCAAATAAATTAAGTCCAAGATGCTTTATAATAGAAATACAAATCAAAAACTTGTTCGGCCAAGTGTAGGTTACGCCAAAGCATGGTGCACCATCTACCCTGTGGCAATGTGATGGTAGTAATGTAGGTGCTGCCAAAGCAGGGTCCATTATTATCATATTGGACATTAGGTCAGGCTTAACTGGTGATTCTTAGAGAGTCGAAGCCCATAATCATGAAGATGATATGTCAAGGAGTTGTGCATATCATCTATCCAAGAATTGCATATGATGCAATGGGCATGATTGTTGTAAGGACACTGACCCACATTTTGGGATAACCCTATTTGTTTTGCTTAAGTATGTTGATTATCTCCTTGCTCTAATCATCTGGGATGTAATTATGGCATGTTGGAAGCTTGAGTTCCTTGTTTAAGCTTGTTTGGTTGGCGCTTGTGTTTTGTAGATAGGTTTGGTGCAAATTGCAATTTACCCAATATAGGGGTTGATGTGCAAGTTTGCAACCTCGAGAGTGTTCCTTCTCTATTTTGGCATCATATAGAGGAGTGAGAGAGAGATGGGCACCTTGTTTGAGCCTTGGTTGAGTGGTGACATACATGGTGATGTTTTGCACTCATTATTGAGGTGTACTTTACACCTAGAGGTGTTGTCTCGGGCTTGAGAGCCTTGAGGGGGGGCCTTGTATCAGTTTTTGGATGTCTTGAGGGGCATCCTATCGGTTTGTGGATGTCTTGAGGGACATCCTATCATTTTGTGGTGACTATTGATGCACCATATTGGTTTGTGGCTCTAGGGTTTCATCCCTATCGATTTGTGAAGGGAGTGGGTGTGTGTATCGACCTTGACCTAGGAAGGTGACCTAGTGGGTGAGGCATAGTTTTTAGCACATTTTTGCATTGTGTTACATGTGGCCATTCTTCGTGGACATGTGTCACCTAGAGTTCTAAGGTGGGGACACCTTCCCCTTGCTCTCTCTTTCATCTCTCTTATATATATACCTCTTTCTCTCCATGTAAGAGAATCCTTTTGGCCTTCTTTTTATTCTCTCCTTTGTGGCCGATCTTGAGCTTGAGGAGTGCTTTCCATTGGAGCTTGGTGGATGAGCCTAAGCTTGTGGTGTTCTCTTTTCATATTCTTCCTTGGTAAGCCATGATCCTTAGCTCTTCTTTCTCTCCTTCTTTCTTCTTCTCGACCATGGACCTTGGTACCTTCTTTTTTTCCTCTCATGCTCTCTTAACCATGGTAACATCTTCTCTCTTGGAGGTGTTGTGTTGATCAAGCTTGAAGGATCTTCTTCTACGTTGAGCTCGTGAATTTTGGAGCTTGACCATGGAGCTTAGAGATTGGTGGTGATCCTTGAGGCGGGTTATATAACTCTAAACCCTCTTTGTCATCATTATCACCTTTTACTTGCTATCTCATTCTTCATCCTTGGCCCATTATTGCTTACTTGCTAGTAACACCTTTGGGTAGTTTAATGTTCTGTTTTAGAAAATGAGATTTTCTTAGTTTCTACTTTGTGTTGCACTTTCTTTTACCTTTCTCGTAATGTCATCATGAGGTTGAAGATGAGGTGGTTGATATGCTTTTATGGATGATATGCATGTGGAGGCCAATAGGTAGGTTAGGCCGATATGTTTGGGTGATTGTCATGACATGTGATGCCCCTGGCCATCATGACCTAAAGGCAACTGACTGTTAGACCAAGAGACATATATTCAAACCTTAGTGATGCCTAGGTCGTCATGCCCTTGTAAACCTAGACCGACATGTATGATGGTGAGACTAGTATGCATTGTAGAGTGTTAGCCCATTATGTATATGAGTGTACTTAGAGGAGTTGATATGATTGAGGGTTAACAATAATGCTCTACTTAGGCAGAGGCTGATACATAAACCTTAGTAATGTTGCACGATACACCTCAAATTGAGACACCCAATCAACCTTAACCCTAATAACCCATATACCTTGGTGATTCCCAACATGTTGATGCCCGTTTTGTTTTGGTGATTCCCTTACATGCTATGTTGTCCGACACCCTCTCCTTAGGTGTTACGGCCCAATACACTAGCCTGGGATGTGAAAACGATACACCTCCTAATAGGGTGGCCTGACACCTTGAAGCACTCAACCGATACATCAAGTTGATCTACCCGATATACCCTTTTGTGTGTTGCCTGACATGGTTTGGTTGCCCATCACACCTTAAATGGTGGTGACCGTCACACTCCTTAGATGTGAAAAACCGATATGCCTTGTGTACCAAATTGATACTCCATCCTAGTGGTAGGTCGATACCTTGATTGGCCATCCAATATAGGCTTAACCGATAACCCTTTTGGTGTGGTTTCCTGACACACTTAGGTTTAACCGATACCATATGCGGAAACCCTAATTGGTGTGTTGTGGTGGTGTTTATGATACACCATGTTGATGTTAGGGTCACATGATAAGATGTGATACTCTATGGGGTAGTCGTGTGTATTATGATAAGGGTCATGTTCCTATAACCTTTATCATATAAATTGTGTCATAATGATAAGGAAAGTGATAACCTAAGGGTGGTTGTTGATCAAACCTTATAAACCCTAATCAGGTAAAGTGAAACCCTAATTGTAATGATGTGAAATGTATGGCATGAATCTTATAAGATATTGGTGTTGATGATATATTGCCTTCTTTCTATCATTTTCTAATCATGCAGGTGATACCAATTGATGTACATAGCCATGTATAAGCTATGGTAGTTATGGTCTATTTGAATGGGCCTTTTGAGGCAAACATTGTTGATTGATACTCTTATAAGAGGAATAAATGGTCTTATGACCTATTGATGGCTTGCTTCATTGCATGACATATTTTTCTTAGTGATGAGAGGAGGGGTTGTCACCCCAAGATATGTGATGCTTGTGATGGATACATGTTGAAAAGAGACATGAGGTGATGAGATCACAACTAACATGTTTCAGTATGTTCTGGTGATGAGTTATGCCCTTTTTATGTAGATCTCATTTAGAGGTTGTACGTTGTAACTTGATTGATGCTAAAAGATGCTTAAATTTTCTAGTTAATCAATTGGAATTTCATAGTGTAGTTTACCTTGTGCCATAGATCTTTTCAGTGTTAGCACTTACTGAATGGTGAAACGAGTTTAACTTGAAGCACATATTTTTGAATATGCGGGGTACAAGTCGAGTAATTCCTTGTATCCTTGAATACAGTACGTGTGAGATGACCATGCATGAGTCAATCTCATTGTGGTATGGATGGCCATGCATGAAGCACTCCTTCTTGTTAGAACGTCCATGAGTGAGCTTGTTCTTCTAGCACTATACCTATACCAAGGTGGGCTAGTTATGATATATATGTGGATGGCCATGCATGAGGCAATCCCTAATCTTGACTATATGTCATTGTTGATGTTGACTAATATGCATCTATGGTGTTTTCTCTTATACTGACCAAGAGGTGTGGTGAGATCGTGCATTCTTCCTCTTCCATTAGACCTTTTATGGAATCAATTTCAACTTATTAAGTGGTTGGTTGGATTTGGGTGGTACGACTCAAAAACTCGGGGCATAATAAAATATGTAATTAGGCATGTAGTATATTGTGTAGGATCAAAATACAAAAACAATGGTTGAGGCCTTGCTTGATCTTTGTACAAGGTTGTTGGTAAGAAATATACATGTTCTTCATATTCCTTGTAAAGTATCAAGATGTTCCATAAATTAGATAGTAAATGTTTTTCCTATTAATAATCATTACATGTTCCACATAATTGTAATTATATTGCTACTTAGTTTATCTTATCTGTGATAATAATAGAGTTGGTGGTGAGTTATATCTCTCACTGAGATTTGGAATCTCACCCCGTGGGTTTCCCACACCCTTTTTCAGTGGACAAGTATGAAGAGGTAGAGATCATGTAGTGGAGGTTGAGGAGAAGCAAGAGGAGCAGTAGCTGATAAGGTTGGAAGTGTTGCTGGATGTTTTTTGTTGATAGAGACCTAGAGTCATCCATGCACACTCAGGTCTTCAGGAATGTTTTGTTGATGTTTCGTGAACATGCTTTCCTTATGTGCCCTTTTGTATACCAGATGTGGTGGAATCATGTATATATGTTCTGGAATAGTTATTGGGTTATAGGTTGATAGCATGCCTTGTATATGCTTTGAGGCATGAAAGGAATTATATGTGAAGGTACTTGTGATTTGGGAGTTTTATGAAAATGGTTTTAATTGTTGGTGTTTTCCAATAATTTGTTTGCTAATCTTTCTTTCGCGATTATGTTTTGAGTAATCTTGTTTTGTGTGGCACGGGGCGTCACCTCTGTGATAGGGTTGGTATCGTAGCTTTAGGTTTGTTGAGTCTACATGGACCTAGGCCTAGGGTTTGTGTCTTTTGTAGTGTCCTCCAGTTAGTTTTATAGTCACTTCTTCTTATGCAAAAGAAGAAGAGAAAGGTTGAAGATGTCTAGAGAACACGAAGAATGTGCTGCCCAGAGCAGTGTTCCTGCACCAGGTGGTAGTGCAAGGAACCAGACATGAGAAGATGGGGTGCCTGAAGTCCCCCCATTTGACCCATCCATGATAGAGAACCCTGCCTTCCAATCACTTTTTGGACCGTTTATGGAAACAATGACTCATATGGAAGACAGGAAGCCTGCACCTTAGTCTAGGGCACATGTTCCTCATACTAAATATTTAGGTGTTTGGAAGACTTTTGAGTGGCTTCACTGTGTAGGAGCGGTTGAGTATGCGGGGATAGCTGACCCGACAGATGTAGATCTGCGGTTGACTGATCTAGAAAAGCCCTTTAAGATCCTGAGTATTCCTAAAGAGGATAAGGTGAAGCATGTTGTGTACCTCCTGAGAGGGAGTGTTGGCCATTGGTGGGACATAGAGGAGGAGAAAAGAGCTGGTGCTGTGGTATGTTGGGAGGAGTTTCGATGCGCGTTTGTTAGTCAGTACTTCCCTCGGACGTATCTTGGCGAGAAGATTAATCAGTTTGAGAGGATTCGACAGGGATCCATGATGATCAATGAGTATGAGGCAAGGTTTATGGTGATGTTGAGGTTCTGTCCTCACATGGTGGCAACAGAGGATGAGAGGACTCATCATTTTGAAAAGGGGTTGAACGCTGAGTTGTCTACCCCAGTGGTTGCTTTAGAGAATCCAGAGAGGTTTGCTGCATTCGTGGAGTCTGTATGAAGGATAGAATGATCCATGAAGGAGAAGCAGGAAATGAGTGCCAAGAAGTAGTCTACACAGTTTCAAGGGTAGTCGTCAGGAGGCTTTAAGAAGCCAATGTTTTCTACACTGCCAGTTTCACAGAGGTTTAGTGCTTCGACACAGTGGTCACCGATCAAGGGCAGAGGCTGTAGTTTTCTACCCGCAGGATCCCAGAGTGTTGCATCAGCATCGCTGACATGACCACCTAGGCCTTGGTATGATAACAAGATGTGTTATAAGTGAGGACAAGTTGAGCATACCAAACTGGTCTATTTAGTGAAAGAGGATGAAGTGAACCAACAATCGAGGAAGAGTCAGCAGGGCTCGCAGAGACAATATAGTAGTGGTGCAGGAGGACGAGGACGTGGCCAAGCATCACAAGATGGATTGTTTGCCCAAGGAACTAGAGGACATGGAAAAAATAGGAAATGACTAGATTCTATGCTATGAGTCAGCCAAAGGCAGTGGTCAACCCACAAGTGGTGACAGGTCAGATGGAGTTATTTCATTTTGATTTGTCTTCTTCTTGCTTTATATCTGTTTTGGTTGACTCGGGTGCTACACACTCTTTTATTGCACATAAAGTGCTTTGTAGTTGTTCTTTTCCTATTAGTCATAAGAAGAATGGTTTGTTTCTAGAAACTCCATTGGTCATTTCTATAATGTTTGCATGATGTGTGTCCTTCCTGTGTCCTCTCTTTTTCGAGGCACATCATTCAAGTGGATCTCATACCACTTGACATGCATGGGTTTGATGTGATCCTTAAAATGGATACCTTGGATAAGTATAGAGTGGTCTGGGATTGTAGCTTCAAGAAAGCAATGTTTTTAGATGGTAGTGAGACGTAGATCTTCCAAGGAGATAGGAAGATTCTTTCAATGTGTCTTATATCAGCTATGGTAGAAAGGAAGCTTCTGAGAAAAGATTGCAAGGAGTTTTTGACATACGTGATGGATACTCAGGCAAAGACTCCTAGTATTCAGGAGGTGTCAGTGGTTAGGGAGTTTGAGGATGTGTTTCCTAATGAGTTTCCAGGTGTTTCCCCACTCTAGACATACATACCAACAGACTCCGACCTGCACTTAGGGCCAGTCAGTCATGAACTTAATCCCAAGTGATCTAACATGATCATCATGCTTCTTTTGTTAAATTACTTTTGTCAAGGGGTAAGTCACATTATTCTTAGTTGGTACTCTACAAATTTCACATCTCGTCACTATACGATCTCTCGTATGAGATAGAACTTCCTTTGTATATACTTGGAACGTCAATATGATTTGGGTTCCTTAGCTTGTGCAATAGCTCCATTGTTGTCACAATATATCTCAATTGCATCACTGTTGCTTGGAACCACCCCAAGTTTTGAGATTAACATTTTGATCCAGACAACCTCCTTTTCTACATTTGATGCAACAATATACTTGGCCACTATTGTAGAATCTAAAATTATCTCTTGCTTGGAACTCTTTGATCTCACATCTCTATTGTTGAGGGAAAGTATAAATCCTAATTGTGATTAATAATCATCTTTGTTAGTTTGGAAGCTTGCATCACTGTAACCCTTTACAACCAACTCCTCCTCTCAACCATAGACTAGGAATGGATCCTTCTTTCTTCTTAAGTACTTAAGGATATTCTTCATAGTTGTCTAGTGAGCATCACATGCATCTGACTGATATCTGCTCATCACGCTCAAGTCACATGAGACATCGAGACAAGTACATAATATTGTGTACATGATTGATCCAATTGCATATGCATATGGAGTCCTACTCATGTGTTACCTTTCTTCACAAGAATCAGGGCATTGAACTCTAGATGTGGAAACTCCATGGACATGGGAAGGTTTCCTCTCTTTGAGTCATGCATGTTGAACCTCTTCAACACTTTTTCAATGTATGTGATCTGATTTAGTCCAAGTAGCCTTCTAGATCTATCTCTAGATATCCTGATTCCTAAGATGTTGGATGCTTCATCTATGTCCTTCATAGAAAATGTATTTCCAAGCCAGGTCTTTACCACTTCTAAAGTATGTATATCATTCCCCATCAATGTGATGTATGTACAATATGAGGAATACTATCATGCTCCCATTAACCTTCTTGTACACCCAATGTTCAACTTTATTTTGACTAAAGCTAAACTCTTTGATTGTTTTGTCAAATCAATGATTCCAACTCCGAGATGCTTGTTTCATTCCATAGATTGACCTTTGTATCTTACAAACTTTACTTGCATCCTTTGGATTTATAAACCCTTATGTTGTGTCATGCACACATTTGCAAGAAGATTCCCATTAAGGAACGTTGTTTTAACATCCATATGCCAAATCTCATAGTCATGATAAGATGCAATGACAATAATGATCATGATGGACTTAAACTGGAGAAAATGTTTTTTCATAGTCAACACCTTGAACTTGTTTTAAACCGTTTGCAAACAATCTGTCCTTATAGGTTTTACCATCCATTTCGGTCCTCTTCTTGAAGACCCATTTTCTCCCTATGGGTTTTACCCCTTCAGGTGGATCCACCAAGGTCCATACCTTGTTGGTGTACATCGATTCCATCTCAGATCTCATGGCCTCAAGCCATTTCTTAGACTTTGGTCCCTTAGTAGCTTCTAGATCGGTTGTTGTTTCATTGTTCATGACCAAATCACTACCTTCACAAGTCACAAGATAACTAAATATTTCATGTTTAAGGCATGTCCTACTAGTCTATTAGGTTAATGTGTCACCTAAGTAATTTGAGATTTCACAATGACTTGTGATTTTCCTACTAGTTCAATGTTTTCTTGTTGGTCTCAATCCTCTTCTATTTCTACTTTCCTCCCATTGCTTCCTTTGAAAATAAATTCATTTTCTAGGAATGCGACATCTCTAGCAACAAACACTTCGTTGTCAGATAGGGAATAAAAGTAATATCCATTTGTTTCCTTAGGATATCCAACAAAATAACATTTATCAGATTTGTGTCCAACCTTTTTGAGAAACTTCTTTCTCACATAACCTTCACAACCCCAAATCTTCATAAGAGACACATTTAGACGCTTCTCATACCATGTCTCATTTGGTATCTTTTGAACCAATTTAAATAGTACATGGTTTACTATAAATGTGGTGGTTACGAGATCAAAACCCCAGAAGGTAGTCGAATGTTCAACTAAACCCATCATTGATCACATCATATCTATAAATGTGTGATTCCTTCTTTCTGATACACCATTTTGTTGTTGTGTTTTAGGTAGAGTCCATTGTGATACAATACCTTGGTCTCGCAGAAGGTCCTCAAACTCTTGGCTTAAGTATTCTCCAGCTTGATTAGAATGAAGTTCCTTAATACTTTTACCAAGTTGGTTCTACACTTCATTCATGAAATCGTAAAACTTTTAAAGTGTTTCTGAATTATGTTTCATTTTGTCAACATAACCATACCAACTGAAGTCATCATTGAAGGTAATGAAGTATTGATAACACTCTATTTTACGTACTTTTTGTATATATTTTACACCACTTTTAGTATATCTTTTGTTAGCTTTTCACATAATTTTCTATCTTTTTGACTAAAGCCTCACTTACATGGTTTCAGGTATATTCACAATCCAGATCACGCATCAAGATGGCGACTGTGGTCCACTTATACCTCAACCATGATCGTGGATCCATAGTTCCCTAGAGATCGTGATCATCAGATGACAAGGAGGGATCACAGCTAGTTTATAAATTGTGGTCATCGCTCAACCGCAACCTAATTGATGGTCGCAATCAGAACATGTGCCTCAAAGATAGACCTGTAGTCGTGGTGTGGATACAGACTGCCATCAATAAAGACCGCGATCAAGAAAGACCACGATCAAGAAGGACTACGGTCATCTTGGAAACCACGGTCACTGATGAGCTCTTGCAAACCACAACCGAGTGGAAAGACCTCAACCCCGACCGCCTGAATGCAACCCTCAAGCAGACCTCAACCGTGGTTATCACTAGGTCATGGCCAAGCTCATCCATGGTGAAAGATGAATAAAGCACAGACCGTGACCTCGGTCTCACCCTCATTTAACCAAAATCCCAACCGCGGTCCAGGCTTAAGTCGGTGGAATGTGCCTATAAATAGCACACCCATCTATCTTATCAAATCATCAGATCATAGAGCAGTTCTTGAGGACCACGAACTGTTGCTACATTCCAAATTCATCCCAGGCCATACCATCCATCAGTTATGGATCTCCAAAGGCAAAAGTTGAGGAGAGAGAAGATTGCAGACCCCTTCTTCAAGAGAAGAAGACTGTCCATGCCATCCATGTCATAGATCTAGATCTGAAGAATTATTGTGTCATATCACTTCTCTTCCTTTCTAGATATATCATTCCATCCTAATGTACTTCCCTCCTCACTTCATGGGAATCTCATGGATCTATCTGTAATGACCCCGCCTCCCGGTAACCCCCAATTAATGGAGACCCGAAGGTCAGAGCCGTTATTCAATTAACAGGATCAAAGGTTTGACAAATAATCAATAACAATTATGAAATTCTACTAACTAACTGGGATTTGGTATAAAATTAAAACTTTACTTAACTTTGAAAACTTTGGAAATCTATCTATCCAGAGCTTGAATTATTCTATCTAATCCTCCTTGCACTTTATTTCTTATTTCAACAATGTGTCACTTTACTGTTTGTTCTTTCAAATGTTGTTCCTAAAATGCCGACAAACAAAACGTCGGTCAGTATATCGAAATATACTGGTATGTGGGAACAACAAAAAATCTTGCAAATATGGCTAACAATTTACTAATCACGATCAAATTAATTAACAAGCCAATTTACACTTTTTAGTATGACATTCTCCACCGCTTTTGCCCTAACCCTGGCATACCCACCTTAGGGTGCCCTTTGCCAATGAATTAAGGCCACCTTCTCAATCCCGAGCTTGGTGCCTGGGGGTCACCACTCATGGTGCCCACTAGTCATGCAATATCACAGGCCACCTTCTTGGTGCCTGGGGTCACCACTCAAGGTGTCCATTGGTCTACCCATCTGGGCCTGACCTTTGGCATCATCCATCAGGGTGGCATGTGGGTGCGAGAATACATACTTCTATTTTTAATGTGATAATCATAGTGACTTTATGATTTTCAAGTATGAACATCCAACAGATAATTTTCATTCAATGCGATTAATCATCCAGAAAAGCCTCAAGAAACTAAGGCAATTATCCATAATTAACCACATACCTAATCCAGAGAAACTTGATTGTCCAAGCTATAAGGATAAAGAATCAATCAACAAGCAATCAACAATATCCTAAAATTAATGCATATGATCCAAGTGTTATAGTTCATCCAGAACATTCTAAAGCTAGATTTGGATTCCACCTTAGGCTTTCTAGACCACATTAGGGTTTTATTAGGGTTTTTGCCTCCATAACGCTTTTATCATATTAAATGCTCTCTTAGTTCATAAACCCTAATTTTAACATCATAAGCCCAATAAAAGTCGATTATTTCTCTTTTATACCAAAAATACCTTCTTTATCCTTTTAAGTTATTTCAAGGTCATTATACTCAATTATCACCTTTAGTTTCTTTCGGATTAACAACTCATGATTCATTATGGTCTAATCCCCATATGAACTCTATTTATTATTAATTCTACCTTGATTCAATCGAAAACCCTAATTTCAATATTAAGGTTATTTATCCAAAAAATTAGGGACTTTAATGCTCAAAATAGCTTAGATTCAACATCTTCCAACTTTAATCATGAAATTAGTCTATTAAAGCCATTAAGAGTCGAATTTACCAATATTTCGGTTTCAAGGCCCATTAAAGTACTATTTATGCACTTAAACTCTAAATTAAACTAATTATATGCAAAGTTCATCTTTTTCGATCTTAAAGTTCCTTTTCATCATTAACAGGTTAATATCAACTTTAATCACTCATCTAACCCTTTCTAATTCATTAATCATCAAAGGTTAGGTTTTTCATTGATTAAACTATTAAAGATAGCATCTGTATATAATTTTTGAATTGCAAGCATAATCAGGCTCCAATTATATTTTTATTGGATTATTCACGTTATTCTGGTCAACTTTCATGTATAAATCACATTCATCCAACATCTCCATCATTAGATACATATTTTACAAGATAACTTCTTTTTCTACCAATCAGAAGCGACCACATGTATATATTGGATTTAAAAAAAAGGCTGGCGGGCAACGCGCTTGCTTAACAGGAATAAGTTGTGAAATTACCTTAATGGTCACTCCCTTTTAACAAGGACATGAGGGTAGGGGACTCATTTCCCCCCTGGTCATCTTCTACCTTCAGGTTGCCCCCTTTGCGAGCCGCTGGTCAACTCGACGGTTGACTTGGCGTGCTGCTGCTCCTTCACGCGATCCAAGGCCGCTAGGAGCTCTGCCATGTTCTCCCAAACTCAGAGGTCCCCTTTATAGCACCACCTACCCTCTTCCAGTACCCAGACGGCACTGTGTAACCTTGGCTTGAAGCAGGTCCTCGACAGGAATCAAGGTCGGGTCGTTTCCTCGAATTGACGGCACCATGACGACCGTCTCCGCGTCACGGTTCTGAGAGGGTAAATTGTAGGGTTGCTCGCTTTGTTGTGCGTATTACCCTATATATAGGGTGGCACAGGTGTCTGACAAGTTTGGGGATTCCTTCAAACGTTAACAAAACCACCAAAGATCTAGGTTGGTTGAGAGCGGAACACCTTCCTGAAGGCAAAGGACTCATCCACAACTCCGCATATGCTCTCAAAACTCGTGAAATCTTCGATCAAAAATTTGCAGCCTGGATCCTGTTACTCCCTATCCTCGTAAGACTAGGATTCATCCCAGGCCATGGATCATGGATCCAATGATCGCAAAAGAGTGCCCAAACTCAAAAATCAGGATTTTATTCCCAGATAAAACGTGACACCTGAGATATTGATTTTGAGATAAATCTGGTCCCTGGAATGCAACTAATAGCTCAAACAACGTATAGGATGGAACCAATAGAGATGGCAGAGTTGAAGAGATAGTTTCACGAACTTCTTGACAAAGGTTTCATCAGGTCGAGTACGTAACCGTGGGGTAGTATAGTGTTGTTTGTGAAGAAGAAGGATGGGTCTATGTGGTTGTGTATAGATTACTGGAAGTTGAACAAGGTCACGATAAAGAATAAGTATCCCTTACCAAGGATAGATGATCTGTTTGACCAGTTGCATGGTGCAACAATGTTCTCTCAAAGATAGATTTGAGATCAGGGTACCGTTGGTTGAGGATCAAGGAGAATGACATACCAAAGTCAGCTTTTTAGACGAGGTATGGTCACTATGAGTTTGTGATTATGATGTTTGGGCTGACCAATGCACCAACAATGTTCATGGAATTGATGCACAGGGTGTTCCGATCATTCCTTGATCAGTTTATGGTGGTCTTTATAGATGACATCTTGATATATAGCCATGATAGTAAACAACATGAACAACATCTTCGTCAGACGTTAGTAGTGCTGAGACAACACCAACTTTATGCTAAGTTTAGAAAATGTGAGTTTTTGTTGAGGGAGGTAGCTTTCTTGGGGCATGTCATATCTGCCAAAGGAGTACGTGTGGACCCTAAGAAGGTGGAGTCCATGATAGAGTGGGAACATTTGAAGACATCGACTGAAGTGTGTAGTTTTCTAGGTCTGGTAGGCTTTTATCAGAGGTTCATTAAGGACTTTAGTGCTATCGCCCTACTCCTAACAAAGTTGAGAAGGAAGGATGCATCATTCGTTTGGGATGATAAATGTCAATGTGTTTTTCAGACATTAAAGGAGAAGTTGACAAGTGCACCTGTTTTGGTCTTGCTTGAGTAAGGAAAATAGTACATCATCTTTTTTGATGCATCCATGAATGGTTTGGGATGTGTGTTGATGCAAGACAAGCAAGTGGTTTCTTTTGCTTCTCGATAGCTTAAGAAACATGAGGAAAATTACCCAACTCACAGTTTGGAGTTAGCTATAGTGGTTCATGCTTTGAAGATTTGAACGCACTACCTATATGGGCAGAAGTATTAGATATTCACAGATCACAAGAACATGAAGTACATCTTTTCTCAATAGGATTTGAACATGAGGTAGTGTCGTTGGATGGAGTTGATCAAGGACTATGAATGCATGATTGCTTACCACCCGGGGAAGGTGAATTTCATGGGAGATGCATTGAGCAGGAAGTCTTCATCCTCATCCATGGATAAAGGTCAGTTGGGTTCTTTGATGTGTCATAAGTGAGACATGTTGGTCTCCTTTCATCAGATGAATGTCAAGTTGGAAGTTTCTTTATTAGCCAGATTGCTGGCACAATTACAAGTAAAGCCTATGCTGAGACAATAGATAAGAGAGGCTCAACAGACAGATATTGTGATATAATACATTAGATTAGAGTTTGGCAGTGAGAAGCATGATGGTTTCCACGAGTCAAATGATGGGACAATTTGTTACCGTAACATGATGGTGGTTCCTGATCTTGATAACTTGAGGAAGATGGTGTTGGAAGAGGCTCAGTCATCTATGTATGCTATGCACTCAAGAAGTACGAAGATGTACTACAATCTGAAATATATGCATTGGTGACCAAGATTGAAGAAAGATGTAGCTGAGTTTGTTACAACATGTGTAGTGTGTCAACAAGTCAATGTTGAGCATCAGAAGCCTGCAAGAATGTTGCAACCATTGTCTATACCACAGTGGAAATGGGATCATGTAACCATGGACTTTGTGGTTGGTCTTCCAAAACATCCAAGGGTTATGATTCCATTTGGGTGATCGTTGATATGTTGACCAAGTCAACACATTTCTTTCCTGTGAAGACAATGTTCACAGTGGAGAACTTTCTCAATTCTATGTTGATGAGATAGTGTGTTTGCATGATGTTCCAGCTACTATCTTGACCGATAGAGGTCCTCAATTCATGAGTCATTTTTGGGAGTGACTGCACATAACTATGGGTACTCAATTGAAGTTTAATACTGCTTTCCACCCACAGACAGATGACCAATCTGAAAGGACCATCCAAACCTTAGAGGATTTGTTTTGGGCATGTGTTCTTCAATTTTCAGGAAGTTGGGATATACACCTCAGTTTGATAGAGTTCTCCTACAACAACAACTATCAGAGTAGTATTTACATAGCACCATATGAGGCATTATATGGGAGACATTGCAGATCTCCATTGTGTTGGTACAAAATAGGTGAGTATCAACTTCACGGCCCTGAGCTTGTGTAGCAGATGGAAGAAAAGATTATAGTGATACAACAACAATTGAAAGAAGCACAAGATAGATAGAAGTCATATGCAGATAATCGTTGTAGACCCTTGGAGTTCCAAGTGGGAGACACAGTACATCTAAAGATATCTCTTTAGAAGGGTGCTATGAGGTTTTGTAAGAAAGTTAAGTTCGCTCCCAGGAATATGGGACCTTACCCAATGATGGGACGTTTTTGAAAAGTGGCTTACTGATTGGAGGTGCCACCTGAGTTGCATAGGTTACATCCAATGTTCCATGTCAGCATGTTAAGAAAATGACATTTGGATACAAAGTTAGTGTTGTATCTTGTGGAGGTAGATCTTGATGAGGACGTGACCTATGTAGAAGGTCCAATGTTGATACTTGATTGGAGAGTAAGGAAGTTGAAGAGGAAGGACCTTGTGCTTGTGAAGGTTCTTTGGCATCATTGTGGTGTTTAGGAAGCCACATGGGAGCTCGAGGATGATATGAGGAGGAAGTACCCTTCCCTTTTCTCTTATGAATTCGGGGGCGAAATCCCTGGTAGAGGTTTATGGCTTGTAAGGACCCTAACCCACGTTTTGGGAGAACCTTATTTATTTTGCTTAGCCCCTTTCTCTAATCATCTGAGATGTAATTAGGGCATGTGGGAAGATTGAGTTTGTTGTTTTAACTTGTTTGGTTGGGGCTTCTATTTTGTGGAGAGGTTTGTTTCAAATTACAATTTACCCAAGATAGGGGTTGATGTGCAAGTTTTCCACCTCTAGAGTGTTCCTTCTCTCTCTTGGAATCATCTAGAGGAGTGAGAGAGAGATGGGCACCTTGTTCGAGCCTTGGTTGAGTGGTGACATCATTGGGGATGTTTTTCACTCATGTTTGAGGTGTACCTTACACCTAGAGGTGTTGTCTTAGGCTTGAGAGCCTTGAGGGGGGCCTTGTATTAGTTTGTGAATGTCTTGAGGGACATACTATTGGTTTATGGATGTCTTGAGGGATATCCTATCATTTTTTGGTGATTAGTGATGCACCATATCAGTTTGTGGCTTTGGGTTTCATCCCTATCAGTTTGTGAAGGGAGTGGGAGTGTGTATCAGCCTTGATCTAGGAAGGTAACCTAGTGGGTGAGGCATAGTTCTTAGCACCTTATTGCATGGTGTTACATGTTGCCTTTCTTTGTGGACATGTGTCACCTGGAGTTCTAAGATGGTGACACCTTCCCCTTTCTCTCTCTTTCATCTCTCTTATATATATACCTATTTCTTTCCATGCAAGAGAATCATTTTGGCATTCTTTGCATTCTGTCCTTGGTGGACGATTTTGAGCTTGAGGAGTGCTCTCCCTTGGAGCTTGGTGGATTAGCCTAAGATTGTGGTGTTCTCTTTTCATCTTCTTCCTTGGTAAGCCATGATCCTTAGCTCTTCTTTCTATCCTTCTCTCTTCTTCTCAGCCATGGACCTTGGTACCTTTTTAATCCTCTCATGCTCTCTTAACCATGGTTCCATCTTCTCTATTGGAGGTGTTGTGGTGATCAAGCTTGGAGGTTCTTCTTCTACCTTGATCTCTTGAAGCTTAGAGCTTGACCTTGGATCTTAGAGCTTGGTGGTGATCCTTGAGGCGGGTTATATAACTCTAAACCCTCTTTATTATTATCACCTTTTACTTGCTATCTTGTTCTTCATCCTTGGCCCGTTATTGCTTTCTTACTAGTAACACCTTTGGGTAGTTTAACATTCTATTTTGGAAAATTATCTTTGCTTAGTTGCTACTTTGCATTCATTTTCTTTTACCTTGCTAGTAACACCATCTTGAGGTTGAAGATGAGGTTGCCAATATGCTTTGGTGGCCGATATGCTTATGTAGGTTGATAGGTAGATTAGTTGACATGTTTGGGTGGTCGTCTTGACCTATGACACACTTGGACATCATGACTTGAAGTCAACAGACCATTACACCAAGTGATAGATCGTCACGACTTGGTGATGCATAGGTCATCATGCCCTTGTAGACCTATATAGACATGTGTGATGGTGAGACTAGTATGCGTTGCAGGGTGTTAGCCTATTATGGCTACGAGCGTACTTATAGGAGTTGATATGTTTGAGGGATAACTGTAATGCTTTGCTTAGGCAGAGGTCGATACATAACCCTTGGTGATCTTGCTCAATACACCTCAAACTGATACACCCAGCTAACCCTAACCTTAATGATCCATATACCTTGGTGATGTTCGGCATGGTGACGCCTATTTGTTTTGACATGGTGTTTCCTGTTACGACCCGATATACTAGGATTAGATGTTAAAATGATACACCTCCTAAGAGGGTGGCCCGACATCTTGAAGTGCTCAGCTGATACATCAAGCTGATCTACCGGATATACCCCTTTGTGTGTTGCCCGACATGGTTTGGTTTCCCGTCACACCTTAAATGGTGGTGACTGTCACACTCCCTATAGGTGACAAACTGATATGCCTTGTGTGCAAAACCAATACTCCATCCTAGTGGTAGGTCGATACCTTGGTTGTCCATCTGTTATAGCCTTAACCGATAACCCTTTTGGAGAAATTTCCCGATACACTTAGAGTTAACCGATAACATATGTGGAAACCCTAATCGGTGTGTTATGGTGGTGTTTATGATACACCATGTTGATGTCAGAGTTAGATGATAAGATGGGATACTCTATGGGGTGGTCTTGTGTATGATGATAAGCGTCATGTTCCTATAACCTTTATCTTATAATTTGTGTCATAATGATAAGGAAAGTGATAAACTAAGGGTGGTTGTTGATCTAACCTTGTAAACCCTAACTGGGTAAAGTGAAACCCTAATTGTAATGATGTGAAATGTATGACATGGATCTTATAACATATCAGTGTTGATGATATATTGCCTTCTTACTATTAGTTTCTAATCATGCATGTATACCAATTGATGTACATATCCAGGTATGAGCTATGGTAGTTATGATCTATTTGAATGGGCCTTCTAAGGCAAAAAGTGTTGATTGATACTCTTGGAAGAGGAATAAATGGTCCTATGACCTATTGATAGCTTGTTGCCTTGCATGAGATATTTTCCTCAGTGATGAGAGGAGGGGCTGTCACCCCAAGATATGTGATCCTTGTGATGGATACATGTTGAAAAGAGACATGAGGTGATTAGATCACAACTAATATGTTTTCGTATGTTTTGTGATGAGTTATGCCCTTGTTTATGTAGATTTCATTCAGAGGTTGTACGTTGTAACTTCATTGATGCTGAAAGATGATAAAATTGGTCTAATTAATCAATTGGAATTTAATAGTGTAGTTTGCCCTGTGCCATAGATCCATTCAGTGTCATCACTTGTTGAATGGTGAAATGAGTTCATATCGGAGCACATATTTTTGAATATGCGGGGTACAAGTCAACTAATTCCTTGTATCCTTAAATATGAAATGTGTGAGATGACCATGCATGAGTCGATCTCATTGTGGTATGGATGGCCATGTGTGAGCCACTCCTTCTTGTTAGAACGGCCATGATTGAGCCTATTATTCTAGCACAATACTTGTACCAAGCTGGGCTAGTTATGATTATACATGTGGATGGCCATGTGTGAGCCAATCCCTAATCTCAGACTATATGTTATTGTTGTAGTTGATTGATATGCCTCTATGGTGTTTTCTCTTGTGTTGACCAAGAGGTGTGGTGAGGTTGTAGATTCTGTCTCTTTCATTATACCTTGTATGGCACCGATTTCAACTTATCAAGTGGTCAGTTGGATTTGGGTGGTATGACTCAAATCCTTAGGGCATAATAAAATACATAATTAGCCGCGTAGTATATTGTGTAGGATCAAAATATGAAAACAATGGTTGAGGCCTTGCTTGATCTTTGTATGATGTTGTTGGTAGGAAATATACATGTTCTTCATATTCCTTTTAAAGTATCAAGATATTCCATAAATTAGATAGTAAATTCTTTTTCTATTAATAATCATTACCTACTCCACATAATTGTAATTATATTTTTGTTTATTTTATCTTATCTATGATAATAATAGAGTTGGTGGTGAGTTATATCTCCTTCTAAGATTTTGAATTTCACCACGTGGGTTTCCCACACCCTTTTAAGGTGGACGAGCATGAAGAGGTAGCGATCATGCAACGGAGGTTGAAGAGCAGCAAGAGGAGCAGTAGCTGATAAGTTTGGAAGTTCTGTTGGATGTATTTTGTTGATAGAGACCTATTGTCATCCCTATACACTCGGGTCTTCAGGAATGTTTTGTAGATGTTTCACAAACTTGCTTTCTTTATGTGCCCTTTTGTATACCTTTTATGGTGGAATCACGTATATATGTTCAGGAATAGTTCTTGGGTTACAAGTTGACAACATGCCTTGTATATGATTTGAGGCATGAAAGGATTTACATGTGAAGGTTCTTGTGGTTTGGAAGTTTTACGAAAATGGTTTTAATTTTTAGTATTTTCTAGTAATCTGTTCGTTAATCTTTTTTCCGTGGTGATGTTTTGAGTAATCTAGCTTTGTGTGGTATGGGGCGTCACCTTCACGATAATTGCCTACCTAAATAATCAAGTTGTTGGAGATCAGAAAATTCCGACTCATGATTTGACGAAATATGGATCTTGGCTCACTAGAAAATTGTTCGTTGCAATTTTCTGAATTGATACATGATGGTTGTCAATTTGAACAAAATAATGAGAATGGTAATTAATTAAATACCTAATTATTATCGCCCAAACTTTAATCAAATCAAATGAAATCAAATCAAATCAAAAAATGAGTTTTTGACAAAATTGCAAATTCTTTTATAGGATCAAATGTAAACAAACAACAATCATTTTTCTCTGCGATATGAGAAGGATAAAATTATTGGGAACAACTTCCATGACTGGTTCAGGATGGTGAGAATCATTCTCACATAGGAGCACAAGCTCTATGTCCTAGAGATTCTAGAACCAGATGAACCACCTCAAAATGCACAAAAGGCTGACAAGGATGTTTATAAGAAGCATACTAAAGATGTCGTGGGTGTCAATGTCTAATGGTATGCTACATGAACTAGGAGTTGCAAAGGCAGGATGTGAGCATGGATGTGATTGAGATGGTAACACATCTCAAGAAAATGTTCTAAGATCAGGAAAGTCAAGAGAGATATGATGTCTCCAAGGAACTATTCAAATATAACATGAAAAAAAGAGATCTAGTAGGTCCTCATGTGCTCAAACTTATTGGGTATGTGGAGAACCTTGCTAGACTGGGATTCCCCTTAGGTTAAGAGTTGGCCACTGACGTGATTCTACAATCTCTGCCAGAGTCATATAGTCAGTTTGTCATGAACTACAACATGAACAACTTTGACAAAATGTTGATAGAGTTGGTTGGCATGTTGAGAACAACTAAGACACAAATGAAGAAATACAAGTCCAAGTCTATGATGATCATCAATAAGAGAAAGGGGAAGTCTAAAGGCAAATGAAAATCTAAGAAGATTTCTAAAGCTATCCAAAAGCCCAAATCTTCAGATCTCAAGGAAAAGGAAGGTGTAAAGAAAGTAAGAGGTGATTGTCACCATTGTCACCGACCTGGACATTGGAAAAGGAATTTCCCACTCAGGTTGGAGGAACTAAAGAAGAAGAAGGAAGGCACTGATGTTTCCTCTTTATGTATAAACGTTATAAGATAAGTTTTATTACTTCTTCATTTTGATATGAGATACCAAATAAAGATCTAACAAACTGATGTGCAAGATCTGACAAGAAGTAAAAGCCTTCATGGAAGGACAAAGACGTACAATGCAGAGCAAGAGTTGCAAAAGTTGTAGTCTATACTTAAATTTATCTTAGCCCAATAGGCATGTAATAGAGTTAGTATAAATGCTATTTCATTATGCCAAGAAAATAGAAACATTTACTTTAAAGCATCTTATATGACAAGGATGATATATCAACAAAGTGAGAGATTAATGTTTCTATTTTAAAAGATATGATCTTGCATGGCAATGCCCAAACATCTAATGGTCATTGAATGAAAGACTTTGAGATGAATGCTAATCACGTTAATACCAATGGATTATAATTGATAACTTAAGGCTATCATTGGCAATAGTCACCTTGGATATATATATATAAGAAATGCATGTTTGGAATACATATTGATGTTAATCTCGAATCCCTTGGTTGTGAACCCAAGAAATATGCAATTCTTTTCTTGCACATAATGTGACATAATATTCTTCACTAGATGTAGTGGGAGGATAAGTCTTCCATCTGACGTCATGCATATGATGCATGAAGATCTTATGGAATGAATGTTATAGATGATTACTCATACTTTGTTTCACTTATTGGTAATATGATGATATGTACTCAGTAAAATAGAAACACAAATCTCTTGGGAGTGTTCAAGGAGATTATAACTAAAGCATGAATTTGATGAAAGTATTAAGAAACTTTAACGAGATCAAATGTTGCAATACTTTGCATCAAATACCTTGAGAACCTTCAAGAAAGGACTATGATAATATATCATAAGTCATATCCATCTAAACATGATGATGTGTCAGAATGAAGGAATCAAACCATGACGAGTCATGATATGATTGTCAATTAATCTAATCGTATTATCCTCATAAATATAAAGCTATCACTAAATGATGTACCGTCTGAATGATTTACAATACATCATATATTATATGATTTGGGAATGTCCCAATACATCTAAAAGGATTGAAACCTACATTGAAAAAGTAGTTTCTTGGAAAAAGGTTTATCCACAAACCATAATTGTTGAATATTATTATTAATCCCAATCCAATAAAAAAATGTTTGTTGATAGGATAATTGAGTTCCTAAAGAATCAATGGGAGTAAAAGTAGAACTCAAAATGTGCGAGATCAACAAAGGTATAATGAGAACTAAGAGAACCACAAGCTGTTGTGGAAATCTCAAGTTCATGAAGTGACATAGAATAAAATAGTTCTAGTATAACATATATGAGATTGGAGGATTCTGAATCCAACAATTCATATGGGTTGATCATAATAGATGAGCTGACTAGTCGACTAGAAGTTATTTCTTAGTATTATGAGATCCATGTAAGCTAACAAGGTAAGACCTTCATATCCCCACCTAAGGGGTAATACCTAAAGGGTGAAATAGGGTCTTGTGGAAAAGACCTATGTGGATAACATAAAAGGACAAATTGGTTGAAAATATTTTACAAATCAGTTCAAGTTGTTGAAAATGATAGTAATGCCTTTACCAATTGTCATGCTTGTTGTTGTAGTTATAATAAACTCTAAGATTTGGCATATGAAGATGGAAATAGGATTCCTTAAAGGAACACATCAGAGGATCGTGTATATGACACAACCTAAAAGGTTTTATGATTCAAGGAATGAAATAAAGTCTATGAACTATAAGGTTCAATCTGGGTTTGAAATAATCACCTCAGAAATGGGATCTTTTATCTTAACAACATAGTCCAAGAGTTTGACTTGAATCAAGATAAAAGATGAAATCTATGATTACAAAATATTTAGTGGGAGCATATATATATATATATATATATATATATATATATATATATATATATATATATATATATATATATATATATATATATATATATATAGTCCACATATGATGAGTAATAACATCTCAATATGTGAATATTGAGATATGGCATGGAAAACCCCTTCAATAATGAAGTATTAAGTGAAATTTCTTATGAGATAAGGATAAAGATCTATATAGATGGTTCTTGAATGTTTCACAATGGAAGTTTGAGTACAATAGGAATATGTTGAAAGAGTTCAACAAGGATGGATTCAATGAGAGAGAATCCAGATTGGTCTCTCATGAATCATAAGTTCCAATTCTTGTAAAGAATGGAAATGACATGATTAAGATGCCATAGGTTGTACCAATGGATCTATCATGAATGGTATTATCCCAAATAATCTTGTATGTATTGGACATGACAAGATAATAACTAAATTCCAATAAGAGTTATTGGAATGTCATTAAAGACATCCATTATTACTTGTGAAGTACTTAAGGATAAATTGCTAGTCAATGAGGATAACAATAAAAGGAAGAGTTGGATGTAAAGGGTTACATCGATGCAAGCTTTCATAATGACAAAAAGGATAGCAAGTTAAAATATGTTTGTTTTAAAAGGAGAAATGTTATTAGTTGGAAGGGTTCCAAACTAAGAGCCATTGATTCTATTCTACAATAGAAGCTGAGTATACTTGTGTTATGAACATAGAGTGATATTATATGGATCTAGAAGTTCATATGATGAACATATAGATGTTCTATCTCAGTAGAAGTACTATAAAAACAATGGAGCTAATTAATAGGAAAGGAATATTAGATACCATATTATGATAGTTCAGTCTCATATGAGAAATTGTACAAAAAATAGATAAGGAAAAATGCAATATACCGATGAACAACAAAGTGTTGCTAACCCACTAAATTTTCACTAGTGTAGCAGAAGCATGGAGGACATGTTTGGATCACTGAGAATATGATTTGTTGGCAATTGGCTCTAAGTGCAAGTGGGAGTCTATTAGTAAGGTATGCCCATATATCCAATCATGTGATGATTGACATGGCATATACCATAGAGGATTTGATTAAAACTTATAAAGGCAAACTTCCAATTCATTCTATTTCACTCAGTTATGAGATAATGAGTAAACATTATGAATGTATAAAGAATGACAATACTCAATGATGTATGTCTTCAAGTATGTGACTTGGAAGAATGCAATCATATAAATGATAAGAGTATGTACATTCTTATTATGTCCCTATTCATTTGTTAATGTGGAAGGTAGATAGACATCAGTAACACTAAAGACTAGAGTGTGGGTTGGTTGATGATAGAATCTCATTAGTCATGATATAGAAATATCAAGCCAAGCACATCAAAACATGTTAGAGAACAATGTATTGGATAGACCCACATTGAGAGGGAAACATGGAAACCATCATATGGCAAGTCATATTCATCTCACATAGTGAATGTGTTGATTGTGATTCTTAGACCTGAAAATCACTACACTCGTCACATGTCATTTAGTACACTTTGACATCACCAAATGCAATTCTGAAACATGGGTTGTTATAAAGGTGATGATTTGGTGACTTTGACTCATGGGGATAGACTGTGAGTGATAGATATGATATTTGTCCCTCCTACTAGAGTATGATATCCTAGCCACTTGATTAGAGAGACTGAGAAATGCATGTGCATGCACATGTGAATCAATATATGATATTGAGGTCACATTATCCTAGACATTCTGCTCTTGGTTCAAAGAATATGGATTGAACGTGCCTCGAGTTCATTCTGGAAATCAAAGACAAAGCAACTATATAATCACTACAACACCTTACACAAATTGTAGGTTGAAGCTATTCTCCAACTTTCCATTCACTTGGGTAGCATTGATGTGTGACTAGGCACCGCTCCTTGTTTGTGATGTCATAATCTAGTTATGAACATTCAATGCCAGCGTGATATGGGACCTATAGGGTCACACACAATGGAACTCATCTAGAAGAGGAGTTTATCTTGAATGATGATTGGATTGATCACTAAAGAGTTTAGGGATACAATTCATGCAACATATCAATAGATTGGCTGAATGGGCTACTAAATGACTATCTCAAGTGTTGAGATAGACATTTGGGCAACCATATGGGTGTCTCAAGTGTTTAGATGGTCATTTGAATTGTCAGGCTGATCAGAGTTTGAATTCGCTAAGTTCTACTCTTGAACCGATCGATTCTATGATTGAATCGAATGGCTCTTCTCAAACTCACCAGAAGGTCATCTGGATGAGTGAGACTGGCTCCTTTAGCTGCTTCTAGGAGAGAAAAGTTAGTCTGTAATTTGTGGTGAGACCACAGAGGCATTGCAGAAGTTGTCATTTTTGTTGTTCGTGGTGAAGACTAGGAGTTGCACAGCCACCATCCAAGGGCAACTAGTTCATAGTTGTGCTGAAGTGAGTTTTGTCACTAGACTTTCTCTAGGACCAAGTACAACTCACTAAACCATCCTTCCTATTTCATAGTAGTTGACATGATCTTGTTCTAATGGGAATACATAAACATAAATTTTAGTTTCCGATGCTATACTTTGTGCCTGTATTTCCCAACACAAAGTTCCTAAAAAAATGGATACCCAAAGAGGAGATTGAGAGGGTGGCAACCACGAATAAGCCTATAGATAACGAGCTTCAAAATGTGCACGTCTAGACACTTACTAAGGATGATAACTACATAGAAAAAGTTGCATACAAATGATTAAGGGAGGGTAAGGAGATCTGTATAGAAGGCAACCGGAAGCTTATCTAGAAGATGAAGTTACCAACCCACATACAATTCTTCACATGGTTGGCCCTTCATGATGCAATTCTGACAAACCATCAGAAGGTCATGCGGCATATCAACTCTGATTTCCACTATAATATATGCAATGAAGAAGTCAAGAGATAAATTCACACTATAGGGGATTGCTTCCAAGTCTAGGAGGCATGGAAACGGTTGATCCCAAGCTCAGAGTTTTAGAACTTCTTCAATAAAACTAACTTAGTTGAACGGCTAGCCGAGATCATGAATCAAGTAGAAGGGGTAGCCATGTTATTCCTAATCGACTGTTGGTATATCTGACACTGTAGGAACAAACAAATAATTAAAAACTAGACCATACCATTTGAACACCAGATCCAATTCATTGAGAAGGAGGTAGTGATGGTTCTGCAGGCATGGAGCACCAATCACAATAAGGAGGAATGTCAATATAAATGATGGAGTCATCCTGAGGAAGATACTATTCAGATCAATGTTGACATTACAATCAACAAGAAGCATGTCGTTGTGGCAGTGATCACTAGAGAGCAAGTAGGCGAGTGGATGAGTGGAATGGGAAACATTGTGCATACCACAAATCGTACCACGGCTGAGCTAAAGGCCATCTTACACACAATTAAATTTGAATCACTAATAAAGTTTGATAAAGAACTGGTCGCTTCTGATTGCAAGGTGGCAGTGGAGATGACTAGGAAAAATCATAAGGATTATCCTAAATATGCATACTGGATTGGGTGATGATCCAATAGAGCTTAGATGATAAAAGGAATGTGGTCGTCAATAAAAGGGAAAATAATGTGGCTGATGATGCCCTAGACTAGTTCAAATTCAAAACCATTTACACAATTTCAACTACATAAGACCTCCCGATGCAATAGCTATGTTCCAATAATGATGTTAGGAAATAAGAGATTTTTTGCATAATTAAAGGATATTGGCTTTTTATTTTGTTAGATAATTGAAATACAAAATAATAAGAAAGTTTCTAAAATATTCTCAGATAATTTGTGATCTATATAATTCAAAGAGTAATTATCTCATTCTGATGTGTAATACAAGTTTGGAGTATCAAAAAAGGATATTTTAGTTTGAATTTTGGAACATGTAAAGATAACAAGAAAAATAAGATAATTCTAGAATTTGAGATAAAAAGGACTTTCCATATGACGTGGGAAATCAATTTTAAAGAAATACTTGAAGAGTTAGTTTCTTGTGTAAGAGTTATCCCAATATATACCATAAATTAGATATCATTTGGGAAAGGTGTTAACGAGTTCCTCTCTAAATTTCATAGAAAAAGACACTTCTAGAACTAGAAGCCTATAAACATTGTGAAGGATTATAGACCTACTTGTAATAATTAAATGGTGTTCCCTTGTTTGGAGAGAGGGAAAAGGGTATCTAGAAACATCCTTTTGACACAAACTTGTCACAATATGATACTAAAGGATTATAAAGTAAGTATCCCATTTTGGGACCAATTGGAGTAAAGATGAGAAAGAAATATGAATTATTTGAGTCTCCATAATCTATGTTTACAAATGAGTCCATGGGATACAAAATACGGGAAGTGGGTTTTTTATGCTCATGATAAATTCCCAAGATAATTTTCATGTGACAAATAATACTAATATATAATTATTGACAAAAATATAGAGGATTATAAGATATCTTAGGATCTAGGTAATTTAGTTGGTAATGATGTAGATTTTTCTTTAAAACCAAGTTTTGGTTAAATAAGGGAGTAATGAAGGAGTTTTCCTTTTCCAAATGGAAGGTAATATTATGATCAGAGTTTTTCCAAAAATATGGTATGAGGGGCAGTTTTCTTTTACGTGACTTTAAGGCCATTTCTTAATTAGGGGATACTAATAATTGTGGTTGTTACATATGGATCATAACCCCAAGATCTTATCAAATAATATTTGGTAGTTGATAATTTCAAGTAATATGTAGAAATATAAAGAGAATTATTAAGGCATAACCTAAGGGTAATGGCATCCAGAAAGGATCATGGTTTTGGAGGTTGGAAATATTTTTCTCTGCACCATGAAGTTGATATATGAGGACTCCCTTAGACAAGGTGATACCTACCTGGCCAGAACCTAGGGTTTACCTAAAGTAGTATCTCCTCTATGTTTTTCATCTTTAAGTTTGTCCACTTTTCATCTCTTTGATAAAATAAACCTTAAGAGGAACTTCCCTCCACATCTCAAGCTAGGATTTTGTGAAGTAGGATTAAGACATCCTCCACCAAATAATGTACATTTAATGTGGAAATAATGATAAAGTAAAGGAACATTTTTATGGGTCTTTCTTGCATGGGTAAACCATATATGGATCTAGGGTTAGTTTAGAAAAACCCTAAGTGGGTCAAGGGTTACATTATAAACCCTAAGATGCAGGGTGTAGTCCCTAGCCCTAACCCTAATCCTGGGTAACATGAGTAGTATATCATGTAAAAGAGTGATCCTACCTATATGAACCATAATAGCGTAAGAGGAAAGAGAGAAAATGAAAATTAGTTGGATATTGATGAACATAGTAATGCATGCATGATTCATATGAAGAATTTTGTATACACATTAAACATAGGCAATCATTGTTTACAACAAAAAATATGAAATCATCAATTCAACTTCTAGGGTTGATGTCCCAACTTGAGAATGGGAAAAATCTATGGGGAAGGCAAAACCCTAAACTCGTAAGGTCAGGGTCACTAGAAAGCATAACCTCCTTTTGTTAGGCACCCTAATAGGAAAATGTGTCCCAATACATGTACAAGTAGGAGGTAGCCATGCACCTAAGTGGAAGTGAGTGAATCAAGCTAGAAGAGGAATTAGTTCTAGATCATATGCCTAAAGCCTCGATGGAAGACATGATGGATGGAATAGATGAAATTATTTTAGATGATATGATATGTGTTTTATATAATGGGTTAATATGATTTATGATGATCTCGGTCAGATTTGACACTACAAGGACGTGTGCTCCTCTGAGATTGGATAACCTAAGTGAGACGGTACAAGTATGAGTGCTCCTCTGAGATTGGATAAGCTAATTTAGATGAGACATGAATCAACAAGAGCATCAATCTCTTCTACAAAGGTGATATCTAGTGTTAGAACTAGATATGGGGTTAACTTCATAGAGGGAGTGAGACCTAGAGGGAGAACATCGGAAACCTAAACTCAAAGATATGAGAATTTATGAGAAATATGTGTTGTGATAGGTACTAAACTAGACTACTCCTGAGTGAATGGGATGAGTTTCTTTATGAATGATTCCTATAGTCTTGTTGTGCCCTAGATGTCCTTCGAGGACCAAACCCTAGAGATGGATAAAAAGGTTGCTTACATATATATGAATATGATATGAATACCAACCATCTAGGTGAAGGAGAGATAGATTCCCAAGATCTTTAGGAGGTAAGGAATGTTAGTTAGTTGTGAAGCCTCATTCTTGGGTTGGTGGTTTCTTGCATAAGACTCTAATGGTTGGTTAGAGAAAGAGAGAGTTGGTAGAATAGAATTCCATATCATGTTTTGCTCAGTTTGTGCTTGAATGGATAGGCCTTGTGAAGTTGATGATTGGTGCTAATGAGGTAGACCTAAAAATCCTGGATCAAGGAGGGAAGATAGAGCTAATGCATATAATACTCATAGAGTTGAGTGAGATCATATATATTGGGCATGACACCACCCTTAGGTAATGGGTTAGGGGAACCTCAATTGGCCTTTTTTATAATGTTTGACAAGCCACTCATATAAGATTTTTAGTACAACCACAATATAACATATGTATGAAGAGGATCTAACTTTGGGATGTGATATATGTATATGACATGATGGAAGATTTTAAATGGTTTAATTGTTCTCATATATAATTGTCTAGCCATATGCTTGAATTACAATAATGTGAAATGCTAGATAATCTCAAGATGAACCTTTAATAAAGTTTGCAACTTAATAGGAGAGAGTGAAATGAGATAATATTCATGACAAACATTGAATGTGGTTGTAGTTGACATGATGAACATGTTGTAATTAAAGTTGCACTTTACCTCTTACTTGGCCTACTATATAGAATGGTTATATTGGGTGTGTAAAAAATACTTGGCACATGACATGAGATGAAGTGATTGTTCTTGTATGCTATCATTCTTGATTATATGAACACATGAAACATAATATATCCTCTTCATTATATTTAATCACTTCAACTCTTTGGTATAAAGTATATGAAAGTAATCGAACACTTTAGTAGTAGATCATAAGGTCTTAAAGTATTCAGCTCTAAAATAGTAAATGCATGGATGATATAATGGAAAATATGCCTATAAGACATGTTATCTTATGGCGGTATAAATCATGGTTCAAGTATGCTTTAATTTGTTATCTTTTGTGATTGCTAAGTATTAATTTTATATTGTCCTGGGTTAGGACCTTCCCTAGAGGGGTGATATCACAAATCTATTTCAGAATTGAGGTAACTTTAAACGTCACCTAAAGATTGAAATATTAAGTATATGAAGCATGAAAACATATATATTGAGTATAATTCATTGAACCCAAGTATTCCATCTCCGAGGGACATGAGAAAAAGTCATGATGGAAGTGGATGATAGTATGGGGCCAAGCCTAGAAGGGAAGGTTGACATGAGCCCAATGAAGGGACATAAAGTAAATAATGTATACCCTAAGAGATGAAGGAAATCTCAGTTAAAGAATAATAAAGTGTATAATGTGCTTGAATATTATTAGAGAAACATCAACAAAATTGTGTAATAAAATAAAGTTGGACATCTCAATAAACCTTTGGAAAAGGTAGAGCCCTAAGTCAACCCTAAGTTCAAGTAGGGATTATTAAAGGTACATAAAACTTATGAGGTTAGGAGGTGATCATTCCCTAAGTGCATAAGACCATGAGATCAAGAGATAGATATACATGTGTACCCAAGGCCCATGGGGTCAGGAGATTGGCCACCTTCATGAGTTTATGAGGCCTAAGGGGAAAATGAGAGAGACACTCCATAAGTGCATAACGCCCTTGGGACTCAAGAAGAGATCACTCAAAAAGTACCTATACCCCTACATATCTTAAGGGAATGACTAAGACTAATGAAACATGAAGTTTAAATGTAAAGAATACAAGAAGGCATATAATGATGTTTGGAATAAAATCTTAAAGGGAGTTGTGCATAAACCCAAGAATTATCAAAAAATCAATTTCCATGTGAGAGCACGGATGTTAAGAAATTGTTGAATTAAAAGTATTTATGGTTCAGAGTCATTGTTGAGAGTGATTCAACCTAAAATTCAAAATTAAAGGATTATGTGTGAGTGCACCATCTCTACTCTCTGAATGGGACGAACTTGGACTATAGCCAAATACTTATTTCATCTTGTTATGAGTGAGAGAGATTTGGTAGATACATGTTATGCTTAAAAAGGTAAAAAAATTGACATATGAGGGTGAATACCCAAAGTTGAAATTTAATGGCATCACGTAGGATTCTGAGGTTTTATCTCACCCTTATAATAAGTTGAAAAATAGTTGGAAACTTTGATGATAAGGTAATAACCAAGTGAAATTGAAATCAAAAGTGAAAATAAAATCACCAAGTGATAATGTCATGTAAAGGTTGAGGTTGTGGATATGCCTTGGAATTTTATTCATGATCCAACCTTCATAATACAAGAGATTGGCATGTTAATAAAGGATTGCTAAAGATGCTCTAGATAAAGATATCTTAAAAGGGTTGCTAACTCTAAGGTTTGAAGCTATTTCGAGTTACAATTACCTTAACCTTAATAAGTTTGAATTTTGGGGACAAAATTCCTTTGAAGGAGGGGTGAATGTAAGATCTTCAAATTTTGGTAATGTGTATTCTATAAATAAAAGACTTGACTTGATAATCAAATTCCCTAATTGTATGTGATGGAATAATAATGCTATCTTTGTGGCATGGATTCAATCCAATAGGATCTCATGGCACAAGTTCAGGAAATATGAGATTGTGCATAAATAAAATATAATGGCTTTATGTTTTGTTAGATAACTAAAATATGGAATAATAAATAAGTTTCTAAAATATTCAAAGATAATTTGTGAGCTAGATACTTAATGGACTAATTATATAATCTTGACTTGTAATACAAGTTTGGAGAATCAAATAAAAATATTTCAGTCTGAATTTTGGAAAAATCAAAGATAATGAGAAAACTAAGAGAATTCTAGAATTTGAGAAAAAAATGACTTTCCATATGACATGGACAACTAATTTAAAGAAATCCTTGAAGAGTAAGTTTTGAGTTTAATATTTTCCCAATAAATCCCATAAATTAGATATAAGTGTGGAAATGTGTTAGTTAGTTTCTCTCTAAATTTCATAGCAAAAGGATTCTCCTAAAAGCCTATAGAAAATCATGAAGGATGAGGGACCTACTTGTAATAATTAAATGTTGTTCCCTTGTTTGGAGAGAGAAAACAGGGTATCTAGAAGCATCCTTTTGATTCCAAACTTGTCACAATATGATATTAAAGGATTATAAAGTAAGTATCCTATTTTGGGACCGATTGGAGTAAAGATGAGAAAGGAATATGAGTTTTTTGAGTTTCCATAATCAATGTTTATAAATGAGTCCATGGGATACAAAATAGGGAAGTGGTCTTTTCGTGCTCATGACAAATGCCCAAGAAAATTTTTATATGCAAAATAGCACTAATATAGAATTATGGATGAAATGACATAGGATTATAAGATATCTTGGGGACTAGGTAATTGAGTTGGTAATTATGTATATTTGCCTTTTGAAGCCAAGTTTCATTTAAATAAGGGGATAATAAAGGAGTGTTCCTTTTCCCAATGGAAGGTAATAGTATGTACATAGTTTTTCCAACAATATGGTATGAGGGGTGGTTTCTTTTATGTGACTAAGGTCCTTTCCTAATTGGAGAATGATGAAAAGTGAGGTTGGTACAAGTTTTGTTGTTGGGTCTTAGATTTTCTCAACCCTAGTGAGAATAAGGTGTTCAAGGGAGGCATTGTTGGTTTGTCGGGCCAATCGTCATGTTCACAAACACTTCAGGATAGTGTCATGTCCAAAGTTCTCTGTGGGGTAATCTTATGACATTATAGACCATTTAGTATATACAACAGTGCCAATATGCAATATATAGAAAATAGACAAACTCGATACCATTTTTAATTTAGATTTCTATATTTTCTACAAAAAATAGAAGGATCACATGCTGAAAAAAGTAAAACACATAAATATTATTTAAAATAAATAAATAGAACTCTAACATTGTCCAATAGTCCAAAAGTGTTGCATAATCACTAGTACAGATACCATTTGTAGAATCAGTTATTTTAGACATACGTCATCGATTATATAACTCACCTAAGTGGGTGACACTATAACTAAGGACCTTTGGCGTCGGTCTAGGGAAAGTGATAATCAATTATGCAAATGTAGTGTCTATTGCTAAGAAAGGAAAAATGGATATAACAATAGCTATAGTTTGTTTATTTATAATCAAGAAACTAATGATGTAACCTGATATCAACACAAATATAAAATGATTTTGAGGTTAAAGTACTTTGTTTTTCTTAAAGTAACCGACAACATAGCTCTGCATCATTGAATGAAAGGAAGAAACAAACATTGATGTATGGGATATGTAATCGGTCTGTTTAAGATAATTGATGTCACACTTCCTTATTAGTTAAATTTAATTAATAAGTATAGATGTGTTGCCCATTTTGTTGAGAAAACTAACAACACAGATCTACATTGTTCATTTTCTTAAGGCAACCGACGTCACAGGTTTGGTTCCATAGCAGGTCTACATTTGTTGTCAAAATATTCAGTAGGATGTAGAACATGTAGTTCATTAGACATGTAGGTCCATCATGTATTAAGTTTCAGAACATGCCAACAATACATACAAAATATATAATAATAAACACATACAAGAGTCCATGTTGTAACGACCTAACTTTTCAACATCCCCTGATTAAGGATCTTAAAGTTGAGAGCCATTACCTAAAATTCCCAAGGATCCATATTTTACCAAATAATAAATAATAGAAAATAATTTCCACTAGTTCAATTTTTTTTACAAACTATAGAATGATACTCCTCTAAGAAGTTACATGAATTTCTTATATGATAACTATGCATATGATAAGAAGTATGTAGCTAATAATACTTCACTTATCTTTAATGTCTTTCAGTAATTTCATCTGGTTTATCAGGTCTTGATAACCTCTTATCTTCCATCTACCTAAAACAACATGAAACAAAAGCACAAATCAGTATATATCTATAATGTGTATGTGGGTGCATGCAAAAGTGTGCAAGTAATATAACAACATATAATCAATCAATTACTTGAAAATAAGAAGTGACATTTTATTCACATATCTCATCTTTATGTGATAGTCATAGTGACATTATATTTGAATAGAAAATTAAATAAACATCCAACAATTTATTTTAGTAATCCTCAAGAAATCCTAAAAAATAGTGGCAATCGATATTGTGAGTAGTCATAATCATAATCACATACATTTTCTATAACTATGTAGATCTTTGCAGTCATACTTTAAGCATATTATCCAAGAAATCAACATTTAATATGTATGTATGTAAATCCTAAAGTGTCACCATCACATTAAACCCTACTTGGGTCCTAATCTAGGGTTTAAGGTCATGTTTGGGTTTGGTGAGGATATGGGTAACAAACCCTAATTCCATCACATTTTTAAACATTAGAAGAAACCTTATTATATACATATCCCTCCTTTTTGATCACTTAGATCAGATTGACTTCATTAAGATTATCCCATATCATTATCATTAGTTTCTAAATCGTAATTAATAATGTGTATCGGTATTCACTTTAAATACCCTAATTGTCAATTATTATGATCATTATATTCAATAAGATTAGATAATAACTTAAAGCATTTTAGTGTATTCAACATGTTAATGTATAAATCTAGGGTTTTTATTTACTAATCACTACTTAATAATAAATTACCCTACTTTTGGAATTGGAATTATAATTAGGTTTGAAATATATTTTATGTATGTTCCTCTCATTCTCCGGATCAACTTTCACATATACCATGTCCCAAAATGAGTTACTTATTATTTTCTAGAATTATTTCATGATTTATCCTTTTTAGACCAATTAGGCGGTGACACATCAACAAAAGAACCAAATTTTCATAAACTTCAGTTTTTCTTGTAAAAAGATTTCCCTACCCCATACTTCATGTACACATGTTTGGGCATCCCGGTCATTTGACTCTATATGACCCATAACCTCTTGATGGAGGTGGGTCCTTCCCTACGGATGCAACTGTTAGTTGTCCTCATGGACCCCCACACTGCAAAGCCCTAGGAAAGGTGGATTGTCACTGCCTGTCCTTGCAAAATTGGGTAGATACTTGACATTGTGGGAGATGACCAAAGATGGGCCAAAATGGGTGGACAGGGTTCGCTGACCTACTAGTTACGTGTAGCAGAACAAGAGGATGAGGAGGAAGAATAGAACCTACTTGTACTCAGCTGATGAAGAGGGACGAGCCTACAAGTGCAACACCATCCCAATCAGCCTTCCACCTCTTTGTGGAGGCATCCTTCTCACGGAATAGGAGGGCAACTCCTATCGTCCAAGCATTCCTCTAAGAACTAGGGCACCATCCACAGACATCGCTCTACAAACTTATCTAAAAATGCAGAAAGATGAGAGTTCAATGAACCAAGGACATTATAAGGCTTTTATGGGATTGACATTAAAGGTTCCAATGGTCCTTATATAGTTCTTATAAGGAACCCTAACATTTAGAGGGGAGGAAACTATTGAAGGAAGGTTAGGGAGAGGTAAGCCTTCCCGAAAGGAATATTGAGTTTCCTTTCCCATACACACAACATGAGAGTTAATCACATGCCTTAATATGGATAGTGATTTAATCATATTAACCACCAACTCCTACTACTCTACTCTCAAAGTCATGTCCAGATTATTCCTAATAGTAACATAAAATCACCAAAAAGTTGTCACATCCCAATTTTCAAAGCCAATTTAGAACTTAGAATGAATTTTTTCTAAATGATAATAGTTGAGGGTTTTTAATGCAAAAATACCAATAATGGTTGTCCTTATATGAAAAGCAAACTTAAATTAAGACGAAATTTCATGATATCTCTCAAATGTGCATTATGAATATCTATTAACCCATGATGATCCTATTTTCTTTACTCTCTCCTCCAAGATGGTCATAAAGAATAGGAAAGAGGTTCGAGAAGTGACCATGTGTCTCTTGAATTCTAAATAGAGTATACCTCAAATATTGACTCAAGAATGTAATAGGAAAAGCCTTTTCAAATTATCTCACCATTTAAATGCATTAATATTAAGATTAATAGCCAATATAGGAGTTATGGACCATAATGTGTACAAGCACGAATTTTGATTGCATATATGGTTCAAATTTGAACTCATTTGACCTAGATTTTACCCTTCAATTGATTTAGGAGAGGTTTGAACAAAGTTTAACCTAGGTTTGAATATGATTTCATTTAATACAAGTTATTTGACCTAAAGTCCTTGTCATGCATTATAGTGGTCTTAATTATTCCTTTCCAAGCACCATCTGACGACCTTGATTTATTAATGATCATATAAACAGACGAAAAGTCATCCTCTACCTTCAATGAATTTGCAAAATTGTAACCCATCAATAGTATACTACTCTCGTGACTGTTTCTTCCTCATCTCACCTCCTTTTCATGAGTTTTCTTCTCCAGCAGGTATGTGAGGATGCCCCAAACTTATTGAGCCCTAAATTGCTTCCTCTTATGGCCTATATAGAAAATTCCCAACTAGGGTTCACATCGCCTCTCTACCCCCAACTGGTTGACGCCATCTCAACATCGAAACCACCTATCCAACCTTGCTAAAAGAACCAATAGGCTCAGATATTTCCTCCTCCACCCTTAATTTGGCCCTCACTACTTCAAAACCTCGCAGCCTACTCAATGTGCTTTTTCAGCAACCACCTCCTCCCTACCACTCTCATGACAAGATTTTGTGCAATTGATGATCAAGTAAGCTTCCTCAGGATACCTTCTTTAAGTTTCCATAATTGTTTTGCTTTGTCTTGGCGTCAGCCTCTGTAACATGTAGCTTGCCTTTGGGGGTTTTGCTGGTGCTACTTGCCATAGAACCACAATGGGTTTTGGCCACAGAAACAACCCCCCTTGACCTTAACTCGACTCCACAAGCATTTTTATGAATCCAAGTAGATGTTTTTCCTATCGTTTCAATTGGTTTCAGCCTTGGGATCATTTCCTCTATTTTACTATGTCCTCAGCGAACTGGTGGTTCCTGTGTTTCGTTTTGGCTGAACACAATGGCGTCTACACCTTTGAGTTTCCTCTGTGAATCCATTTATGTGGGTTCCATCATCTGGTCATAGGGTTTCCATATTCACTCTGTTTTGGCGGCACTCCTCCCATGGTGGTGGTGGAGCTGGAGCTCCTGTTTAGGCCAAAAGTAGTGGGTTGGCTTGATGCAATCATAAGGACACAAAGAACTCACTAGAAGTCCCAACTCTCAGAGAGAGGCTCAGATCATCACTGTTGACTCAAGAGTTCCTCACCTTAGTGAAGCTCCATGGAGCCAAGAGAAAGGAGGAACAAGGGCTTGGGTAAAACTACCCTACTGCCCATGCACCATTAATCAATCAAATAATGTCTCAAGGGAATTTTGGGGATTTTAGCACTCCCTTTGATTTTATTAGCCATGAGGTAAGTCAGAATTATGAATTTTCCCTCACTGACTTAATCAAATGTAACACATACTATGGATGTGTTGGTCATTTCACCAGTTATTTACATCGGTATTTAATCAAGATTTAAATGATTGTCACGATATAATTTCCTGGACTCTGATTGGCCCACATTGCAAAAATCATAACTTTCACATACGACCTCGGAAAATGATGGAAAACTATTCTTTGAAAAGATATTTTGATTTTCTATCTATACTATTTTGAAATGGTGTTTTACACACTCAAACACCTCATTATTTCAAAGACCATTATTAGAGTTTAAGGATTATAAGCTCACGAACATAGTATGATTTTAATCAAATTACAGGTGATTAGAGTCTCAATCAAGTGAAGGGATTTGACCTTAAGGTGACCTACTCTAGGTAAGTCGACCATGCATTTTTAGCACAAGTACATTGGTTTGTTGATTATTATTTATGATTATGCACCTTAGTTTATTTCATAAATTATGAATGTGTTTTCAAGAATACATCATGTATAATTATCATTGAGTGATTGCTTGTTTACTTATAGTCTATGGCATAACCCTCATTATGATTATGATTAGGAATTATGATTTAATAAATCACGTTCAAGAAGGGGAAACCCTTATTATGATTTAAATGGGATAAATCCCATCATGACATTAAGAAGGAGTAATTCCATAATGTTCAAGATTAAGATTAAGAAGAGTTAATGTTTAAGTTAAGAGCTAAGTTAATGAGGAAAATGAAGGAATTGGCTATGTTTTATATGTGGCTCGTTTATGGACCTGAAAAGGTTGTTATGGGATTTCCTATCATTATGGGATTCACTAGCAATCATGGGCTCCTATGGGGAATTAGGAGAGGTGGCATATAACTACTTTTCCAATTCACCATGTTGTGCTCAAAGTACATGTTAATGTTAATGTTAAGATAAAAGGAATTGAATTAGTTTTTATATTCACCTGAATCATGGGCTTCAAGGGGTCATTTAGGGATTTCCTAGTATCAAGGTCTTTCCTAGCAATCATGTGCTCCTAAGGGGGCATTATAGAGGGATGCATATACTTACATTTCAATTCTTCATGTAATTTATGAATCATGAATGCTTAAGAAAATCCATGTTTAAGTTTATGTCAAGTTATGTCATGTCAATTTTATCATGTCAAGTTATATTTACTTGTATGTCATATAAAGTGCCAAATACCACTTACTGGTGTGATGTTTGTTTTACATGATTGTGGATGAGATGTCTGGAGGACTTGGAGCAAGTGAAGGACAAAAAAGGAAAAATCAAGACTAGGAGGTCTACAAGCTTTTCCAGGAGGGGTTCCATTTGCCAAGACATTCCAGAGAATTAGAGTTCATGTATACCATGTTTAGCCACATCGCCAAGTAAACTAGATTTTATAGATGAACATTATGTAGACAAGAACTATGTACAAATCAATGCAAGTGTTTCATTTACTTTAATCGCATGATTAGTATATTGTGGCACCCACATTGAGAAAAACAAATGCTTCCGCTCATGTGATATGGAAGATAGTATGTTACAAGAATAAACCCTTCTTTACATCATGGATTTGGCTAACCCCATCGAAACCAAGAAACATGGTTGGCAAACCAAAAACTAAGGAATGTATATAACCATATGGCTCATGTTGGATTATTGGCTAATATCCTTTTTGGGAAATTCTTCATGGCTTGAAGTCTAAATTGTCCTTTATCTCTTTTTTTATATATCCCTCAAACCAAGTTATCATTATTTCATGAAATACATAAATATCTTTTCCGACTCATATTTAATATGTGGAATTAATAGAGGTATCTTTCATATGCAAATGTTTCTCCTTATGCATTTATTTAAAACAAATACCATTACCTAATAAAATATCCCTTTCCCCCCAAAATAATCTTAATTTCCTAATGTTAAGTATTTCAAAGTCAGGATGAGATAACACTATTAAATGCCTCACATCTCGTGTTACCATTCTTGGTTAGATAATTACTCCATTACTATCTAAGACATTTAATATCTAATTTTTCTTTTGGAAACTTACATGTTATTCCATATTTCTATTACCCAATAATCCATAAATCAATTATTGTATGTTTATGCACTAAATCTTTTATTCCTTTAACTTGTGTAACATGGTCCTATTTGCAAAGAAAAGAGTCTCACGGGCCTTTATGTGGGCCATGGATTGCACCCATGCCAAAAAGATGTTTTTATGATTCCATCAATAATTCAATTAGGGAAATCACTTATCAATTCATGCCTTATATTTATATAATTCTATTTCACCAAAATTGAGGATATTACATTCACTTCTTCTCAAATGGAATTTGTCCCCAAAATTCAAACTTAGTAAGGTTAAGGTAAGGATAACTCAACTCAATTTCAAACATTACAGTTAGAAACCCTACTTAGATAGTTTTATTGATATAAAAATTCATCATGTTATTATTAAGATTAGTACCTAAATTCAATTCTGGATATATCCACATTCTCAGTGATATCTTCACTTGGTTATTACATTTATACTTGGGATTTCAAATTTTACTTGGTGATTCCTCGTTCACCCAAGTTTCCAACCTATAATGCATTTATTTTCACATAAGGGTGAGGTAATACCTCAAACCCTAATTCATGTCATCACCTCAACTTAGATATTCATTCTCACATGTCGATTTTAAGTATAACATGTGTCTACCCAATCTCTCACTCTAATATTGAGATTAAATAAGTGTTTTTCTGCAACCTAAAAACAATGTTCGTCCCATTCCAAGAGTAGAGATGGTATATACTCACAATATCTTAAAAATTTCACAATTTAGGTTAATTTTCTCCCAACGATGACTCCAAAACATAAATACCCTTTTAAACCCAGAAGGTTCTTATATTTTATGAAGTCAAGTGTCTTTCTCAATTTTGAGTTTGTATACAACTCCATTAAGATTTCATGATTACTTGACTTCTTGTATCTTTTGATACATACACCTCATGTCTCATTAGCTTTAGTCATTTCCTCAAGGTCTCTAGAGGTACATGTACCATTGGAGTGATCCCCTCTTGTCCTCATGGACCTTATGCACTTAGGGAGTGCCTCTCACATTTACCCCTCAGGCCTCATGGACTCATGAAGGTGGCCAATCTTTTGACCCCATGGGTCTCAAGAAAACATGGATGGCTATCTCTTGACCCTATAGCCTTATGGATTTAGGACAAGATCACTGCTTTGTCTCATTGGTCTTATGTACTTTTAATCCTCCCTACTTGACCTTAGGATTGACCTAGGGCTCTACCCTGCCTAGGGTTTATTGGGAACACATTATTCTCTTATGTAGTTCTTTAACCTGGATTTTTTTGTATCTTTGAGTACACATCTTTCACTTTATGTCCCTGCATTGGGATCATGGTGACCTTCCCTTCTAAGACTTGGTCTTTCATAGTGGTTATCCTTTCCCGACTTGACCTATTAGTGACCATCCTTTCCTGGCTTGGTCACTAGCCGTTGCAATGACTTCCTTTCATATCGGCCTTCCTTTCCCGACTTGTCCTATTGGCGACCTTCCTATCCCAGCTTGATCAATGGTCTTTGCAATGACTTCCTTTTATATCAGCCTTCCTTTCTTGACTTGACCTATTGGTGACCTTTCTATCCTGGCTTGGTCACCAGTCATTGTAATGACTTCCTCTCATATCGACCTTCCTATCCCGGCTTGATCACCGGTCATTGTAATGACTTCTTCTCATGTGATGGAGTGAACTTTTGGATCCTTTAAATGCCTAATGACATAAGTGATTCATATACTTGAGATATATTAGAGGTTTCAAGTGCTTTGGCAAAGTACAGATGTTTGTTGATATAGATATCGGCGAGATTGTGATCCATAAGTTTATGACTTTTTGAAGTAGTTGGTTCATAGGCCATATAGTTGTATTTTTTCATCAGAATTGGATGGGATGTAGCTTGGATTATATTGAAGTTGTGGTCAAAGTTTCATTGTATTTTGATGCTCCTAGAGGAGATAATTAGATTCAAAGTAGGCTCAATGATTATTATTTCAATGTATTGGACAAATGTATCTATTACCATCTAGTGTATGGTATAGTCAGTAGGACGTGTAGCATTTATGTGGACATTGGCCACGGATTGGTGAGGATCTAACGTAGACCAGATGGTTGGTGATATATGTAAGGGCCAGAAACTTGTCTTGCATCTCTAAATGATGGGGGTTGAGACGCGGGTCGACCACAGTCTAAACTACACACCACGATCTCTGTAGACGTGCTACGAAAAAGGAAATCAACCGGTAGTTGGCGTTGCGTTCTTGAACATGTCCTTGCTGATCCTTATGTTTCTGGCTTTTGGTGAGGTGTAGAGTGAGAATGAACACTCCATATCCATCATCTCTCCACAACCACTTGCAGGCGGTGCATGAGAAAAAGGAGAGGGATGAGAGGCTGGTTTGTGGTGGCTGATCATCGAGAAACCTATTCTAGACCTCTGCAAAGCTGAGGGGAGGTCCATCTGCGCCGAGGACCTAGGGGATCCATGATTAACTAGGAGAACGGGAGGGATGGGGAAGGTTCGTTGAGGACCAATGCTTCTCCAATACCTTTCGTTATAGAGGAAGATGAAGCTTCTCTTTCCCCTAACCCTTTCTCACTTGTGAGACAGCACCTGGTGCCATTGAGTACGAGGAGGAGGTGGAAGAACCACCGTTCGCGACCAGAGAGCCTTCACAGACTGATGGAGGCGTTAGAAGCTTGCAACAATCTCTTGTCAGAGTCTAGCCTGGAGCAGCGACTCCTTAGCAGGTTATACAAGGAGAAAGGGATCGCCCTATGTTGCCCACCGGAGAAGAGCCTGTGGCAGCGATGGGTGGTAGTGACCTCAAGGAGCAGCAGATCTACAGTCAGACCTGGAGATTTAGAGGGGTCGAGAAGGTCTGCAAGGCCATGGAGCATGCTGTGGAGGTCATACCAGAGTCTACAGAGGCGGCGCCCACACACGCCAGAACAGACAACGCACGCAAGCATAGGGCTTAGAGCGGCGACGGCAGTCACGAACAATCTCGCTGCGGAAGTGAGAACGTGAGGAAGGAAGCAGAATAGACGGGAGAAAAGGAAGACCGGGTCTACAGCCTTGAACAGGACCCAGACCAAACAGCCACGTGGCCGGCTCTCATTGGCTCAAAAAGGTAAAAACCCAGAAATAATCCAGATCTTAGATAAGTCACAGTAAATAGCATGTTCATCAGAAAAATACAATTAAGCTACCAACATTCTCAGAAAAATGAATAGAACCACACGACACCATAACAATAGTCTTTTGCTGCTTAAATCCTAGTGATATCATGTAATATATATTAAACTTGTTTCATGGGTAATAAATAACAAATAATGACCTAAGAGTATAAAAATACATAACTAAATCTGAAATATGATTTATAATCCATGTGATGTGAGATATGATCATGTAATGATCTGTAATCATGTAATTTGCTTAGAATGTCTACCTAGGGCTAATAACCCTATATAAAATGTAGAAAATACATTTATGGTCAATGAATGTTGGAATGTTTAATATAAGCTGATATCAGTATATGTAACCTCAGGTTTGATTCTGAGATCATTATGATACATATAATCCATGCTATATGATGATGGTTGCTCTTAATGTAATATAAACCCTAATATGCTTAAGGAATATGAACTAGGGTTAATACATGCACACAATGATATGGAAACTAATGTTCATATAATTTATCCTAATATGGAAATACAATATCAGTAACATCAATCCTAGATAACAAGATGACAATACAAGTAATGATGGGAATATCATAAGAGTAAGTGAAACCCTAATGAATCATAACTAGGGTTAAGATGATGAGAACCTGATGGTCATATATGATCTTATCTTCATCAAGGTTGACCAAGGTTATAGTTGACCTTAGGGATATGTGATGATTATGAATGTCTTTATAAAGGTACACATTTACCTCTTACTTGGCTTATTATACAATATGCTTGTATTATATGTGTAGTAAAATACATGGCATACGATAGTGGATGAAATGATTGTTCTTGTATGATATCTTGTTTGATTTTACATACTTTTGGTATGAACACATGAAACATAAGATAGTTCATCCATTATATGATAGCACTAAATGTCTTTGGTAGAATAGTGCATTGATAAAAGTACTAAATATCTTTGGCAGAATAGTACATGTGAGCACTAAGTCTCTTTGACAGGATAGTGCATTTATGAAAGTACAAAAACTCTTTGGCAGAATAGTACATGAGAGCACTAAATTTCTTTGGTAGAATAGTGCATGTGGTTGGTTAATTTTACATATAATGGAAAATGTGCCTAAAAGATGTGTTTTAGTTTGTTAATAAACATTCTTTGTTCAAATATGCTTTCATTATATTTTTCATATCACTATCAAGTGTTAGGCTTATCTTATTGCCAAGTCTTAGTAATGATAGGTATATAAAAAGACACGTAGGCATACTCAGTACAATATTTTAGAATATTATGTTGACGTGTACCGCATGTAATGTTATGCTTAGGTTGTGGATATATGCTCTTGAAGAACCACGATAGTTGAGAATTGTGTGGCGAGCAGATGTACAAGTGGACCTATTGTCTTCAATAATTGTTGTTTAGTGGTTTTACATGTAATGTAAAAGTTTACTATTCAATGTGTAATATCAAATGTTGTAATAATTCATTATGTAATTATATGTTGAATGGTGAACATATATTGTATGGTTTTGTTTTTTTTTCATGTGCATGTTCTACTGTTGTTTCCTTTTATCATCCTCTAATTTTATTCTTCTTGGCCTAGTGTGTAGGGTTTGAATTGGGATTCTTTTTGAGGTGAGGGTTTCAATTTGGACATCACACATTTGGTCAAGGCATTGCAAATCTGGGGATGTCACGTCTCATATCAGCCTTCCTATCCCAACTTGGCCTATTGATGACCTTCCTATCCTAGCTTGATCATTGGTCATTACAATGACTTTCCTTTTTATATCAACCTTCCTATTCCTAACCTAAGGTGTCTTCTTGACTCATTGGAGGAGGTTAGGATCTCTAGACACAACATGACCCCACAAATTTAGGGTTTTGCCTCCCCCATAGGTCCTTTTCCCACTCTTGGGTTGACCCACCCCAGGTCGGGACACCAACCCTAAAGTTGTATTGAGGTTTCCTATTTTCATTTTTATGTAACCATGGTTGCTTATGTTTCTTAAACCATTTACATGAATTCCTGCTCCACATACCTGCATGTAAGGGAGATTGGGCCACCTAAACTCATTATTAGAAATATTATGGGTAGGGTTTCTATCTCACCCATACCACTCCCATTGCCCAGGATTAAGGTTTAGGGTTAGGGTTATGGACTACACCCTGGATCTTAGGATTTCTATATCCCTTGACCCACTAGGGTTTACCTAAACCAACCCTAGCTTCATCTAGGGTTTACATGGAAAACCCATGAAACATTTTTCTTTATCATTATATCCACATTACATGTACATTAGTTGGTAGAGGATGCCTTAATCCTACTTCTCTAAAATCCTAACTTGATATGAGGAGGGGAGTATCTTTTAGTGTTTATTATGCTAGATGATGAGAATAATTAGAGGAAACATTACTTCAAAAAAACCCTAGGTTCTGGGAAGGAAGGTATCATTTTGGCTAAGGGAGTCCTCGCAAACCAACTTAATGGTGCGAAGGAAAAATATTGACAACTCCCAAATCCATGACCCCTTCTAGACACCATTACCATCAAGTTATGACTTAGTAATTCTTCTTAGATTTCTACAAATTACTTGAAATCATAAACTATTAAATATTATTAAAAAAAACTTGGGCTCTCATACCAAATGTAACGACCCCAGTTTTCAACATCCCCCAACTATGGAAGGACCTTAATGTTGAGATCCATTACCTAAAATTCCCAAGGATCCACATTTTACCAAATAGTAAATAGTAGTAAATAATTTCCACAATTTCAATAATTAATTTACAAACTGTAGAATGATACTCCTCTAAAGAGTTACATGAATTTCTTACACAAGAATTGTGCATATGAGAGAAGCATGTAGCTAATCCTCATTTACTTATCTTTAATTATTTTTGGTAATTTCTTTTGGTTTATCAGGTCTTGATAACTGCTTATCTTGCATCTACCTAAAAAGGTATGAAAGAAAAGCACAAATCAGTATAATGCTATATTGTGTATGTGGGTGCATACAGAAGTGTGCAAGTAATATAATAACATATAATCAATCAATTACTTGCAAATAATAACTGGCATTTTATTCACATATTCTCATCTTTATGTGATACTCATAGTGGCTTTATAATTGAACAGAAAGGAAATAAACATCCAACGGTTTATTTCAGTAATCCTAAAAAAATCCTTGGAAAACTCCTACAATCGATATTGTGAGTAGTCATAATCATAATTGCGTACCTTTTCTATAACCATGCAGATCTTTTCCGTCATACTTTAAGCATATTATCCAAGCAATCAACATTTAATTTCTATGTATGTAAATCCTAAAGTGTCACCATCACATTAAATAGATTAAACCCTTCTTGGGTCCTGATCTAGGGTTTAGGGTCATGTTTGAGTTTGGGTGCGGAATATGGGTACCAAACCCTAATTCCATCACATATTTAAACATTAGGAGAAACCTAATTATTATGTCCATCATATCCCTCCATTTTGAACACTCTGATCAGATTGAGTCCATTAAGATTATCACAAATTATTATCTTTAGTTTCCAAACTCTAATTAATCTTTTATATGGTTAATTACTTTGGATATCATAATTATCCATTATTATGATCATTGTATTCAACATGATCAGATAATAACAAGAACTTAAAGCATTTTAATGTATTCAACATGTTAATGTACAAATCTAGGGTTTTCATTTACTAATAATTACTTAATCATATATTACCCTTCTTGTTGAATTGGGATTAGAATTAGGTCTCAATTATATTTTATATGTGTTCCTTTCATTCTTTTGATCAATTTTCATATATAGCATGTCCCAAACTAAGTTACCAATAGTTTTCTACAATTAATTCAAGATTTAACCTTTTTAGACCAATTAGGCGATGACACGTCAGAACAAAAACTATTTTTAATAAATCTTCGATTCCACTTGGGAAGAGACTATTGTACCCCCTTACTTCATGTACACATGTTCGGGCATCCCAGTGTTTTTACTTTATATCACCCCTAACCTCTCGACGGAGGCATGCTTTTCCCTGGTGGAGGAAACTGTGGGTTGTCCTCATGGACTCCCTGGCTGCAAAGCCCAAGGAAATGAGGGACTGGCTCCACTTGTCCTCACTGAACCTAGGTGGATACCTGATGTGGAAGGAGATGACTGAAGATGGTCTAAATTGGGTGGATGGTTTAGGGGTCCTACTGGTTACGTGTTGCATAATGAGAGGATGAGGAGGAAGAATAGAACCTACCTTTGTTGAGCTGAGGAAGAGGGATGAGCCTATAAATGCCGCATCATCCCAATCATCCTTCCTCCTCTACATGCCACATCCTTCTCATGGAAAGAGGAGGGGAACTCCCATTGTCCAAGCATTCCTCTAAGAACCAAGGTTCCAATCGTGACCACCGCTCTAGAAACTTCTCCAAAAAGGAAAAAAGATGAGAGTTCAACAAACTAAGGCCATTCCAAGGAATTTTTGGATCGATATTAAGGGTTCTAGTGGTCCTTATATAGTTCTTTTAAGGAATCCTAGCACTTAGGGGTAAGCAAACTATCAAAGTGGAAGGTGAGAGAGAGGTAAACCATCTCGAAAGGAAAACTAAGTTCCTTTTCAATACACACACAAGGTGAGAGTTAAATGCATACCCTAATATGGATAATGATTTAATCTTCATAACCACTGACTCACATAACCCTTATTTTCAAAGTCTTGTGTAGATTATTCCTAACAGTAACATAAAATAACCCAAAGAAATTATCCTTTCTTTCCTTCATGGATTTGGCTAACCCCCTCGATACCAATAAACTTGGTTGGCAACCCAAAAGCTAATAAGGAATGTATACAACCATATGGCTCATGTTGGATTATTGGCTATTATCCTTTTTTAGGAAATACATTATGGCTTGAAGTCTAAATTATATGTTGTCTCTCTTTTGATGTATCCCTCAAATCAAGTTGTCCTTATTTTATGAAACACACTAATATGTTTTCCAACCCATATCTAATGTGTGAAATTAGTCGAGGTATCTTTCATATGATGTGGTCCTTAAGCATTTATTTAAAACAAATACCATTATCTCAAAAAATGTCCTTTTTCTCCCAAAATAATATTAATTTTCTTATGATAAGTATTTCAAAGTCAGGATGAGATAACACTATTGGATGTCTCACATCCGTGTTACCATTTTTGGATATATAATTACTCCATTATTATCTAAAACATTTCATATCTTATTTTTATTTTGGAAACTTGCATATTATTCCATATTCCTGTTACCAAATAATCCATAAATAAATTACTATATGTTTATGCACATAACTTGTGCCACATGGACCTATGTGCAAATCAAATAGTCTCGTGGGCCTATATGTGGACTATGGATTGCACCCATGCCACAAAGATGACTTTATTATTCCTTCAATAACTCAATTAGAGAAATTACTTACCAATTCATGACTTATGTCTATATAATTCAAATTCACCAAAATTAAGGAGACCACACTCATCCAAAATATTCATTCAAATACGTGTGATTTCATTCTCATCCAAACTTCATTCATTCTCATGCACATATGCACATACACATTTCATTCACACATGCAATTCTGTGGCCATCCACATGGACAAATACAATTCTCATTGTAATCATTTCTATTCACATTAATTCACACACATATGCATATATATACATCATTCACATATGCACCAACAATTGATTTGCATCAAATTTAAAGTTGCAAGAAGTCATTACTATCACATGTGTATTTTTTTTGACATCATAGTTTAAAAAAGAATCATAATTTATCCCAATCAATTATAAAGTTGAGTTCCTTATTGAAGGAATTTGTCCACTCTTCTTGTATCTCATCCATATCTTCTTTTGCATAGGGTTTTACTATGTTGAACAACTACAAACAGAATGATATAATTTAGGAGTTTGCTTTTATCTTTTTATATATTATCAAATGAGACTATTTACTTATGATTCAAGACTACATATATTACCTTTTGTATACAATGGATATCTTGCGACACATGTTTGACAATTTGGTCCATATGCTTCATTACTTAGTATCTAGTTAGCCAATTATAATCTTGTATAGGACACTATAAATTTACAATTATATGAAACATTAATAAATATAAGTAAGCATAGTTGTTATATATATGCATTGGAGTCAAAATTATCTTAAGATTCTTTCAAGATATTGATTTCTTTTTTATATACATCTCCTCCTACCTTTCTGAATGCTTTTATACCCCTATAAGTCAAGGTAATGCATTTAATTGCATTAGTATACAACCAAGTAATTATGCAAATGCTAATGTATGTTGACTAATAAAAATATTGTTGCTATAATTATTGTGTGTCCCCCACTCCCTGATTTCTACCTGAAGGATCAAGATATATATAGAAATTGTCACGAGGACAATTACCAACAATTTAAAATTCCTACTACTAAGTGAAAATAAGTCAAACAATAGAAAACTTCAATTCTAGATCTGATTCATAAGTTAAAAATATAAGTATAGAGCATGAAACTTACCCAACTTTGAAAGGAGCTATAATTATGTTCTTTTTCATAGTAGAAAAATACTTAAATGCTATAAGAAATAATCATTTATAGAAAATTGATCTCTAATTACATGGCTAATCAATGACAAAACTAGAAATGTGACATTATTAATGCAAATTGTTTACTCAATGCATGTAAGTAGCTGCAAAACATATGTACATATTAAAATATTAGAAAACAATTCAACATATATTTTCATATACATAAACTGATGTATTTACCCATAAGATCTCACTATATCCAAAGTTCTATTACAACTATATTCAACCAATCCTAACCAAATAGCTCCAAAATGTATGTCAATGGTACACTAGTATTGTGATCTTGTCCTGTAGTATCCTCCTAAATTTGAACCATCATAGTCGACCATTCTTCAAAAATGTCTAACCATAGTGCCAACCTCCTACACTTAGGACCTAACAAGTCAAATAGGACCTATGAAATAGAAAAAGGTACCCAAGACTTTGTAGGTGGAATGTAGGGGGCTTCATAGGTTCTATGATTTGCATGTATTATCATATCAATTGCCAATTATATAAAATTAGAAAAGAAGTGCTAATACAAAAGAAATACACATTTAACATACATTCTCATAAAGAACTCTTGATTTGGGCCACACAACCACACCAACTTTGGTTTCTCCTATAGTGATGTGCTTGAGGTGGCTAAATGGTAGTGGTGTCTGTTTCCATTCTGGATAAACAAGTTTGATAATCACACAAAGTGCATTGTCAGGCATTGGAGAATCATGAACCTTCTCACCTAGAAGGCATGGGAAAACCTCACTCAATGCCATGACATAGAAGCCGGATTCTAGTACTACAAAATGGAATTTTTTCAAATCCTATAATTTTATATATAGTGGTATATATACTAAAACACACGATATTATAAATTCACTTGAGAAACTACTACATCAAACAATACAAAAACTTACATCCAGCATGTCTAGTGGGTCCAGGGGATTATTCCTAACTACCTATGTTTGAGGAGGGTCTACCTCATAAGAAGTGTGGTGCTGCTGAGCTACTATCTAAGGAGGTTGAGATTGAGAAGCCTAAAACAACATCATTTCTTATTATGTTCTCTTTGCAATCATGTCCTACCTCATCTTATGGAAATCCCCTATTCTTGATAGATTTTCTCTGATGTACCAAAAAATGATCTTATCTCAACACCAGCTCCAACACCCCTTACATGGACAGGCTCCTGAGTATCAACAAGAATCAACAATTCATCTCTTTGGTCCTTAGGGATAGCCTTTTTTATTTTCTTTTCTTATATAACTCTTGTTAATCATCATCAATGGTGATTGTTCAGTAAAACATAACAATCAATGTCAAAAATGAACATGCACTATGATAGTTGAATTTTACCATTGTTTCAATCACCTTAATGATTGTAGGGTTGGATATTTATCCTGAGTGACTTGTTCTCTCACCTATTGACTGCTTGCGGGGAGGTAGAGGTGTAGGAGTATTAGAAGACTTAGAAAACCTAGGAGTAGGTTTCTTAGAAGAAGATGCATGCTCTCTATATTGGTGAGACTAGGTGTGTCACACCTGCATCCCACGATTACCACTAATCATGAGATTAGGGCATGAGTTTGATGATTATACTTGATACAAAGCTCACTCCTGATTATTATTTTTTTCCTTTTATTTCAAACTCTTTATTTTCTCACATCCAATCACATAAACAAACTTTATAAGAGAATTAAACTTTCATTACTCTAATATGATCTCAACATTAATGATACACATCCATACATTCATTCTGTTTCTCATACTTCCATGTACATATGACATGACAATCAGATACATTCTTTCTTATCAAGGAAACAAAGATACAAAACATCATTTACAACTCTCTCACATCTATATAAGGACCTAGAATGACAGGGACCGACTAAACTCAACTAATCTCATACTTAACTCCTATGGTAGATCTACTCTGATGCTTTGACCTTCTTCAATGTCCATGTGATTTCCCTAAAAATTATGAGTAGAGGGGTGATCCTACTCGCTCAGTGAATGAGTACTTCAAAGAAACAATTTAAAGCACTTATATAATTACATATATACTTTTGAGCCACTGATATCAATTATAATAGCAGTAAGCTTTAAAGAGACTGATCATTGACAATCATAAATATGGCAGGATAATAAAGATATCAACAAGAGTAAATCAATATATGAACATGCTTGATTAATTTCAAAGAGAACTAATAACTCAAAATAATACAAAGGATAATTGAATGATTGTGCACACTTGTTTAACCTCTCATTCATCTTATTATGCCTTGAACCCACATGAGGTGTACCACAACATGTGAAAGAATCACAGCAAGCTACGATCTCACTGTATAAGGCTTAGAAGCATGCCTGAGTTCCTAAGCATGTATCTCAAGTAAGACCCCATCTACAGTGGGCCTCAGCAGTTCTACCTCTCGGCGGCTCATGGAAGAGGTTGTATATCTCAGACTCTACCTCTCAACCTGGGTACTCAGGAGGTGAGTTAAAGCCCACAGGCTTACTGTGCATCAGTGGACCTACTGACCACTGATCACTTACAACATGTAACATAGGTATCATCATCATCCCCAGTTGGTTTTGGGTACCACACAACTGTAAGGAGTCTGCCCTACTGGTCAAGACCCTCGCACCCTATTGGTGCGCTCCAGCTTACCTCAAACTGTACTACCTCCAGTCGAGAAACCATTTCCTCCCCACAACATAGGCCTCATCCTATGAGGATTCTATAGTATTCAGGGCATCTAAATGTCTAATTCACTATTTACATTCACAATTCATTCATCACATCAACATATCTTAGTTTAGCTTTACAAACCATTCTTTTCATAGACCATCTGATAACATTTACCACAACTGAACTATTAAGCACCACCACATCTCATACTGAGAACATTGATATCACAATACTTGATTCATTGAAGACCCTATCCTTAGGGTTTCATTTACCTCATTCACTTATCACATGGCTCTCATAAAGATTTAATGCATCATAAACATTCACTGAATAAAGACTGCTTTCAACAAATCATATATAATCAATATATGTATGAAACCTTGGAACTGAGCTGAATTTGGGTTTCCATGCCATTCACTGAGACATCATGCATCAAGAATAAACTTGAATAAATAAAGTCTATCATGTCAAGAAAATCCCTTCAAATGGATTTCATGATATCTATTTGCAAATATCCAACTTCCTCACATCTAGGGTTTCACCCTCTTTACAGAGATATCAAACAAACACTATTCACCTTAAATGAAATCCAAGATATTATCAGACATATATGTACTACGCATTCAGATAAACAATCATTCATAACCAAGGGGTTCTAGATAAGAAAATTTCTCTATTTAATTATATAAAAATTTCAGTCATAGACAAATTCGCTATATTTCAATTTACTCTTATAACCTCTGTGAATACTTAGGGAATTTTCATTAGGATGTATTGTATACATTTCTAATATGATTTTATCATCTGAAATTCATCCAAATAGAGGAAGAATCCATTTCATATTATTTTGCAACAACTTAGAACAAACAGACAATTCAGAGTTTGTAGTTGCATACTAAGCAATTAAAGATTATGGATGATTTAACCAATTTTCATGCAATATACTATTTAAAGGAAGTTCCCACTCACCCTAAGGTGTGAAAACACCTTAAAAACGCACCTCATCCCTGAAAATCTTGATCATATATCAAATCCCTAGCAATTCACCCGATTCTTCTTCCTTTAAACTCGAAAACCCTAGAAATGAGGGATTATGAAGAAAGAGTGAGAAAAGGGGAAGTTTTGATACCATTTTAGATCAAATCAGAGAAGGGACAGAATCTTGACATGTTAGAGAAGATTCTCCATGAAAGGCTATGCAAAAAAGTTAAACTTACTTGATTTCATCATATCTCAGATAGAGAAACCCTAGATCAGCAATTCCACCACTTTCTCCTCTCAAACCCTAACTCTCCCTCTATCTCTAGGATTTCATTTCTCTAGAATGAATCACGAAGTATGAGAGATCCTAGTGTGTTAGGTTGACCATATAGAGAAATTGAGCAACTTGGGTGAATTGCACAATGACCCCTCACTAAACTTTTTCCTATTTCAATAGATCTTTCTATCATAAAACAAGTTACTGTAATTCATTTATTTAAGAGATCAAACTATCTCCAAAAATTATCAAATTTGGCATGTTTTTTGTAATTGAGTTATAAATCTTCAGTTAAAATCTCAGATCATTCTGAGCTACCATTAAATAACTAAAAATATAATAGTGCACTGCTATCCAAAAATCTACAAAAACAGTCAGTTGAAGAGAAAATGCCCTAGAACGGCCATGCTAGTGGATACAGCCTTACTAAGATGGACCCAGAATGGCCGTGCTGCCTACCACGGCCGTGGTGCATTGGTTTCATCAGATTTGAGTATAAAAGTTGGTCAATAGTTCTATTATTTCAAAATGGTCGTGTGGCCTAGAATGCTCGTGCCACCAACGACCCACCACAGTCGTTCTACCCACCACGGTTGTGCTATCCTAGCCTTCAACTACCATTTTCATTCTCCTTTGCATAGCTCTCTCATTCCTCCCCAACATGAGCATATTTGGTGAAAACCCTAATTCCAGCCGATTAGGGTTTATATTTTCTCAAACCCTAATTATACAAAGAGATAGCATACTTGGGGTTTTCATCAGGTTTAACATATCATGATTGAGATATCATCATTAATCATATTTAAGTAATTATCAATCTAGTAAAGCATGTAATCATCTACATAAACCCTAACTTAATGATTAAGCTCAGATACGGTCATAACAATTCTCCCCCTGTAAAAAGGTTTTGCCCCCGAAACATAAATATGCAAGCAAAGTACTTTCAAGGTTTATTTTAAGCTTCAAATATATTACATGTCATTATATTCTTATATTTCATACTTGAATGTATCTTTCAACACTAAGTCATTTATTTCTTTTCTAATTGCAACATGCCTAAATCATGATTGCTCAATGATAATAAACGAATTCTCTATGCCACAATAAATCATAGGAAAAAAAGAGAAACAAACATTTCAATATTTTCATACTCTTGAGGTGTTACCTCAACATTCATAATCCGATCCAACTATCTCAATTTATACGACTCAATATGTACTATTGTTATGTATTACCTCTAAGTCACAAAAGAGAGTTCACCATGTTGTTTTGAATTTTTTACTATTGTGCTACTCAAATAGAAAAACAATCTTGAGTTGGAAGACTAGATTCAACAACAATTGTACAATACTACTCACGGCATCCCCATTGGATCATGGATGCATAAGGTGAAGCATCACCATCACATTCCATACTATTCTCAAGTATGAACCCACACATAATTCAAGGTGTAACCATCGGATTATAGCATACTAAGGTTTCAACAATAGTAACAGAGTACTCCATAATTGTATTAGTCATTCAAGGACTATTCATACCCAATTACCATCACTTAGTTATATTAAAGCTAGGTATAACAAACTATACCTCATTACGGTTTCATATCAATACAATATGGTTATCATCCCTTCTATTCATATGATCGAATAGGTAAGACTACCTTATTCTAGGTAACCCTTCATTTGTTCCATCATTATTCAACCCATATCACCATACCACAATTGTACAATACTAAGATGGATTATTGGTAAGAATGACTACAACTATCAGACACCTTTAATTAACATATTGCTTGCACATTTATAACTGAAATCATATGTAAAACAAATTTACATCCCTCAATATACCTTCAACAAATTACACTTCTAAAAACAAATTCACATATATATTACCGAAAGCCATTGTTTTCTCTTATCTCCTCATTTATTACAACTTACTTCTTGTTACTTATCATTCTCATTTTGATCATATAGAATAAACATCCCTAAAATTGAAACACACAAGGTAAGAATAGATTATTCATCATTCTTGCTATCACTGCAAGAATTTATTTCATATCGCACATCACTCATATGTATTTCTCCTTTTTTTTTCAAAACACACTTGTTACATTTCAAATTTATATCTTACTCTTTTCTATGAATCATTTTCATATTGTTTATCTACCTTTCATATTAGCTACCTTTAAACCCTGGATTACTATCAGTGCTAGTTTACTTTTCATAGTGCAAATCTCATGATCTTGTTTTATAGAGATGCTAGTATTCAAGGTCAAATCACTAGTGACATCCCTTGAACTACTACAACTCTAAACATTCTAGGGTTTGGTCCTTATCAGTAGCATTACGTTATTGTGATGTGACTTTGCTCCCTAAATTTGAAATTCAAACTTTGGATCTTGCAAGTTTTACTAAAGTCTTCCTTATCTTATCAATTGAATTTCCTTTCTCTTACTTGGCCATTCATGTATATTACATTCTCAATTTACCTTCTTAGGGTTTCATCATTATATTGTGTGCCATTATTACATTCACTAGATGTCTCTACCATGGTGGTTATGCATCATATATGATTCATTTTCTTATTATTTCATTACCATATTGCTCTCATTAAGTAATATATGAAAGAGAAGATGATTCTGAGACTTAGAATTCTTATTTTCAAACATTCCCTTAATACATTTCTCGTATGTAGGTTTAATTGGTTATCAACAAGGATACTTGACTAATTATCACTTGCTTGAATCTCCTAACCTCTTTCTTTTATAATATATATTACTCCATCATGTTTCAAACCCTTCCTTACTTTCCATTATCCTCTTACCATGTACTATTCTTCCAACCGACATCTTTAACTTCTATTTTTCTCTTATGATCATGTTGCTTATATTTCTTTTTATCCTTCTACTCTTGTAAAGTTGAAATTCTAAATCAATAATCTCTCTACTAGTTTCTCCTCATGTTTAATACATTCCATATCCTTCATTTTAAATCAAATGGCTCATGCATGTGTCAAACTTAGTTTCTCTTTCAATCAAGTTTTTCCTTCCTGAATATAGTCTACCTTTGTATGACTTATTCATTTGTTAAGCTACACTTTTGTTCTTCTTTTAGAAACTAGTTTGTTGTTCTATAGAGACTTAGAATCCAAAGGTAGTAAGGATGAATGTATTAAACTTTATAATAAAGGTATACATTCCATGCTCTCAATTATATCATGACCCTCATTCCTTAATCAAGATCATCATTTCGAACATTTCTCTTTGATTCAACTAAGTTTGTTATCCTAGTCTTGTGATTTACATGTTCATTTTATTCTCTTTATTTTGACTCTTCTGAAGACTCTGTACTTCTATGTACTTATCGTATACTTAACTATTTTCTTCTATTTTCCCTTTGATTTGGAGTACATAAAAGCATTGAACTCGATTATATGATCCATTCCTCATGAATGATTCTTACTATCTTGAACCTTACATACTTTTATCATATCTTCTCCATATTTCATATTTAGAGTTCATATAATACTAATCATTAAACTTAATTTGAACCTTATGTCATGTTCCTTTATTCCCAATTAAGTGTTTCTCATATGAGGCCCCAACGTTGGATCTCATATATCAGTTCCAACTGATTCTTAGCTATTCTGATTTTTCCCATATGTTTCAACATCTTAGTTTATGAACATTCTCACTATGATGTCGGTCTAATTTATCTATAGTCTACTCTTATTATATTTTCAATAGGAGTCATTAGATTCCAGTAACACATCCTATCAGCCAGATCAGACCAAACCTACAGTCCTAAAGCCAAGAGCAACTCAAGATTAACCAACTCCTATTAATCTCAAACATGTGGAAAGAATATCCACTTAGGGCAAACTTATTTAAACATAACTTCTGGTCTACTTGATACAAAGAATATAAACAATAACTGAATCACTTCATGATACAAAACAATATAAAAGAACCATATATATTCTACAAACTGATAATCTGAATTCATACATGAAAGAGCATTTCTATCTATCTCCTATCAAAGAAGTAATATAAAGCAAGAGTTGTATCACATTCTATGTTTAATCTCTTAATCCTTCATTACTTATCAGTATCCTAACCCTAAGATTTTTAGGGTTTCTCTCTAACCTATCCTTCCTCTACAAACCTGGCCAGGGCACCCAGAGAAGAATAGATAGAGTAGCTTGATAGTGGTCAATCTAAGTATTCAGATACTGGGCCAGGGTATCCAAACACCCAGACTTCCTAGACCTATAGACACATCACCTCCGATCTGACACACTTATAACTCTGACTTTCTATCCTAATGATCCCTGATGACTCAACCTAAGCTCTGATACCAAGCATTGTCATACTCTCATCCCACAATCACCACTAATCATGAGATTAGGTCATGAGTTTGATGATTATACTTGATACAAAGTTCACTCCTGATTATTATTTTTTCCTTTTATTTCAAACTCTTTATTTTCTCGCATCCAATCACATAAATAAACTTTATAAGAGAATTAAACTTTAATTACTTTAATATGATCTCAACATTAATGATACACATCCATACATTCATTATGTTTCTCATACTTCCATGTACATATGACATGACAATCAGATACATTCTCTCTTATTAAGGAAACAAAGATATAAAACATCATTTACAACTCTCTCATATATATATAAGGACCTAGAGTGACAGGGACCGACTGAACTCAACTAATCTCGTACTTAACTCATGTGGTAGATATACTCTGATGCTTTGACCTTCTGTAATGTCCATGTGATTTCCCTAAAAATTGTGAGTAGAGGGGTGAGCCTACTCGCACAGTGAATGTGTACTTCAAAGAAATAGTTTAAAGCACTTATATAATTACAGATATACTTTTGAGCAACTGATATCAATTATAATAGTTATAGGCTTTAAAGAGTCTGGTCATTGACAATAATAAATATGGTAGGATACTCTAGATATCAACAAGAGTAAATCAATATATGAATATGCTTGATTAATTTCAAAGAGAACTAATAACTCAGAAACATACAAAGGATAATTAAATAACTACGCACACTTGTTTAACCTCTCATTCATCTTATTATAGCATGAACCCACATGAGGTGTACCACAACATGAGAAAGAATCATAGCAAGATATGATCTCACTGTACAAGGCTTAGAAGCATGCTCGGGTTCCTAAGCCTATATCTCGAGTAAGTCCTCATCTGCAGTGGGCCTCGGTACGTTTGCCACTCGGCGGCTCATGGAAGCGGCCAGATATCTCAGACTCCACCTCTCAACATGGGTACTCAGGCAGTGAGTCAAAGCCCTCTGGCTTACTGCACATTAGTGGACCTAGTAACCACTGATCACTTACAACATGTAACATAGGTACCACCGGCATCCCCGGTTGGTGTTGGGTACCACACAACTATAAGGAGTTTTCCCTACTGGTCAAGACCCCCGCACCCTACCGGTGCGCTCCATCTTACCTCAAACTAGACTACCTCCAGTCAGGAAACCATTTCCTCCCCACAATGCTGGCCTCATCTTGTGAGGATTCTACAGTGTTTAGGGCATCTAAATGTCTAATTCACTCTTTACATTCACAATTCAATCATCATATCAACATATCTTAGTTTAGCTTTACAAACCATTCTTTTCATAGATCATCTGATAACATTTACCACAACTAAACTGTTAAGCATCACCACATCTCATACTGAGAACATTGACATCACAATACTTGATTCATTGAAGACCCTATCCTTAGGGTTTCATTTACCTCATTGACTTATCTCATGGCTCTCATAAGCATTTAATGCGTCATAAACATTCACTGAATAAAGACTGCTTTCAACAAATCATATATAATTAATATATGTATGAAACCTTGGAACTGAGCTGAATTTGGGTTTCCATGCCATTCAATGAGATATCATGCATCAAGAATAAAATTGAATAAATAAAGTCTATGATGTCAAGAAAATCCCTTCAAATGGATTTCACGATATCTATTTGCAAATATCCAACTTTCCTCACATCTAGGGTTTCACCCTCTTTACTAAAATATCAAACAAACACTATTCATATTAAATGAAATCCAAGATAGTATCTGACATATATGTACTACTCATTCAGATAAACAATCATTAATAACCAAGGGGATCTAGATAAGCAAATTTATCTATTTAATTATACAACAATTTGAGTCATAGACAAATTCCCTATATTTTAGTTTACTCTTATAACCTCTGTGAATACTTATGGAATGCCCATTAGGATGTATTGTATACATTTCTAATATGATTTTATCATCTGAAATTCATCCAAATAGAGGAAGAATCCATTTCATATCATTTTACAACAACTAAGAACAAACATACAATTCAGGGTTTGTAGTCGCATACTAAGAAATTAAAGATTATGGATGATTTAACCAATTTTCTTGCAATATACTATCTAATGGAAGTTCCCACTCACCCTAAGGTGTGAAAACACTTTAAAAACGCAGCTCATCCCTGAAAATCTCGATCTCATATCAAATCCCTAGCAATTCACCCGATTCTTCTTCCTTTCAACTCGGAAACCCTAGAAATGAGAGATTATGAAGAAAGAGTGAGAAAAGGGGAAGTTTTGATACTATTTTAGATCAAATCAGAGAAGTGATGGAATCTTGACATGTGAGAGAAGATTCACCATGAAAGGCTATGCAAAGAAGCTAAACTTACTTGATTTCATCATATCTCGAATAGAGAAACCCTAGATCAACAATTCCACCACTTTCTCCTCTCAAACCCTAACTCTCCCTCTCTCTCTAGGATTTTGTTTCTCTAGAATGAATCACGAATTATGAGCACTCCTAGTGTGTTAGTTGACCATATAGAGCAATTGAGATGTTTGGGTTAATTGAACAATGACTCCTCACTAAACATTTTCTTATTTTAGTAGATTTTTCTATCAGAAAAAAAGTTACTATAATTCGTTTATTTCAGAGATCAAAACTTACTCAAAAAATTATAAAAATTTATCACATTGTTTGTAACTCAGTTATAAATCTTTAGTTAAAATCTTAGATCATTCTGAACTACCATTAAATGATTAAAAATATAATAGTGCACTACTTCCAGAAATCTACAAAATAGTCGGTTGAAGAGAAAATGTCCCAGAACGGCAATGCTAGCTGCCACGGACGTGCTAAGATGGACCCAGCACGACCGTTCTACCTACCACAGCCGTGGTGCATTGGTTTCATCAAATTTGAGAACAAAAGTTGGTCAATAGTTCAATTCTTTAAAAATGGTCATGTGGCCTAGAATGTCTGTGCCACCAACAACCCACCACGACTGTTCTACCCACCACAGTCATGCTATCCTAGCCTTCAACTACCATTTTCATTCTCCTTTGCATACCTCTCTCATTCCTCCCCAACATGAGCCTGTTTGGTGAAACCCCTAATTCCAGCCGACTAGGGTTTATATTTTCTCAAACCCTAATTATACAAAGAGATAGCATACTTGGGGTTCTCATCAGGTTTAACATATCATGATTAAGATATCATCATTAATCATGTTTAAGTAATTATCGATCTAGTAAAGCATGTAATCATCCACATAAACCCTAACTTACTGATTAAGCTCAGATACAATCATAACAAGGTGTTACCACCTGGACACAACAAGTCGTCGTGCACATTCTTTGCACGTCTTTTTTTAGCATCATGTACAGTCTGGATGATCCAAAACATATATTAATTACGTAATACATTGAGTTGTTCTGAAAAATCCTAAAAAGGTATTTTAAAGGAGGCTTAATACCTTGAATTAATCAATTTTCCTTTAAGCAAAAAGTGCCCCACACACTCTTATCAAAATAGGGCCATTGCTTTGTGGAAGTCTTTGTCCTCTGGTCACTTTTTATGTAATCTCTTTTTAATTTTTTACTATAATCCCTAATATCCTCCCACAATGTTGCATCAGATTTTTACGATGAAATTTTTTGTCAAGATCAAACACGTCCTATACAAGTTCATATACTTAATGACATGATATTTAAAAATTGAAATGTGCATATCTTTTATAATAGGATTGTAATGGCCTCACTTTTCAACATTCCCCATTTAAGGAAGGACCCAAAAAGTTGAGAGACATTACCTAAATTTTCCTAAGGATCTAGACTTTTTCAAAATAAATAGAAATAATTTCCATTAATTCAAATAATGTTTATAAGATGCTCCTATAAGGAGTTACATTAATTTCTATCATCAGAATTATACTTATGAGAAGAAGTATCTATCTAATCCTCCTTTACTTAGTTTTAATGCTGTCAGGTAATTTCATCTTGATATCTTCATTTTTAGCATGTACCTAAAATGGTGTGAAACAAAAGCATGGATCAATATATCAAAATATATTGTGTATGTAGGGTGCATCCAAAAGTGTGCAAGTAAGCTAACAACATATAATCAATTAATTACTTGCAATAAATAATTGGCATTTTATTCACATATTCTAACCCACACTTGATATGATATCAAAGGCATGATCACTGTCCCTCCAGGGATCGTGTGCATCACCCATTGATGCATGTCATCTGAGGGTTCAAAACATGTCATATTTATTTTTGTGATACTCATAGTGGCATTATAATGGAACATAATGTAAATAAACACTCAATAGTTTATTTCAACAATCCTCAAGAAATCCTAAGAAAACACCATCAAACTATATTGCAGGTTGTCATAAGTGTAACCACATACCTCAATGGTGAGCCATCTAGCTAATCAAATTGTACTTCAAGCATATTCAATCAATCCAATCAGTAGATCCAAGAAATTAACATTTAATCTAAATGTATGTAAATCCTAAAGTGTCACCATGACATGAATTAGATTAAACCCTAATCAAGTCCTAATCTAGGGTTTAAGTATCCTTGCTAATCATTTATCATTAGAGTCATGCTTTGAAACCCTAATTACTATATCCAACAAATCGTTTCATGAAGATCACTTAGGTTTGATTAGTTTCACTAACAACATAGCAAGCTAGGATCTTTAACCCTAATGCACAATTTCCCATTAGAAATTCTAATTACTCATCATCATTATCATGTTCATCTTGATTCTCATCTTGTTCAACAATATTAGATAATAACACAAAAGAAAGGTTTCTAGATGTTTTCAACATTTTAATAGACAAATCTAGGGTTTTTATGAACTAATCTACTAATTATTCATGTGTATTACCCTTCATTTGAAACCCTGACTAGAATTTGGTTTCCAACATACTTTATTTTTGTTCCTATCATTTTTCTTATCAAAACCATATATAACTTTGATACATTCTGACCTACATATTATTTTCAAGATTTATTTCAAGTTATTCATAATCTAACCAATATGTTAGGACACATTAGCAAAAGTAAAACTTACCATATTTATTATTGTGTTGGCTTGAGATATGGAAATAGCCTACAACACCCTTGTGCGTCACACATACTTTGAGTGTCTTACTGGTCATTTAACTATGACTCTCCCTTACCTCATGTTGGGGTCATCCCCAGCCCTACACAGCTGTGTGAGAGAGTCATGCCACCTCCCCCTTCGCTCTTAGACTCTTCTGGCTTGAAAGAGGTCAGGGACGATTCCTCAACCACTTCCATAATTGAAGGAGTCTTGGGCACTGTCAGAGGTGATCAAGGATGGACTGTACCAGGTCCAACATTGATGTAGGTTGCAAGTGCAGTTATAGATGTGCCTCCCTGAGCATTTCATTCGGCTCCATACTAGTTCCCTTCCCCTGATCCTCCTTTTCCTCTCTTAATGGGAAGATGCCTCCTCCCACATGAAAGCCTGAATCTTCTGCCTCCCACCCTATTGTCTGCTATTGGCGGCTAGGAGCTACTTGCTCTTGACTCCCATGTTGTCTTGTAATGAGACTGTCTTCATTTGTCACATGATTGATGGATGGTCCTATAGAGGGATGTCAGGGGTGTGGGTGGTTGAATCCACAATTGGGTGCATGTGGGGGGTTCTCCGATCAAGACCCTATTGTGTCTTTTTCTCATGAAGGTAGCGGTTCCTTCCCTCCTTATATAAGTTATATGAGGAAACTATAGTGGGTGGGAGGAGCAAGACTAACAAAGGGAAAGGGAGAGATGGTCTGACCCAAAGGGGAAAACTTGGGTTTCCTTCCCTATATACAAGTTGTGGGGGATACCACAATCCTTAAACATTAAAAGGCAATTTATTAACCACCGACTTCCACTATACCTTATTCTCTCAATTCTTAACATGAAAGTCAATGAAATAACTACTCCTTCCTATTTTTGCAATGAAAACTCATAGAGGGAGCACATCCCTATATGGTACACATTGACTAATTTGATCCTTAAACCTTTAGAAAATACTTCATGACTTGAAATCTAGATTGTTCTTTGTTCTCTCTCTATTTGGCACATTCTTTAAATCCATTATAGGAATTCATTAATATAATTTTACCAAATTTATATCTAATGTATTGGATTTGTTGGAATGCCTTTTCTTATATAAAACTTTCTCCTTTAAGTTTTTATTTTAAACAATACCATTATCTCAAATAATATCCTTTTTCTCTCCATTTCTAGATTTCCCTCATTTTCCTTATTATTTCCAAGCATAGCAATTGTTAGGGTGAAATATTCATGTTTGATGCCTCACACATTGCATTGCCATTCATGGCTAGATAATTATTCATTTAATTATGTAAAACACTGTACATCTTATTTTCTTTTGGAAACTTTCATATTATATTATATTTTAATTAACCAATAATTCATAAAGAAAATACTATTTATTTACGTACAAGATATCTTATTTCTTTATCTTATGTCCCAAGGACCTATTTGCAACACAAATAGTCACATGGGCCTCACTTGGGCCATGGGTTGCACCCATATCAAAAGTTATATAACATCATTATTCTATTGATAACACCCTTGGGGAATTTTCTTATCAATTCATGCCTTATATATAACTATTTAATCAATTTTACCAAAATTGAGGATATTATATTCACCCCTCCGTAAAATGAATTTTGTCCCAAACATTCACACCTAGTAAGGTTAAGGTGAATGATAACTCATCTTAGTTCAACCCTTAGGGTTAACAACCCTACTTAGATATCAATTCCTCATATTATTATTAAGATTGGTATTTGAATTTAATTCAGAATGTATCCTCATCCTTAGTATTTACATGATATCATCTCTTGATGATTACATTTTCATTTGTGATTTCAGTTTATCTTGGTGATTACCATCTCATCTAAGCTCCAACCTATTATTCATTTATTTTCACATAAGGGTGAGGTAACACCTCAAATTCTAGATTACGTAATTAACCTCAATTTAGGGTTTTGATTCTCGTATGTTAGTTTTAAGCATAACATATGTCTACCCAATCTCTCTCGCTCATAATAAGATGAAATGAGCATTTGGCTACATACCACAAATTTCACCCCATTCTAAGAGCAGAGATGGCATTTCCACACATTATCTTAAAATTTCAAATTTTAGATTGAACCATTCTCAACAAGATTCTAAACCGTACTTACTTTCTAATTCCAAAATATTCTTATATTTAATGAAGTTAAGTGTCTTTCTCACTCTTGAGTTAATGAACAACTCCCTTAAGTTTTCATTATTACATGACTTCTTGTATCTTTTACATTTATACCTCACGTCTCATTAGCCTTAGTCATTTCCTCAAGGTCTCTAGGGTGCAAGTATCATTAGAGTGATCTCAACCTAGCGTTGTGGGCCTTATGCACTTAGGGAGTGCCTCTCACATCTACCCCTCGGGCCTCATGAACTCATGAAGGTGACCAATCTCCTGACCCGTGGGCGGTGGGAAAATATGGTTGGCTACCTCCTAGCCCTATGGACTTATGCATTTAGGGCACAATCACCTCCTAATCTCATCAGTCTTACATACCTTTAACTATCACTACTTGACCTTATGATTGACTTAGGTCTCTACCCTTCCTATGGTTTATACAACATCTTTAACTTTTCCATATTTTAGGTGACATCCAAAATTATCTCTATTCTTACAAATGATTTGTGAACTCATCCTTCTAGGGAAGGTCTCTAATCTGGGGTGTCTACTTGACTCTCAGGAGCAGATTGGTTTCTCTTAGCAACAACTTGACCCCGTGGATTTTATGGTTTTGCCTCCTCCTTGAGTCCTTTTCCCACTCTTTGGTTGACCCACCCCAGGTCATGACACCCATCCTAAAAGTTGAATGAGGGTTTCATATTTTCATTTTTATGCAACCTAATTATTCATTTCCTATTATAACTTCTCAACCCTTGTTTGCTCAATATCTGGGATACCCTCTCATGGGGTTTTTTCCTACAGTGGACTCAGGCCACCTTCCCAATCATGGGCTTTGTTCCACATAGGCCTTCCCAATCATGGGTTTGACTCTTTGTTGACGTTCCCTACCTGGGGCTTGGTTGTCTACACTACAAACTCATGACACCTTCTGTTACGACCCCACCTCCCGATAACCCCCAATTAAGGGAGACCGAGAGGTCGAAGTTGCACCCATGACTTCCGAATCAAAGGTTCGGCAATTAACCAAGAATAATTATCAAAGTTTAACAGACTATACTAAAAAGCTGTAAGAAAATAATTTTTTGCATACCTTTTTGAAAACTTGGATCTCTAAACTTCTATCCACTTAAGGATTCTACTCTAACTAATCCTCCTTGTATTTTACTTCATGTATTTCACAATATGATGATTTACTGTTTGTCCTTTTGGCTTGTACCTAAAATGCCGACAAACAAAACGTCGGTCAGCCGAAGCTGGTATGTGGAGGAAACAATAATTATGTAAATACGTTAACAATGTAATCATTCAATTAATCATTTAACAACCAAGATTACTTTTTAGATATAACTCTGTGATCCAAGAGTACCCTATCCTCTATGTTGTCCCCATTAAACCCCTCATGATCCACCTATAAGTGAACCAATTTCTAGGGTTGAGTCACATGGAACTACTCGTAAGTAGCCCACTCCTTAACTCATGGCAGACTAATGAGTCTCATGGCACTACACGTAGGTAGCCCAGTTTCCAACTCTCGGTAACCTAGACCTTGCTCTAAGATTACCCATTTTTTCTTAGCCTTTTCAAAGCAATAGAGGTGGACCCGGATCTAGTCAGTTATATACGCACATTTATAGTGATAATCATAGTCACTTTATAGTTGCATGAAATAAATAAACATCCAACAGTTATTTTCAAGTAACCGATTAAAACTTCGGGAATCGCTGTGAAACTAGAGTGATTATTAATAAGCGTAACCACATACCTGATTTGATGAGTCATGTAGATTATTCAACATATACTTCATGTATATACAATCAAGCCAATCAAGCCAATCAACAGATCCAAGCAAGTAATTCAATCATCACATAATTCCTTAAAAGAATATGTACTTTATTTATTACACACTTTATCAAGAATCTACTTTATTGACTTGGATTCTCTTTCTAGGGTTTCTAATCCGCATTAAGGTTTCATTAATATTCATTAGGGTTTCTTAGATCAATTTCTCAAACTTTATCCCTTTTAGGTTAACAAACCCTAAAATACTCTTTTCCATTTATATGAACCTTAATTGCTCAACTATCCATTTTAATAGTCTTTTATACCCAAATTGACTTAGGATCATCACATCCCTATTTATTCATGGATTTGAACAATTAAAACAATTAAAAGACATATTCATCTAAATTAGGGTTTTCAAGCTCATTAATGCATAATCATGCACGAAACCCTAAATTAAGCCAATTATATAAAAAGATCATCTTTTTAGATCCTATTCTCACTTTTATTAACAACAGGTTAATATCAGCTTGAATTATCCAAATAACGTCATTAAGTCCATCTATCGTCAAATCTAAGGGTTTTTCCTTAATTAAATAATTACAAATGATAACTTTATGCCCTTTTTAAATTTCAAGCATATTTAAGCACATAAACTCTAAATTAGACTAATCACATGCAAAGTTCTTCCTTTTTGAACATAATGTACCTTTTTACATTTAACAGGTTAACATCAACTCTAATGATCCATTTATACCCTATTAAACACTTTATTCATTTCAAAATAGGGTTTCTTAATCTTTAATTTATTAAAGATGATAATTTACACTACAACTCGAACTATGATTAGATTTAGGCTATCAAACTATTTTTATTGTATTCCTTGTGTTCTTCTGATCAAAATTCATATATTACTTGTCCTAATTAGAGTTACCAATCATTAGATATGATTTTTGCAAGGAAAAGTACCTCTCGGCCAATCGGATTGTGCCACGTCACGCAATACATGCAACATTGTTTGCTTAAAATTAGAATTGAATGACGCTTCTTCCCCCCACTTGAGTTGCCCGTCCTTTGTAATGCCGAGGGTAGAACCATCCAATGGTTCTTCGGACTTCTTCAACCTTGCGTTGTTCGACCTGGCCGTCGATCCCAACCCTAGCCGAGATTGGGATGGCCTCTCTTCCCCCTCCTGGAACCGAAGCGCACCTTGGACTATCTTCCTGCCTCCGACCTTCTCCATTGCAGCCGCCCCAGCTCTGAGCCATGGCTCAGACTCGTGGAGCAGCAGTCCACGGAGCTACTGGTCCACTGCGGGACAAACGGCAGTACATGCCAGTAGCAGGTAAGATAGCATATACTCCTAGAGTATACTCAAGTCGTCGCAGGTGGCGGCCTCCCTCAATGGACGTGAGCACCGTTTGCAGCCGAAACCAGTCTGCCCAAGTCGGTTGTTCATAGGAGAAAAACGAAGAAGATCATGGGCTTGAATGGCCATACTTTCTGCAGAGATCTACCAAGATTGTGGCGGCCTTTGTCAACATTCCTAGTGGCGGAAGGGATGCCTAAGTTCCTCTTTATATATATATATATATATATATATATATATATATATATATATATATATATATATATATATATATATATATATATATATATATATATATATATATATATATATATATATATATATATATATATATATATATATATATATATATATACGCCTACCACCCCAAAACCCTAATGGGTTCCCCACGTAAGAGAAAGGAAGGGAGAGGGATAGGGCGGCAGACCATGGGTCACCTCTTTCCATTGCGAGGCTCATGCACTGTCTTCTGGGAAAGTCTCCATATTCATATATCTCGGGTGAGAGGAGAGATTATCGTGGTTTAGGATTAAAGACAAAATATAAAAGGCATCTCTCTCAAAACCACTCAAAACCAACTTAGGAAGGAGATATTCTTCTTTTATTCTTTTATCATAACCACACAGATCCAAAGCACTTTCTTTATTCTTGCTTTTTAATCCAATGGCACGGATTTCTATTTTCTTTTAATAGAAATTACTCCCTTTTTAACAAAACCCCAAAATCATTCATTATGCATCAAATTATCTTCCTATTTCCTATTATTGGTATTTTCTCTTTCCTCATTCCTCATTGGGGCTCCTTGTACCCCAAGAAACTCTATTATTTCTAAATCCTTTTTATTAGATATTCATTATCCTACTAGATGCATCTAAATGCATTATTCTTTATTAAAATAACTCTTTTTGAGGTTTTCTCTTTATTTCTCTTTTATTTTAGTCATTGACATTCCTTTTAATATTAGCAACCACATGGATACGAAATTTCACCAAGAAATCTCATTTATGCCTCTTTCCACTCGTTTTCCACCCTTTTATTATTATTATTTTCAATTTCTTTCTTAATAAAGAAATACTTAATTAAACTTTTCTTTTCTTATTGCACTCTCTATGCAATTTTGGACTCCTTGGGACCCAAGGAACCCAAGAGGCACGAAATCCCTCTTTGGATTTGCCTTCTAGGGGTTTCCACATTTTTCCTTTTCTTAATTATTCCATTATTCATTCACTAATTGAATTTTCTTGTTATTTGGGCCCAATAGCCAATAAATCCCACAACACAACCATCAAGGCTATTGTAAATGAAATCCATTTATTTGTAGCAAATTATATCATTATTTGTTCAAATATATTTAATATGAGAAATTACATTTCTCACCAAATGAATCCAAAATTTGGGGTTGTAACACCTTCCCAATCATTGGCTTGGTGCCATGTCGGCCTTCCCAATCATGGGCTTGACCCTTCTTGACCTTCCCCTTAAGGGGGTTGATCTTTTGCAACTTTCCCCTCAAGAGGATTGATCTTTTGTGACCTTCCCCTCAAAGGGTTTAATCTTTTGTGACATTCCTCTCAAGGGGCCTAATCATAGTCACCTTAATGACTTTCTTTCCTTATCCAAACTTCTAGAGAGAGCATGGGGGGTTCGAGCATGTTATATTATATAATTCTTTCCTCTTAGTTTGAATATGTTTTTTAAACAATTTAATTAATGCATTGCTCCACATACATGTATGCGTATAAGAATGGGTCACCTAACCTCATATATACTTTCTCTTCCCTCTTACCCTTATTAGGGTTTAAATGTGTAGAGTTTCTATCTCACCCACACTAATCCCATGTTGTACAATTAGGGTTCTAGGCTTTGGGTTAGAGACTACACCCTACCTCTTAGGGTCTCTATGTCCCTTCACGCTCTACGGTTTTCCTAAGTGACCCTTGTTAGGCAAATCCCATAAAACATTTTTCTTTCTTTACTATACCATTATTCCATTTACATGTTCATTAATTGGCAAAGGATGCCTTAATCCAAATTCATCTCAAAAACCCTGACTTGATATGAGGAGGGAAGTATCTTTTAGGGTTTATTCAGCAAGAGGATGAGAAGTAGATGAAATTTGAGATGATAAGACTTAGAGGAAACATTACTTCAAGAAAGCCATAGGTTCTGGCTAGGCATGTATCATTGTGCCTAAGGGAGTCCTCAAATACCAACTAAATGGTGTAGAGGAAAATATTTCCATCCCCCAAATCCATGACCCTTCTAGAGACCATTACTGTCAGATCATGCCTTAATAAATTTCCTTATATTTCTATAGATCACTTGAAATTATAAACTATTAAATACTATTTGAAAAGTCTAGGGATCTCATACTGAATGTAAGAATCTCACTTTTTAGCATTCCCCAATTATGGAAGGGACCAAAATTTGAGAGCCATTAGCTAACTTTTCCCAAGGATCCAGATTTTTACAAAATAATAAATAATAGCAAATAATTTCCATTAATTGGTTTTTTTACAAGATGCTTCTTTAAGGAGTTACATGATTTTCTATCATCAGAACTATACATATGAGAAGAAGTATCTATCTAATACTCATTTACTTATCTTTAATGCCTTCAAGTCATTTCATCTTGATATCTTTAGTTTTAGTATGTAACTAAAATGGTGTGAAATAAAATAATAGGTTAGAATATTGAAATATATTGTGTACCTGGGGTGCATGAAAAAGTGTGCAAGTAAGCTAACAACATATAATCAATCAATTACTTGAAAATAAGATCTGTCATTTTATTCACAAATTCTAACCCACTCTTCATATACTATCTCAAGTGTAATCATTGTCCCTTTAGGGATCATGTGCATTATCCTTTAATGCATGTCATCCTAGGGATCATAATATGATATCTTTATTTATGTGATACTCATAGTGGCATTATAATTGAATAGAATGTAAATAAACACTCAACATTTTATTTCAACAATCCTCAAAAAATCCTCAGAAAACACTGGAAAACTGTATTGCAAATAGTCATAAGAGTAACCATGTACCTCAATGGCCAGCCATGCAAATTAAACAATTATACTTCAAGAATATTCAATCAACTCAATCAATAGATTCAAGCAATCAACATTTAATCTATATGTATGTAAATCCTAATGTGTCACCATCACATTAAATATATTAAACCCTACTTAGGTCCTAATCTAGGGTTTAGGCTTCCTAGTTATTGAGTTATAATTAGAGTCATGCTTTGAAACCCTAATTATGACATCTAATTTCATGATGATCGCTTAGATTCAAATAGTTCATTAACAACATAGCAAGTTAGGATCTTTAACCCTAATGCATAATTGTTTCCATTAGAAGTCCTAATTACTCATCATTATTATCATGCTCATATTAATTTCTCATCTTTTTCAACATATATTAGATTATAATAGAAAAAAAAGGTTTTAGTTTATTTCAACATTTTAATAGCCAAATCTAGGGTTTTTAATGAACTAATGTACCCATTATTCTTGTGTATTACCCTTCTTCTGGAACCATGATTATAATTATGTTTCCAACATATTTTATTTTTGTTCCTCTCATTTTTCTAATCAAAACCATATATCACTTCGATATATTCTTATCTAGATATTATATTCTAGATTTATTCCAAGTTATGCATAATCTAACAAATCATGTCAGGACACATTAGCAAAAGTAACACTTACCATACCTATTGATGGGCTAGCTTGGAATATGGGAAAAATATTGCAGAACCCTTGTGTGTCACACATACTCTAAGGGGCTTATGGGTCATTTAACTATGACTCTCCCCCTACCTCGCATTCGGGTCATCCCCAACCCTACACAGCTATGCAATAGAGTCGCGACACCTCCCCCTTCTTTCCTGGCCTTTGCTAGCTTGGAAGAGGCCACAAAGGATTTCCCAGACCCTGCCAGACTTTAAGGAGTCCCAGGCACCATCAGACATGACCAAGGATGGGCTATGCTAGGTCCTACACTGCTATGGGTTGTAGGCACAGTTGTAGATTCACCTCCCCTATAGCCTACTCCATATTGATTCCCTTCCCCTAATCTTCATTTTCCTCTCCTCAAGGAAAGACTCCCCCTCCTTCATGAAAGCATGTTGCTTCTACCTCCCACCCAACTATCTGGACCAGGCAGAAAGGAGTTGCCTTCTCCTGACTCCCATGCTATCATGTGATGGGATTGGCTTCAGTTTTCATAGGACTGATGGATGATCCCATACAGTGGTGGTGTGGGTGGCAGAAGCCATGTCTAGTGGGGTTCCCCGATTAAGACCCTATTGTGTATTTTTCTCATGAAGGTAGGGTTTCCTTCTATCCTTAAATAAGGTCTAGGAGGAAACCCCAATTGGTAGGAGGAGGAAGAGTAATGAAGGGAGAGGGAGAGATGGTCTATCCTGAAGGGGATAACCTAGTTTTCCTTCCCTATATACAAGATGTGGGGGGGGGACCACGATCCATAAACATGGAAACATTATTTACTAACCACTAAATTCCACTCTACCGTATTCTCTCAATTCTTAACATGAAAGTCACTGAAGGAATAACCACTCCTTCCTATTTTGGTGACCAAAATTCATAAAGGGAAGCACATCCATGTATGGTCCACACTAAATGATTTAATCCTTAAGGACTCTATTAGAGGATTTGGTGATGGACTCTAGGGTAACAGAACGTTTCACCCATATTTTTACTGAAATGGAAAGACTTGATCAATTGTGATATTTGTTATTTGTTAACAAACATCAGAGATCTATAGTGTTTGTTTCCCTTAGAAATTGATGTTAAAAAAGTGACACTAGATCTCAAATTGTATTGGAAAATTAACTCAACATCAAGTGCCTATTGTATATAAGTGTAAGAGGTATTGGCTACTCTTTTCTCTATTCCTAGATGGGTGACATTGTTGCAAAAGGAGTTTATATAATTCTATATTTGTTTATAGAAATACATCAATCCTACCATATTGTATTTCTCACAATCCTGGGAAATGTCTATGTTGACTAGTTAAAGACACAATACATATAATTGATATTTTCCTATTCATATATGTGTTATATTAGGTTTAAAAAATGTATACAACATTTCTTATCAAACAAGTAGGCTACCGTAAAATTATATAATGTCTATAAACAACACATATCTACCGTTCATATTATTTTTCTAGAATGAAAAAGAGATGAGTTGACAACTCTATCTATTCCTGACTATATCTCTCCCTTTTTCATGCCTCAGCTCTCCCATCCTCCAGCTTCCATTTATACCCATACCCTTTCTCAAAGAATTATTTCTTTCGTCACATATTTTGTTCTTATTCTCACATGTGGTCAACATAGTGTATCTTTGATTTCTCATATTTTTTCTCTCTTAATGTAATCCATTCCACACTCCCCCATGTTCTCTCCAGTATCATCTTTTTTCTACATCTAGTCAAACACAACAAAGTGTGTCTTCTTGAGAATGTCACGCAAATTTCCCTTACTGGGTGAGGTCATAAGAGAGTCTAGTACTATAAATTAGCTGACATCGGGGAGGCCATGGCCTAGCCGTGTTCTCATCACTACTTTGTCCCATAGCCTATGTATTACACACACCCTACACTCTATGGGATTTGAGAGAATTAGCCAATTTGGGCAAGGCAATGATGATCAAAACAAAGATAATGCAGTCTTTTGCTTTTTACTAAAAGAGAGTGTGTCCTATTTGGATGAAATATGAATGCGGAGATCAAAACAGATATCAAGGAATGCATGATAAAAGTATATTCTACACATCTAGTTTTTATATATGGAGGTAGTTAGAAATCTTCTCATGGTCTACATATAAAGTTTAGAGAAATGCATCAACAGTTGCATTTTTCTAATTAAATACCAACAAATCTACCTAAGAAGTAATGGGATTTTGATTATTTAAGTGAGTCAGTCCATTGCGAATTCTGAAATTGATTTGGAAAAGTTGTCAATTTAATGTGCAAATTAGTGTCTCATAAGAATTAATGAGGAATTTATTGAGGATTGTCTATGCGATTAAGAAAGAAAGATTTCTTCCCCACTACTCCTACATTCTGTAACGGAGGCCAGACGTAGCATATTCAAACCTAGCATCTTGACTCTAGAAATCTTATTCCCATTATTAGGAGATTAGAATGTTTGGTCTTATAAATTTGACCAAACAAGGATAAAGTTACAACTTAATGAACAATTTTGATGCATAACACATATTCTGTGGCAACAAGATCTGCAATCAACAACATATATCATATTAGACTCATATTAATACATAACTTAATTATGTCCTAACATGTAACTAAATTCAATAAATATGTCACATATGTTCCTTTTACTAATGAAAATGCAGTTAATGGCTAAAAGTATGTTTGGTAAGAGATGTAATGTGTTTTGGGATAACAATTCTTATTTCCATGACCATAAATATAAATAATGTAAAATAAATATTGATTTATTGGACTAAAAATGTAAGTAAAATATGGAAATTCATGCATAATAATATAAGGAAATCCTTTTGGAAATGAATTGAAGATAATATGACTCAATTAAATAAATGTTTATAATCAAGATATAATATTTTGATAAATATCATGGCAACAAACCAAAAATTCTAATGGTGCCATCATTTAAAAAATGGAATCTCAAAACTAAAATATAATGGTAAAATCGTGCTTCTAAGGTCTCAATTATCTTGGATGCTAAATTTCACTTTATTTGAACAATAATAACTATCCTAATATCATTAAAAAAAGGATAATGCAAAATATGTTACAAGAATTATTAAATTACATAAAAAAGGAAAATAGTGAGGAAAGTAGTTTTCTCCTTTCTTATTGGTCATAGAAGTCGATTTCTTATTACTGAAAAAATTAACATAACTTGAAAAACTTGTTGTTATTTCCTAGATGAATTACAATAATAAATGTCCTAGTGAAAATTTGAATGAAAAGAAATATAAGACTTTAGGAATAACATGTAACAAAATAAGAAAACTTACTTTCTAATTTATAAATTTATATATGCATAAAATTATGCAATGACTCAGTAAACACATGCAATATTTCTTATAAGACATGGAGAAATAGATATTATGATATATATATATATATATTAAAAACATGCAAAAACATCTAACTAAATATTAATGAGTGTTTCATAAAAGTAGGACAGTTTATGTTGCCCTTGGCTAACACATCTGTGACGACCCTGCCTCCCAATAACCCCAATTAAGGGAGACCAAGAGGTCAGAGTCGTTATCCCAATTTCCGGATCAAAGGTTCGACAAATAACCAAAAATAATTATCAAATTCTACCAACTAAACTGAAAGGTTGAAATAAAATTAAACTTTGCATACCTTTTTTAAAAACTTGGATATCTACTTCTATCCCCATCTGGAGTCTATTCTAACTAATCCTCCTTTGTACTTTAATTCTTATTTAATTACACATGTGCCACTTTACTGTTTGTCCTTTTCACTTGTACCTAAAATGCCGACAAACAAAACATCGATCAGCATAAACGAATATGCCAGTATGTGGGGGAAACAATAATCATGCAATTAACTGTAACAATATATTGCAGACAATTATTATTTAACAAACAACTTTACGTTTTAAACATAATTGCTCAATCCATACATACCCTAGTCTCTGTGTTGTCCCTGTAGTGGACCTGGATGCTACCTTCCTTATGGTAGATCCCCATTAAACCCCTCATGATCCTACCTAACAGGTGAAGCAATTTCTAGGGTTGAGTCACATGGCACTACCCATAGGTAGCCCACTCCTTCAGTCATGGTATGCTAAAGAGTCTCATTGCACTACACGTGGGTAGCCCAATTTCTAACTCATGATAACCTGATGTCCCACGTAACCATTAGGCCCTTTACCAGATTACCCTTTTCATCATTAGCAAAGCCACAGAGGAGGACTAGGATCTGAGCCAGTCATGTATATATTTATGGTGATAATCATAGTCACTTTATAGTTGCATGAAATAATAGTCATCCAAGTGGTTATTTTCTTGCAACCGATAAAACCTTCGGGAATCACCGTGAAACTAAAGTGATTAAACATTAACGTAACCACATACCTGATCCAGAGCAACTTGATGTCCAAGCAATAATAATCAAGAACAATCAATCAAGCAATCATCAATATCATGAAATTAATGAATAACATCTAAGTGTTATTGTTTTATTCAAAACATTCTCAAGATCAACTTCGATTTCACCTTAGGATTTCTAGGCCAACTTTAGGGTTTTATTAGGGTTTTAGCCTCCATTATGCTTGTATCACTTTTAATGCACTTTTAGTTCACAAACCCTAATTTCAACATCATAGGCAGAATTGAATGTCAAATAAGTCTAATGTCCCATCCTTTGTAATGTCGAGGGTAGAACCGTCCAATGGTTCTTCAGACTTCTTCAACCTTGCGATGTTCGACCTAGCCGTCGATCCCAACCCTAGCCGTGATTGGGGTGGCCTCTCTTCCCCCTCCTGGACCCAAAGCGCACCTTGGACTATCTTCCTGCCTCCGACCTTCTCCATCGCAGCCGCCCCAGCTCCGAGCCATGCGTCAGACTCGTGGAGCACCAGTCCATGGAGCTACTGGTCCAATGCGGGAGAAACGGCAGTACATGCCAGTAGTAGGTAATATAGCGTATACTCCTGGAGTATACTCAAGTCGTCGCAGGTGGCGGCCTCCCTCAATGGACGTGAGCACCGTTTGCAGCCGAAACCAGTCTGCCCAAGTAGGTTGTTCATAGGAGGAAAATGAAGAAGATCACGGGCTTGAATGGCCATACTTTCTGTAGAGATCTACCAAGATTGTGGCAGCCTTTGTCAACATTCCTAGTGGCGGAAGGGATGCCTAAGTTCCTCTTTATATATATATATATACGCCTACCACCCAAAAACCCTAATGGGTTCCCCACATAAGAGAAAGGAAGGGAGAGGGATAGGGCGGCAGACCATGGGTCACCTCTTTCCATTGTGAGGCACATGCGCTGTCTTCTGGGAAAGTCTCCATATTCATAAATCTCGGGTGAGAGGAGAGATTATCGTGGTTTAGGATTAAAGACAAAATATAAAAGGCATCTCTCTCAAAACCACTCAAAACCAACTTAGGAAGGAGATATTCTTCTTTTATTCTTTTATCATAACCACACGAATCCAAAGCACTTTCTTTATTCTTGCTTTTTAATCCAATGGCATGAATTTCTATTTTCTTTTAATAGAAATTACTCCCTTTTTAACAAAACCCCAAAATCATTCATTATGCATCAAATTATCTTCCTATTTCCTATTATTGGTATTTTCTCTTTCCTCTTTCCATATTGGGGCTCCTTGTACCCCAAAAAACTCTATTATTTCGAAATCCTTTTTATTGGATATTCATTATCCTACTAGATGCATCTAAATGCATTATTCTTTATTAAAATAACTCTTTTTGAGGTTTTCTCTTTATTTCTCTTTTATTTTCGTCATTGACATTCCTTTTAATATTAGAAACCACATGGATACGAAATTTCACCAAGAAATCTCATTTATGCCTCTTTCCACTCGTTTTCCACCCTTTTATTATTATTTTCAATTTCTTTCTTAATAAAGAAATACTTAATTAAACTTTTCTTTTCTTATTGCACTCTCTATGCAACTTTGGACTCCTTGGGACCCAAGGAACCCAAGAGGCACGAAAACCCTCTTTGGATTTGACTTCTAGAGGTTTCCACATTTTTCCTTTTCTTAATTATTCCATTATTCATTCACTAATTGAATTTTCTTGTTATTTGGGCCCAATAGCCAATAAATCCCACAACACAACCATCAAGGCTATTGTAAATGAAATCCATTTATTTGTAGCAAATTATATCATTATTTGTTCAAATATCTTTAATATGAGAAATTAAATTTCTCACCAAATGAACCCAAAATTTGGGGTTGTAACACCTTCCCAATCATTGGCTTGGTGCCATGTCGGCCTTCCCAATCATGGGCTTGACCCTTCTTGACCTTCCCCTTAAGGGGGTTGATCGTTTGCAACTTTCCCCTCAAGAGGATTGATCTTTTGTGACCTTCCCCTCAAAGGGTTTAATCTTTTGCGACATTCCTCTCAAGGGGCATATTCATAGTCACCTTAATGACTTTCTTTCCTTATCCAAACTTCTAGAGAGAGCAAGGGGGGTTGGAGCATGTTATATTATATAATGATTTCCTCTTAGGTTTATTATGTTTTTTAAACAATTTAATTAATGCATTGCTCCACATACATGTATGCGTATAAGAATGGGTCACCTAACCTCATCTATACTTTCTCTTCCCTCTTACCCTTATTAGGGTTTAAATGGGTAGAGTTTCTATCTCACCCACACTAATCCCATGTTGTACAATTAGGGTTCTAGGCTTTGGGTTAGAGACTACACCCTACCTCTTAGGGTCTCTATGGCCCTTGACCCTCTACGGTTTTCCTAACCGACCCTTGTTAGGAAAAGCCCATAAAACATTTTTCTTTCTTTACTATACCATTATTCCATTTACATGTTCATTAATTGGCAAAGGATGCCTTAATCCTACTTCTTCTCAAAAACCATGACTTGATATGAGGAGGGAAGTATCTTTTAGGGTTTATTAAGTAAGAGGATGAGAAGTAGATGAAATTTGAGATGATAAGACTTAGAGGAAACATTACTTCAAGAAAGCCATAGGTTCTGGCTAAGCATGTATCATTGTGGCTAAGGGAGTCCTCATATACCAACTAAATGGTGTAGAGGAAAATATTTCCATCCCCCAAATCCATGACCCTTCTAGACACCATTACTGTCAGATCATGCCTTAATAAATTTCCTTATATTTCTATAGATCACTTGAAATTATAAACTATTAAATACTATTTGAAAAGTCTAGGGATCTCATACTGAATGTAAGAATCTCACTTTTTAGCATTCCCCAATTATGGAAGGGACCAAAATTTGAGAGCCATTAGCTAAATTTTCCCAAGGATCCAGATTTTTACAAAATAATAAATAATAGCAAATAATTTCCATTAATTGGTTTTTTACAAGATGCTCCTTTAAGGAGTTACATGATTTTCTATCATCAGAACTATACATATGAGAAGAAGTATCTATCTAATACTCATTTACTTATCTTTAATGCCTTCAAGTCATTTCATCTTGATATCTTTAGTTTTAGTATGTAACTAAAATGGTGTGAAACAAAATAATGGGTGAGAATATTGAAATATATTGTGTACCTGGGGTGCATGAAAAAGTGTGCAAGTAAGCTAACAACATATAATCAATCAATTACTTGAAAATAAGATCTGTCATTTTATTCACAAATTCTAACCCACTCTTCATATACTATCTCAAGTGTAATCATTGTCCCTTTAGGGATCATGTGTATTATCCTTTAATGCATGTCATCCTAGGGATCATAATATGATATCTTTATTTATGTGATACTCATAGTGGCATTATAATTGAATAGAATGTAAATAAACACTCAAAAATTTATTTCAACAATCCTCAAAAAATCCTCAGAAAACACCGGAAAACTATATTGCAAATAGTCATAAGAGTAACCATGTATCTCAATGGCCAGCCATGCAAATTAAACAATTATACTTCAAGAATATTCAATCAACTCAATCAATAGATTCAAGCAATCAACATTTAATCTATATGTATGTAAATCCTAATGATTCACCATCACATTAAATATATTAAACCCTACTTAGGTCCTAATCTAGGGTTTAGGCTTCCTAGTTATTGAATTATAATTAGAGTCATGCTTTGAAACCCTAATTATGACATCTAATTTCATGATGATTGCTTAGATTCAAATAGTTCATTAACAACATAGCAAGTTAGGATCTTTAACCCTAATGCATAATTGTTTCCATTAGAAGTCCTAATTACTCATCATTATTATCATGATCATATTAATTTCTCATCTTTTTCAACAAATATTAGATTATAATAGAAAAAAAAGGTTTAAGTTTATTTCAACATTTTAATAGCCAAATCTAGGGTTTTTAATGAACTAATGTACCCATTATTCTTGTGTATTACCCTTCTTCTGGAACCATGATTATAATTATGTTTCCAACATATTTTATTTTTGTTCCTCTCATTTTTCTAATCAAAACCATATATCACTTTGATATATTCTTATCTAGATATTATATTCTAGATTTATTCCAAGTTATGCATAATCTAACAAATCATGTCAGGACACATTAGCAAAAGTAACACTTACCATACCTATTGATGGGCTAGCTTGGAATATGGGAAAAATATTGCAGAACCCTTGTGTGTCACACATACTCTAAGGGGCTTATGGGTCATTTAACTATGACTCTCCCCCTACCTCGCATTCGGGTCATCCCCAACCCTACACAGCTATGCAAGAGAGTCGCGACACCTCCCCCTTCTTTCCTGGCCTTTGCTAGTTTGGAAGAGGCCACGAAGGATTTCCCAGACCCTGCCAGACTTTAAGGAGTCCCAGGAAACATCAGAGGTGACCAAGGATGGGCTATGCTAGGTCCTACACTGCTACGGGTCGTAGGCGCAGTTGTAGATGCACCTCCCCTATATCCGACTCCATATTGATTCCCTTCTCCCAATCTTCATTTTCCTCTCCTCGAGGAAAGACTCCCCCTCCTCTATGAAAGCATGTTGCTTCTACCTCCCACCCAACTATCTGGACCAGGCAGAAAGGAGTTGCCTTCTCCTGATTCCCATGCTATCCTGTGATGGGACTGGCTTCAGTTTTCATAGGACTGATGGATGGTCCCATACAGTGGTGGTGTGGGTGGCAGAAGCCATGTCTAGTGGGGTTCCCCGATTAAGACCCTATTGTGTATTTTTCTCATGAAGGTAGGGTTTCCTTTTATCCTTATATAAGGTCTAGGAGGAAACCCCAGTTGGTAGGAGGAGGAAGAGTAATGAAGGGAGAGGGAGAGATGGTCTATCCTGCAGGGGATAACCTAGTTTTCCTTCCCTATATACAAGATGTGGGGGGGACCACGATCCATAAACATGGAAACATTATTTATTAACCACTGAATTCCACTCTACCGTATTCTCTCAATTCTTAACATGAAAGTCACTGAAGGAATAACTACTCCTTCCTATTTTGGTGACCAAAATTCATAAAGGGAAGCACATCCATGTATGGTCCACACTAAATGATTTAATCCTTAAGGACTCTATTAGAGGATTTGGTGATGGACTCTAGGGTAACAGAACGTTTCACCCATATTTTTACTGAAATGGAAAGACTTGATCAATTTTGATATTTGTTATTTGTTAACAAACATCAGAGATCTATAGTGTTTGTTTCCCTTAGAAATTGACGTTAAAAAAGTGACACTAGATCTCAAATTGTATTGGAAAATTAACTCAACATCAAGTGCCTATTGTATATAAGTGTAAGAGGTATTGGCTACTCTTTTCTCTATTCCTAGATGGGTGACATTGTTGCAAAAGGAGATAATATAATTCTATATTTGTTTATAGAAATACATCAATCGTACCATATTGTATTTCTCACAATCTTGGGAAATGTCTATGTTGACTAGTTAAAGACACAATACATATATTTGATATTTTCCTATTCATATATGTGTTATATTAGGTTTAAAAAATGTATACAACATTTCTTATCAAACAAGTAGGCTACCGTAAAATTATATAATGTCTATAAACAACACATATCTACCGTTCATATTATTTTTCTAGAATGAAAAAGAGATGAGTTGACAACTCTATCTATTCCTGACTATATCTCTCCCTTTTTCATGCCTCAACTCTCCCATCCTCCAGCTTCCATTTATACCCATACCCTTTCTCAAAGAATTATTTCTTTCGTCACATATTTTGTTCTTATTCTCACATGTGGTCAACATAGTGTATCTTTGATTTCTCATATTTTTTCTCTCTTAATGTAATCCATTCCACACTCCCCCATGTTCTCTCCAGTATCATCTTTTTTCTACATCTAGTCAAACACAACAAAGTGTGTCTTCTTGAGAATGTCACGCAAATTTCCCTTACTGGGTGAGGTCATAAGAGAGTCTAGTACTATAAATTATCTGACATCGGGGAGGCCATGGCCTAGCCATGTTCTCATCACTACTTTGTCCCATAGCCTATGTATTACACACACCCTACACTCTATGGGATTTGAGAGAATTAGCCAATTTGGGCAAGGCAATGATGACCAAAACAAAGATAATGCAATCTTTTGCTTTTTACTAAAAGAGAGTGTGTCCCATTTGGATGAAATATGAATGCAGAGATCAAAACAGATATCAAGGAATGCATGATAAAAGTATATTCTACACATCTAGTTTTTATATATGGATGTAGTTAGAAATCTTCTCATGTTCTACTATATAAAGTTTAGAGAAATGCCTCAACAGTTGCATTTTTCTAATTAAATACCAACAAATCTACAAAGTGTAAGAAGTAATGGGATTTTGATTATTTAAGTGAGTCGGTCCATTGCGAATTCTGAAATTGATTTGGAAAAATTGTCAATTTAATGTGCAAATTAATGGCTCATAAGACTTAATGAGGAATTTATTGAGGATTGTCTATGCGATTAAGAAAGAAAGATTTCTTCCCCACTACTCCTACATTCTGTAACGTAGGCCAGACGTAGCATATTCAAACCTAGCATCTTGACTTTAGAAATCTTATTCCCATTATTAGGAGATTAGAATGTTTGGTCTTATACATTTGACCAAACAAGGATAAAGTTACAACTTAATGAACAATTTTGATGCATAACACATATTCTGTGGCAACAAGATCTGCAATCAACAACATATATCATAATAGACTCATATTAATACATAACTTAATTATGTCCTAACATGTAACTAAATTCAATAAATATGTCACATATGTTCCTTTTACTAACGAAAATGCAGTTAATGGTTAAAAGTATGTTTGGTAAGAGATGTAATGTGTTTTGGGATAACAATTCTTATTTCCATGACCATAAATATAAATAATGTAAAATAAATATTGATTTATTGGACTAAAAATGTAAGTAAAATATGGAAATTCATGCATAATAATATAAGGAAATCCTTTTGGAAATGAATTGAAGATAATATGACTCAATTAAATAAATGTTTATAATCAAGATATAATATTTTGATAAATATCATGGCAACAAACCAAAAATTCTAATGATGCCATCATTTAAAAAATGAAATCTCAAAACTAAAATATAATGGTAAAATCGTGCTTCTAAGGTCTCAATTAGCTTGGATGATAAATTTCACTTTATTTGAACAATAATAACTATCCTAATATCATTAAAAAAAGGATAATGCAAAATATGTTACAAGAATTATTAAATTTAATAAAAAAAGGAAAATAGTGAGGAAAGTAGTTTTCTCCTTTCTTATTGGTCATAGAAGTCGATTTCTTATTATTGAGAAAATTAACATAACTTGAAAAACTTGTTGTTATTTCCTAAATGAATTACAATAATAAATGTCCTAGTGAAAATTTGAATGAAAAGAAATATAAGACTTTAGGAATAACATGTAACAAAATAAGAAAACTTACTTTCTAATTTATAAATTTATATATGCATACAATTATGCAATGACTCAGTAAACACATGCAATATTTCTTATAAGACATGGAGAAACATATATTATGATCTATATATATATATATATATATATATATATATATATATATATTAAAAACATGCAAAAACATCTAACTAAATATTAATGAGTATTTCATAAAAGTAGGACAGTTTATGTTGCCCTTATCTAACACATCTGCAACGACCCTGCCTCCCAATAACCCCAATTAAGGGAGACTAAGAGGTCATAGTCGTTATCCCAATTTCCGGATCAAAGGTTCGACAAATAACCAAAAATAGTTATCAAATTCTACCAACTAAACTGAAAGGTTGTAATAAAATTAAACTTTGCATACTTTTTTAAAAAACTTGGATATCTACTTCTATCCACATCTGGAGTCTATTCTAACTAATCCTCCTTTGTACTTTAATTCTTATTTAATTACACATGTGCCACTTTACTGTTTGTCCTTTTCACTTGTACCTAAAATGCCGACAAACAAAACATCGATCAACATAAATGAATATGCCAGTATGTGGGGGAAACAATAATCATGCAATTAATTGTAACAATATATTGCAGACAATTATTATTTAACAAAAAACTTTACGTTTTAAACATAATTGCTCAATCCATACATACCCTAGTCTCTGTGTTGTCCTTGTAGTGGACCTGGATGCTACCTTCCTTATGGTAGATCCCCATTAAACCCCTCATGATCCTACCTAATAGGTGAAGCAATTTCTAGGGTTGAGTCACATGGCACTACCCATAGGTAGCCCACTCCTTAAGTCATGGTGTGCTAAAGAGTCTCATGGCACTACACGTGGGTAGCCCAATTTCTAACTCATGATAACCTGATGTCCCACGTAACCATTAGGCCCTTTACCAGATTACCCTTTTCATCATTAGCAAAGCCACAGAGGAGGACTAGGATCTGAGCCAGTCATGTATATATTTATGGTGATAATCATAGTCACTTTATAGTTGCATGAAATAATAGTCATCCAAGTAGTTATTTTCAAGCAACCGATAAAACCTTTGGGAATCACCATGAAACTAAAGTGATTAACCATTAACGTAACCACATACCTGATCCAGAGCAACTTAATGTCCAAGCAATAATAATCAAGAACAATCAATAAAGCAATCATCAATATCATGAAATTAATGAATAACATCTAAGTGTTATTGTTTTATTCAAAACATTCTCAAGATCAACTTCGATTTCACCTTAGGATTTCTAGTCCAACTTTAGGGTTTTATTAGGGTTTTAGCCTCCATTATGCTCGTATCACTTTTAATGCGCTTTTAGTTCACAAACCCTAATTTCAACATCATAGGCAGAATTGAATGTCAAATAAGTCTAATATGCCTCTTTTACGCTAAAAATTCCATCTTTATCTTTTTAAGTCATGTCAAGATCATTAGGCCCAATTCTCATCTTTGGTTTCTTTCAAATTGACAACTCATATTTCATATAGTTCAATTCACATATATGAACCCTATTTATCACTAATTTCACATTGATCCACTAGAAAACCCTAATTACCAAATTAAGGGAATTTATTCACAATTAGGAACTTTTATACACAAAATATCTTAGAATAATAATATCTCATCTTCATTCATGGATTTGATCAATTAAAGCCTTTAAGAGTCATAATTATCAAAATTAGGGTTTCAAGGCCCATTAAAGCTCATTTATGTACATGGAACCCTAAATTAATCAAATTATGCATAAAGTTCATCCTTTTAGATCTAATGCATCTTTGTATAAACAATAGGTTAATGTCATCTTTAAACATCTATATAACCCTTCCCAATTCATTAATCATCAAATATTAGGGTTTTTCATTAATTAAACCATTAAAGATAGCATATTTAGATACTTTTTGAATTTTAAGAAGATTAGGATTCAAATGTAATTTATTTGTGTTCCTCTCGTTCTGAGGATCAATTTTCATATATAACACTTTGATATACGAGTTACCAATCTTTTCCTATGATTTTTGCAAGAAAACTAATTATTGACCAATCAAACGATGCCAAGTCAACAATTACCTATTGATCTCAAGTTCACGTGGATCCTAGAAAATCTCATTTTTTCCTTTGCCTTCATTCAAAAGCATCAGGGGCACATACTTCAATTGACATGGGAATTCTTCTTCCTCCGATCCCGTGAGCTACACTTCACATCTCCAGGCCACAGTCAACCCAAAGGTTCACTTGGAGCTACACCGCGCTGAAGCGACATCTGATCATGCAAAGGCCTTCGTCGGTCCCCAACAAACTCACACCCACTCCCATTTCCATCGTGGGTGGCGTATACTAGAAGGACAGAGAAGGAGTTCTCGCATCAGTGGCAGGGTGGAAAAAGGGGGTCGATACCAGCTTAGACTAGGAATTTGTAGCTGAGGGGAAACCCCGAAGTCTGGTAGCGCGTGTTCGCGGTGAACTTGTCTCGCAGAGGGGTTCCTATCATATATATAGCTCTAGCCTATGGCCGCTGGCCACTGGCAGCAATGAGATTTAGGGAAAATCTCAAAGTCTTTCCAAAATAGGAAAAACTTGGTATGAAAAGGAACGTTTTCCCCATACGAATCTATTGGAGAGATTTCCAACCTCGTACACCCACTGGATTGCAATAAAATCGAGTGGGCTTTAATGAAAACCTAGCTCATGTTTCCTTTCTGGACTGAGGTAGGTGACGAGCTGCCACCGTCAGATCTCAGATCCAACGAGCCAGATTCCATGCGTCAAAAAGACATTTCTAATCAAATTGAAAATTCGTGACATTTAAGGATTTCCTTTTCATTTTAGGGAATTTTGCAAAAATCATATCTCCCAAACCACATGTCCAATTAATACCAAATTTTAAGGAAAATTCCATAATAAATTAATCTACTTGTGTGCCAAGTTTGGGACTCAAACTCGAAAGTATGAGAGACTTTCCTGCATATGGAAGTTATTGCTTATAAAGACATATTTCATGCATATTTTCTCTCTCCTATTCTTTTATTTTACTTATTTGGATTTGTTTTATCATTACAAACCATGTGGACTTGAAATCTCATCCATGATGATTCCATTATCCATATTTCCACATATTTCTTATATTTTCATCTTTATCTCAACTTTCCTTCTTAATAATGCTTTATTTGATTTTATCTCTTTCTTATTGCATTATCTTTGCAACTTGGACTCCTTGGTACCCAAGGAACCACAAAGCTACGAAATCCACCCTTGGAGGTGACTTCCTAACCTTCTATAGGCTTCTACCTCTTCCTTTTCTCCTTTTCTTAAATATTCATTTATTAATTGAATTTCTTTTTTTTCTTTTACTTGTTATTGGGCCCAATAGCCAATAAGGCCCTCAAAACAACCAAGCAAGGCTATTTACAAATGAAATTCGTGCATTCAATTTAATGACATCACTATTTGTTCATATATTTTTTAATAGAAGAAATTACATTTCTCCCTAAAAGAATCTGAAAATTGGGGTTGTAACATCCTTCCCCTCTTATAAGAATTTTATCCTAAAAATTCCATCAAGCAAATAAACAATTCAGGATAAGACTTTTCCATGTCCATCATTGGCCCCTTTATGGCTTTACCCTATTCATGGCGCTTCCAAAGAACCTTTATCATCACATATTCTTTTCTCTGGGTTTCTTTCACCTTGCTATCTATAATCTCACAGGTGACTCAAGACATTTTCGCCTCCCTTGGGGTTAACTAGGTCCATTGCTCAGCACATGGATCGAGTACCTCACATAGTGCTCTAAATTGGATACATGGAACTCATCACACATCACATTATCCTGAGGGGTAAGGTTATACACAAGCATCTCCACCAATCCATTCTCAAATGGACCCATGTATCGGGGACTCATCTGTCTCAGCTCTAGCTCAGAGGGGTCGGATTTTCATATCACATATTCTCCCACAGTGAACTGCATGTCAGTCTATTTTGCATCAGCTCACGACTCATTTCGTCCATGGGCTCTCTTTCAGCCATTGCACGATCAAAGCAACTTCACCTGCACACACTGTGGCCCTTTTCCGACCTTCGTGGGGTCCCTTCACCAACATCATCTTAATGAAGTGGTAACCTAGACAACCTCTCTTATAGAGCTTCTTATATCCTGATACTGGCTATGGTGGCTATCATCACAACTTTCATAGGATGAGAACTGTCCCCATATATCACCCTGAACGAGCATATTTGCTCTCATCAGACCCTCTAGTCTGGATCATGCTAACCATTAGTTAGGGGTGATAAACTATACTAACATCAAGTTCTTCATGTACCTACTTCCACCGCATGGATGTGAACCTTTTGGTCATACTCAAGAACCTTTGAACTCGTATCATGGTGTAGTTGAACCATCTCTCGTACATGTAGTTCAACCAGACATGTCTCTTGATAGCACTCTCTCTTTCCTTAGATCCTGTCATCTAGGTAAGGCGATCTACCATAACCCATATTGCACCTTGACCTTCTCTGGTCCATGGGAGACTTGCCACGATATCCATAGTGATGAACTCCCATTCCCTCTCAGGGATTTTATTTTTTATCCTCTCTATCAATATACTGGGTTACTTGTGTTCGTCCTTCACCTCCTGGCTTGCATGGCAACAAGCCACATGCAACATCATCTTAAGCATCCAAAGTACTACTGTCACTTACTATCTTTGTAGTACCACAGTGTATGATGAACTCAAAATCATGATCTCCTATATGTCATGATTCCCCAAGATTGATTCCTCGGAAACCCTAAACCACTCTAATCGGGGTTTCATCACCTTCTTTTCCATAGAACTGCATCTGAGGTTCTACCACCATCCATTTATTGCATCAAGGCCAAGGTTGGCTACCCAAACCACTACTAACTTGTTCAACAGATCTCGTTACATCTGAGTGTTAACAAAACATATCTTCTTTTACAAACTTAGGGTTAACCTAACAACCTCTTCTAGCCTATAGCTAAACTAGGAAGTTGCATCTCAACCAGAGCATCCATTACCACTTCACCTCCTTAGGTGTATGGTAATTTTGAAGGCATACACCTCCATGTATTCCATTTATCATCTCATCTCGCACTTTAGGTCTATCTTGAACAAGAAAACTTTGGTTATCGTACTCAACATTGTATATAACTTAGCTCATGATAAAAACATACTCACAAGATGACTACCTTAGTTCTCTTAGTGTTTATAAACCATCCACATATCATACACTCCACAAGGGTATGCTATCACCTCATTGCAACGTTTCCACTCACATCATCTCTATCCTTGGTGTATGGCATGCGTACTACCCTATCTCTCACCCTTATAATGAGAGGAAATAAGCATTTGGTTGCAGTACAAATACAGAGTTCTTCCCGTTACAATAGTAGAGATGGTACATTCCACATTGCCAGTACACCTTCAAATCTAACTGGAAACATGCAACACATGTTTCCACATCATGAACATCTCTATATCAAGTTTACTTCGATGGAAAACAGGTCTCCAACACACTTGGGTTGTCACACAATCATTAGTCGTCTCCCCTAGGTCTGTAGGGTGCCAAAACTTTTGGGGTCATCCCTCTTCCCTTATGCATCCAGAGAGTGCCCTCCTCATCTGCCCTTTGGGTACCATAAGTTCATGAAGGTGATCAATCTCCTAACTCATGCTCCTCAGACAATGATAGTTGTTACCTCCCGACCATATGGTCTTGTGCAACTAGGGAATTAGGTGACTCCTACTCGCATCGGTCTTATCCCTACCTGAACTTGGAATATACTTAGGATTCTAACATAGTACATGTCCATCTTAGAACCTTACCCAAGTCTCCATCATCTCTATCTACATTCATGGGCTGACTTTCATCCTTTCATAGGGGTCATGGCAACCTACCTACCTTGGTCAGGCCCCATACTAGTTACCTCCACGATAACACATCCACATGCACTTAGAGATGGTTATGTATGGGTCTACAGGCTCATTCTCATACTATGCACTTTTCACTTAACTTCTCAATATCCTATGAGACCTATTTAGGTTACCTCAAAACCAACAAAAATGGGTATACACCCTACAAAAGGGTCCCTCTCCCAGGATGGGAGGAAACTATCTCTTGAAAGCAACAAAGTTCACATATGTCCTTATGTCTAGGGTTTGCATCAACATGAGCATGCTTAACCCAGTCAAAATACTAAGGCATGTAGCTATCAAGAAGTCTCCTTGTAGGTCCTACTTGTTTTCATTCCTTCATATTGGACCATCATCATACATACATATGTCACCAACCTATAAGTTGGGGGGTTCATAAAACATATACATTAAACCAAGGGGTTCCCATTCCTCTAAACATGAGTAGTGTCATGCTCAAATCTATAGAAACTCAAATCTCGTCATGACCATCATGTGCACCAGGTACTACTACTTCCCCTCTTAGGTCTAGGAACCCTAGGTTCACTTCTTATTCAACAACTATCCAACCACATGCTCAATTTTTTAACAATGAACCAAACACGTATGAGGTATATCATGCACTTTCTATTATCCTTCCACTTGAACAACACCTCAGAGATGAGTCCTCCTCAAGGACAACCAACTAGGTATAAGTCCTCACAACTTGTTACTAGACCTCCTTAGGGTCTAAGGAACCCTTCTTCCTGTCCTTAGAAGGTGAGGTAGGCACTTACTACTTCAATAGATTCGTTCATGAAGTCTTTTTCCCTTTCTAGGGTTTGGTCCCTTATGAGGCAACCAAGATATCATCAACCTATAGGGATCATGCACGAGGCAACCTCATCCATCCACCTAGGTCAACCCAATCTCTCAGGATTCCTTATTTCTCAAAGTTTAAGCTTCCAACCTTCTTGCTCGGGTCTTGCTCTCTCTCTCAAAAGCTAACCCTACAACAACCTCACTACTAGAGGTTCTCTCTCTAAGGTGGATCAAACTCACATGCATACACCTATATGGGTGAAACCTATGTTCGCTCAAGATCATCCATAGATCTTTATGCTTATCTCTTAAGCTCCCCAACATGCCCCTTCTGGCCTACGTTTCAACCTACTGTCAGCACTACTGATGTACTCACGGTGCATATTATACCATGATGATATCAGCCCATAGGGTTTCTATAGGTTCTCCACTAACCTCATCAATGAAGGAGTATCCTTCACCCTAACATGTATGACCCTTCCTGGGTTGGGTCCCCAAAAGGTACTAGGTCTGTCAACCTCACATGGCTCAAACTATCCTAGTGATTCAAAACTTCCATCTCATCATGCCATCTCTCCCTAACCACAACTTAGGGTTAGGGTTAGCATCATCCTCATAAGATGTGCCACGTCTCTACCTATAATGGAGGTCTCTACCTCCAAGTCTAACTCTCTACTCATCCTCCTGACAAGAAGGTCTAACCTCAGGTCTCTCCTGAGGGCACGACAACACATTCCATGAAACCTAAGCATGCAACTATTTTTAGTTTATGCTGAAACTATTAAGCTTATGTCCATGACATCTTATTTATGTGCTTTTAATTAATTTGGTGGAGGATTCCTTAAACTTATTATACATACCCTGACCTCAAGAGGGTGAGGAAGAGAGAGAAAAAATCTAAACCTTGGACTCCTTTACAGAATTACGGTTGACAAGGGATGAACAAGATGAGAGAGTCCTACATGTATCTTATTTCGAGTCAAATCCTAAAACATTGGTCAGGCAGTCACACAGATCTAAGAGTTCTCATATTCCAACTAGCAGTGCAGAGGAAAATCTTACTAGCCCCCAGACATTATCCTTTTCTAGACACCTCTGTCTTTCGAAAAATCCTCTAATAACTCCCTCGGGTTCTATAGAGTTTATAAAATTTAATAATTATTAAAGATTAGATGAGGAACTAGTGCGTTGATACCAAGTGTAATGACCCCGCCTCCCAGTAACCCCCAATTAAGGGAGACCAAGAGGTCAGAGTCGTTATCCCAATTTCCGGATCAAAGGTTTGACAAATAATCAATAATAATTATCAAATTCTACCAACTAAACTGAAATGTTGTAATAAAATTACGTTGCATACCTTTTTCAAAAACTTGGATATCTACTTCTATCCACTTCTAGAGTCTATTCTAACTTATCCTCCTTGGTACTTTAATTCTTATTTAATTCCACATGTGCCACTTTATTGTTTGTCCTTTTCACTTGTACCTAAAACACCGACAAACAAAACGTCGGTCAGCATAAACAAATATGTCGGTATGTGGGGGAAACAATAATTGTGAAATTAACTATAACAACATATTGCAGTCAATTATGATTTAACAAACAACTTTACGTTTTAAACATAACTGCTCAATCCATACATACCCTAGTCTCTGTGTTGTCACTGCAGTGGACCAGGATGCTACCTTCCTTATGGTATATCCCCATTAAACCCCTCATGATCCTACCTTATAGGTGAATCAATTTCTAGGGTTGAGTCACATGGCACTACCCATAGGTAGCCCACTCCTTAACTCATGGTGTGCTAAAGAGTCTCATGGCACTACACGTGGGTAGCCCAATTTCTAACTCATGATAACCTGATGTCCCACTTAACAAGTAGACCCTTTACCATATTACCCTTTTCATCATTAGCAAAGCCATAGAGGAGGAGTAGGATCTGAGCCAATCATGTATATATTTATGGTGATAATCATAGTCACTTTATAATTGCATGAAATAATAGTCATCCAAGTAGTTATTTTCAAGCAACTGAGAAAACCTTCGGGAATCACCGTGAAACTAAAGTGATTAACCATAAACGTAACCACATATCTGATCCAGAGCAACTTGATGTCCAAGCAATAATAATCAAGAACAATCAATCAAGCAATCATCAATATCCTGAAATTAATGAATAACATACAAGTGTTATTGTTTTATTCAAAACATTCTCAAGATCATATTCGATTCCACCTTAGGATTTCTAGGCCAACTTTAGGGTTTTATTAGGGTTTTAGCCTCCATTATTCTTGTATCACTTTTAATGCGCTTTTAGTTCACAAACCCTAATTTCAACATCATAGGCAGAATTGAATGTCAAATAAGTCTAATATGCCTCTTTTACGCTAAAAATTCCATCTTTATCTTTTTAAGTCATGTCAAGATCATTAGGCCCAACTTCATCTTTGGTTTCTTTCAATTTGACAACTCATATTTCATATAGTTCAATTCACATATATGAACCCTATTTATCACTAATTTCACATTAATCCACTAAAAACCATAATTACCAAATTAAGGGAATTTATCCACAATTAGGAACTTTTATACTCAAAATATCTTAGAATCATCATATCTCAGCTTCATTCATGGATTTGATCAATTAAATCCTTTAAGAGTCATAATTATCAAAATTAGGGTTTCAAGGCCCATTAAAGCTCATTTATGTACATGGAACCCTAAATTAATCAAATTACCCATAAAGTTCATCCTTTTAGATCTAATGCGTATTTTTATAAATAACATGTTAATATCATCTTTAAACATCTATATAACCCTTCCCAATTCATTAATCATCAAATATTATGCTTTTTCATTAATTAAACCATTAAAGATAGCATCTTTACATAATTTTTGAATTTAGAGAATAATTGGGCTTCAAATATAATTTCTTCATGTTCCTCTTGTTCTGAGGATCAATTTTCATATATAACACTTTGATATATGAGTTACCAATCTTTTCCTCTGATTTTTGCAAGAAAAACAATTATTGACCAATCAAACGATGCCACATTAGCGCTTACCTATTGATCTCGAGTTCACACGGATCCTATAAAATCTCATTTTTACCCTTTCCTTCATTCACAAGCATTGGGGGCACATACTTCAATTGACCTGGGGCTTCTTCTTCCTCCAATCCCATGAGCTACGCTTCACAGCTCCAGGCCGCAGTCAACCCAAAGGTTGACTTGGAGCTACACCGCGCCGAAGCGACATCTGATCGTGCAGAAGCCTTCATCGGTCCCCAACGAACTCACACCCACTCCCAATTCCATCAGAGGCGGCATATTCTAAAAGGACGGAGAAGGAGTTCTCGTGTTAGTTGTAGGGTGGAAAAAGGGGGTTGATACCAGCTTAGAGTAGGAATTTGTAGCAGAGGGGAAACCCCGGAGTCTGGTAGCCTGTGATCGCAGTGAACTTATCTCGTAGAAGGGTTCCTATCATATATATAGCTCTAGGCTGTGGCCGCTGTCCACTGGAAGCAACAAGATTTAGGGAAAATCCCAAATTCCTTCCAAAATAGGCAAAACTTGGTATGAAAAGGAACATTTTCCCCATACAAATCAATTGGAGAGATTTCCAATCTCACACGCCCACTGGATTGCAAGAAAATCGAGTGGGCACTAACAAAAACCGAGCTCATGTTTCTGTTCTAGATCGAGGTAGATGATGAGCAGCCACCATCAGATCTCGATGGAAAATAGGTCTCCAACACACTTGGGTTGTCACACAATCCTTAGTCATCTCCCCTGGGTCTGTAGGGTGCCAGGACTTTTGGGGTCATCCCTCTTCCCTTATGCATCCAGAGAGTGCCCTCCTCATCTGCCCTTTGGGTCCCATGAATTCATAAAGGTGATCAATCTCCTAACTCATAGTCCTTAGATAATGATAGTTGTTACCTCCCGACCCTATGGTCTTATGCAACTAGGGAATTAGGCAACTCCTACTCTCATCGGTCTTATCCCTACTTGACCTTGGAATATACTTAGGATTCTAACATAGTACATGTCCATCTTAGAACCTTACCCAAGTCTCCATCATCTCTCTCTGCATTCATGGGCTGACTTTCATCCTTTCATAGGGGTCATGGCAACCTACCTACCTTGGTCAGGCCCCATACCGGTTACCTCCAAGGTAACACATCCACATGCACTTAGAGATGGTTATGTATGGGTCTATAGGCTCATTCTCATACTATGCACTTTTCACTTAACTTCTCAAGATCCTATGAGACCTCTTTAGGTTACCTCAAAACCAATAAAAATTGGTATACACCCTACAAAAGGGTCCCTCTCCCAGGATGGGAGGAAACTATCTCTTGGAAGCAATAAAGGTCACAAATGTCCTTATGTGTAGGGTTTACATCAACATGAGCATGCTTAACCCGGTCAAACTACTAAGGCATGTAGCTAACAAGAAGTCTCCTTGTAGGTCCTACTTGTTTTCATTCCTTCATATTGGACCATCATCATACATACATATGTCACCAACCTCTAAGTAGGGGGGTTCATCAAATATATACCTAAAACCAAGGGGTTCCCATTCCTCTAAACATGATTAGTGTAATGCTCAAATCTATAGAAACTCAAATCTCATCATGAGCATTAGGTGCATCAGGTACTACTACTTCCCCTCTTAGGTCTAGGAACCCTAGGTTCACTTATGCAACAATTTTCCAACTACATGCTCATCTTTTTAACAACAAACCAAAAATGTATGAGGTATATCATGCACTTCCTACTATCCTTCCACTTGGACAACACCTCAGAGATTATTCCTCTTCAAGGACAACAAACTAGGTATAAGGCCTCACGACTTATTACTAGACCTCCTCAGGGTCTAAGGAACCCTTCTTCCTGTCCTTAGAAGGTGAGGCGGGCACTTACTACTTCCATCGATTGGTTCAAGAAGTCTCTTTCCCTTTCTAGGGTTTGGTCCTTTATGAGGCAACCAAGATATCATACGCCTCCAGGGATAATGCATGAGGAAACCTCATCCATCCACCTAGGTCAACCCAATCTCTTAGGGTTCCTTATTTCTCAGAGTCTAAGCTTCCAACCTTCTTACTCAGGTCTTGCTCTCTCTCTCGAGATCTAACCCTACAACAACCTCACTACTAGAGGTTCTCTCTCTAAGGTGGATCAAACTCACATGCATACACCTATATGGGTGAAATCTATGTTCGCTCAAGATCATCCATAGCTCTTTATGCTTATCTCTTAAGCTCCCCAACATGCCCTTTATGGCCTAGGTTTCAACCTACTATCAGCACTACTGATGTACTCAAGGTGCATACTATACCATGATGATATCAGCCCATAGGGTTTCTATAGGTTCTTCACTAACCTCATCAATGAAGGAGTTATCCTTCACCCTAACATGTACGACCCTACCAGGGTTGGGTCCCCAAAAGGTACTAGGTCAGTCAACCTCACATGGCTTAAACTATCATAGGGATTCAAAACTTCCATCTCATCATGCCATCTCTCTCTAACCACCACTTAGGGTTAGGTTTAGCATCATCCTCATAATATGTGCCATATATCTACCTATAATGGAGGTCTCTACCTCCAAGTCTAACTCTCTACTCATCCTCCTCACAAGAAGGTCTAACCTTAGGTCTCTCCTGAGGGCACGACAACACATGCCATGCAACCTAAGCATGCAACTAATCTTTAGTAACTATTAAGCTTATGTCCATGACATCTTATTTATGTGCTTTTAATTAATTTGGTGGAGGATTCCTTAACCTTATTATACATACCCTGACCTCAAGAGGGTGAGGAAGTGAGAGAAAAACCCTAAACCTTGGAATCATTTACGGAATTAGGGTTGAGAAGGGATGAACAAGATGAGAGAGTCCTACAAGTATCGTATTTCGAGTCAGATCCTAAGACGTTGGTCAGGCAGTCACACAGATCTGGGAGTCCTCGTATTCCAACTAGTGGTGTAGAGGAAAATCTTGCCAGCCCCCAGACGTGATCCTTTTCTAGACACCTCTATCTTTCGGAAAATCCTCTAATAACTCCCTCGGGTTCTACTAAGTTTGTAAAATTTAATAATTATTAAAGATTAGATGAGGAACCAGGTCTATGATACCAAATGTAACGACCCCGCCTCCCAGTAACCCCCAATTAAGGGAGACCAAGAGGTCAGAGTCGTTATCCCAATTTCCGGATCAAAGGTTCAAAAAATAATCAATAATAATTATCAAATTCTACCAACTAAACTGAAAGGTTGTAATAAAATTAAACTATGCATACCTTCTTCAAAAACTTGGATATCTACTTATATCCACATCTGGAGTCTATTCTAACTAATCCTCGTTTGCACTTTAATTCTTATTTAATTCCACATGTGCCACTTTACTGTTTGTCCATTTCACTTGTACCTAAAACACTGACAAACAAAACGTCGGTCAGCATAAATGAATATGTCAATATGTGGGGGAAACAATAATCGTGAAATTAACTATAATAATATATTGCAGTCAATTTTGATTTAACAAACAACTTTACATTTTAAACATATGTCCTCAATCCATACATACCCTAGTCTCTGTTCTGTCCCTACAGTTGACCTGGATGCTACCTTCCTTATGGTAGATCCCCATTAAAGCCCTCATGATCCTACCTAACAGGTGAATCAATTTCTAGGGTTGAGTCACATGGCACTACCCATAGTTAGCCCAGTCCTTAACTCATGGTGTGCTAAAGAGTCTCATGGCACTACACGTGGGTAGCCCAATTTCTAACTCATGATAACCTGATGTCCCACTTAACCAGTAGACCCTTTACCAGATTACCCTTTCCATCATTAGCAAAGCCACGGAGGAGGACTAGGATCTGAGCCACTCATGTATATATTTATGGTGATAATCATAGTCACTTTATAGTTGCATGAAATAATAGTCATCCAAGCAGTTATTTTCAGGAAACCGATAAAACCTATGGAAATCGCCGTGAAACTAAAGTGATTAACCATAAACATAACCACATACCTGATCCATAGAAACTTGATGTCCAAGTAATAATATTCAAGAACAATCAATCAATCATCAATATCCTGAAATTAATGCATAACATCCAAGTGTGATTGTTTTATTCAAAACATTGTCAAGATTGACTTGGATTCCACCTTAGGATTTCTAGGCCAACTTTAGGGTTTTAGCCTCCATTATGCTTTTATCACTTTTAATTCTCTTTTAGCAAACCCTAATTTCAACATCATAGGAAGCATTGACTGTCAAATAATTCTAATATGCCTCTTTTACGCTAAAACTTCAATCTTTATCTTTTTAAGTCAGGTCAAGATCATTAGGCCCAATTTCATCTTTAGTTTCTTCGAAATTTACAACTCATATTTCATATAGTTCAATTCACATATATGAACCCTATTTATCACTAATTTCACATTAATCCACTAGAAAACCCTAATTACCAAATTAAGGGAATTTATCCACAATTAGGAACTTTTATACTCAAAATAGCTTAGAATCATCATATCTCAGCTTCATTCATGCATTTGATCAATTAAAGCCTTTAAGAGTCATAATTATCAAAATTAGGGTTTCAAGGCCCATTAAAGCTCATTTATGTACATGGAACCCTAAATTAATCAAATTATGCATAAAGTTCATCCTTTTTGATCTAATGCATCTTTTTATAAACAATTGGTTAATATCATCTTTAAACATCTATATAACCCTTCCCAATTCATTAATCATCAAATATTAGGGTTTTTCATTAATTAAACCATTTAAGATAACATCTTTACATACTTTTTGAATTTCGAGAATAACTAGGCTTCAAATATAATTTCCTTGTGTTCCTCTCATTCTGAGGATCAATTTTCATATATAACACTTTGATATACAAGTTACCAATCTTTTCCTATGATTTTTGCAAGAAAAACAATTATTGACCAATCAAACGATGCCACGTCAGTGCTTACCTATTGATCTCGAGTTCAAGCAGATCCTAGCAAATCTCATTTTTACCCTTTCCTTCATTCACAAGCATTGGGGGCACTTACATCAATTGACCTGGGGCTTATTCTTCCTCCAATCCCATGAGCTACGCTTCACAGCTCCAGGCCACAGTCAAAGGTTGACTGCGAGCTACACCGCGCCGAAGCGACATCTGATCGTGCAAAGGCCTTCGTCGATCCCCATTGAACTCACACCCACTTCCAATTCCATCGGAGGCAGAATATACTAGAAGGATGGAGAAGGAGTTCTCACGTCAGTTGTAGGGTGGAAAAAGGGGGTCGATACCAGCTTAGACTAGGAATTTGTAGCGGAGGGGAAACCCTGGAGTCTAGTAGCGCATGTTCACGGTGAACTTGTGTCTCAGAGGGGTTCCTATCATATATATAGCTTTAGGATATGGACACTGGCCACTGGAAGCAATGAGATTTAGGGAAAATCTCAAAGTCCTTCCAAAATAGGCAAAACTTGGTATGAAAAGGAACGTTTTCCGCATATGAATCTATTGGAGAGATTTCCAATCTCGCACACCCACTGGTTTGCAAGAAAATTGAGTGGGCACTAACAAAAACTGAGCTCATGTTTCCTTTCTGGACTGAGGTAGGTGACGAGTAGCCACTGTTGGATCTCAGATCCAACATCCCAGATTCCATGCGTCAAAAAGACATTTCTAATCAAATTGAAAATTCGTGACATTTAAGGATTTCCTTTTCATTTTAGGGAATTTTGCAAAAATCATATTTCCCAAACCACATGTCCAATTAATACCAAATTTTAAGAAAACGTCCATAATAAATTAAAATACGTGTGTGCCAAGTTTGGGACTCAAACGCAAAAGTATGAGAGACTTTCCTTCATATCCAAGTTATTACATATAAAGACATATTTCATGCATATTTTATCTCTCCTATTCATTTATTTTACTTATTTGGATTCCTTTTACCATTATAAACCATGTGGACTAGAAATCCCATCCATGATGATTCCATTATCCATATTTCCACATATTTCTTATATTTTCATCATTATCTCAACTTTCCTTCTTAATAATGCTTTATTTGATTTTATCTCTTTCTTATTGCATTATCTTTGCAACTTGGACTCCTTGGTACCCAAGGAACCCCAAAGCTACGAAATACACCCTTGGAGGTTACTTCCTAGCCTTCTAGAGGCTTCTACCTCTTTCTTTTCTCCTTTTCTTAAATATTCATTTATTAATTGAATTTCTTTTTTTTCTTTTGCTTGTTATTGGGCCCAATAGCTAATAAGGCCCTTAAAACAACCAAGCAAGGCTATTTACAAACGAAATTCATGAATTGAATTAAATGACATCATTATTTGTTCATATATTTTTTTTAATAGAAGAAATTACATTTCTCCCTAAAAGAATTTGAAAATGGGGTTGTAACAACATCTCTCTATGGAACTTATATATTATGTGTAGTAGATGTGTGGAATTGTTTGTCATCAAAGGATTCAAATGAAATTTTGATTTCCAAAATGGTAATTTTATTTGGAATTTAATGACATTGTTTCATTTAATACAACATATAAATTTCATAAAAACCTAATTTGGTGTCTCTGTTTTTTATATATAAAATAGCATCTAGGTAGAATTATCCTATCTAGACTACAGTAAAGGAAGTACACTCCCAAAATGAAGTTTACATTCCATTGGGAATATTTTTCAACCTAAAACACATCTAATTAATATATGATACTAATTGAAAATCTATAACAATTTTGTTCATACATTTTTCTTTAAAAAACTTACCACTTTCCTCCGCAATTCCTCAAAAATGAAAAATTATAAATTTTAATGTCATCATCATTATTTTGATTAAAGACAAATTCAATAAAAATGCTATGTTATAGATACCATGAATATCTTCACATGTTTCCTCTTATGAGTTATTGATATTATCAATTTCATGATATGCAAGTTTAGAATAGTTTTGGGGAGATCGGAAATCAAAATTAGAATCTATTTACATAAATTACATCGATACTTGTTTCTTAGAAGGCAAAAGTGTTACACATACTTAATGGAAAATTAGCATGACAATATTAGTTCAAAAAGATAAAAAGGATCTTCTCTCGTGAATAGATATTTTCCAAAGGACCATATAAACCAAATATAGTAATAAAATATACATTGTGATAATCATTATTTAAATAATACCAAAAACAACTTTATATATTAAATATTCTACTAAACAATATAAAAACTAGAACTAATGTTAAAGTTATGTTTGTCATGTATTAGTTAGTCTATTTATGATATTTCACATCAATTAGATAATTCTAAGTTGTCATATATAAATTATAAAATAAATTAACATGATAATTCTAAAATTCACAAATAAATTAAATGACTTATTAATAGTTTCGTTAATATTTTTTTCCTTAAATATTATATGAAACATGTGTTGAATATGTATTATATACATCATAATAAGACTACATATCAAATTTACTTTGTTTCGTTAATATTTTTTCCTTAAATAAAATATAAAACAAAGGACAAAAATACTAGTATATAGGAAAATATTGTTGCTTTAGTTGGTTTGTATTTTTCTAAAAATTTCCTATTGCACGAAATTATATATCTGTAAAACAAAATCAGTCAGACAACAACCCCTGACTCTCATTCTTTCTTCTATAATATATATTGCCTCCTTTCTCTATTTGCAACCCTATTGAGTCAAGTGCTATGTGGAAGGTTACTCACAATTTCCTCTTCTTTTATCCCTTCCCTATTCTTCCCCTCCATCATGAGCATGAAGCAATACCTCCTACCAACATGATTCCATCTTTCCAAAGAAGCATGGAACATCACCAAATCATCATGTTTGCAGTGCACAATCATGACCCACTAGTTCTGACATATTTTCTTAGTTCTTATCCTTACATTGATGGAATATTAAAAGAACACCATGAAAATACATGGTGACATGTGTAAAAGACCTAAGAGTACTTGCAAGAAGCTACGACCACCAAAACCAATGAACTACAACTCAAAGAGTTTGAACACTTGGACAACATGGATTAATGGACATTGAAAACTTGAACCAAACACTCAACCTTCATTTATTCCTTTGACATTCCATAGAATTTTTAAAGCCAATTACTAATCTGTGTTTGTGTCTTATTCTTCAAAAAAAATCAAGAATATGAAGATCTTAATCCATGTGACAAGTCAATGGTTAACCTTGTTTTAACTGGAGAAGATCATGAGTCCATTTGGCTAAGGCTAGTTTCAGCCCTACTTGTTAAAGATCAGATGTCTTCATCTACAAGGCAATAGGTTAGTATTCTATTATTGTAGTTTGAATTTACTAAGAGTTTAGTTAAGCAAATAAATAAAAATAATAATGAAAGATTTACATCATAATTCATATAATATATTATGAATATAGGGTTTGGGGTGACCTTTACCCTGATCTTGTGGTGGATTGGATATTTAGACTTTCAAATGAGGTATGTTGCATCTCTAAATCATATTGAGCAATTTCTGATTTTACTCTCTTAATGTATGCTGCATTTCATATTATTCATATTGAGAAATCACCTACATTCACTCTTTCTCTTGGTCCTTTGGGACACAAACCATATTATTCATATCACCTACTTCCACTCTTTCTATTGGTCCTTTGGGACACAATACCCTTATGCACTTTTCTATTTCTCCTCTGAGAGGTTGAATCATGTTACTTAGATGATATGAATCTTTGTTAGCTATTCTTATTGGACTCTCATTTATATATTGTTCTTCTTATTCTTTGTAGAACCCTAATTTGAGATATTATATTAAATGTGGACTTTTACACATCTTATTTGTGAAGATTGTTGAATATTTATTTATGTGTCCTCTAACCCCACGTTAACTATGGGACGTTCTCATCCTATTATTTCAGATGGGATAGACTTATTCTTGCCTTTATTTTGTATGTCTACAAATAGACTACTTTTATTTGTTGTTTTAGTACATTTGTACTTCTGTATTTATTCGACGTGTGTATTCCATCCTGAGTGTGTGCATTCCACTCGTATATATACAAAGGGTTTGCATATTCCACTATGTTTTCCACCCATATATATACACATATATATACATATATATACATACATATATAGGCTTGAGATTTTATAGGTCTCAGCCCTACATAAATAGAAGTAGTCTAATTATTTTACAAGAATTGATTATCATCTATTATTGTTGTTATATGGCAAGAATTTATCTGTTAATCATATTCTTTTTAAGAAATGTCTCATTAGTAACTTTCTTATCATCATTTTTAATTTCATATTCTTTTGATACCCATTTGGTTGGTACTTTCCTCTTCTATGGGAAGCCTTGTTATATTTTATGTTTTTTTTCCTTATATTGCTCAATCCATATTTTATATGCACACATTGGCCTTTATGTTGATAAATTCCATTTTTGTCTTCTCTTTTTGGGTATGCTTCCAACCCCAAGTTTAGGACTTGGAATACTGGACATGGTGACATGGACCTACTAAGTGGAGTGCTTGGGGATATAGACTTGAGATAGCTGGATATCCCTCTATTGAGATCTTTATATTATTACTTTCATGTAAATCACAAGTGGGAGAATATTATGCACACTTGAAATTTTGAATATAGTCATGATTCATTTTCTACTGCTATAATTTAGTCTTTTGTTTACCATCATTTGAGAAATGCAAAAAAGTTGCACATGTTCCTACATATGTTTTTCAATATGTTTGGAATAGATATATTTAATTATCAAATTTAGTAGGGAGTGGATACCCTATCGGATCCCACTCCTTACAAAATGGTATCAAATCCATAGTTTTCAGGACTATTTCAATTTTGTCTCCCTAATTAGAACCCATACCCTACATAGTCACCCTCTAAGTGAGATCATTACCTTGGGACTGACCAATGACATGGTGAAAGGTTTATCTTAAATCATAAAAGGTACACATAAGAATCATGGTTGGTAAACCCTAATGTGATGAGGCTCTATTTGCTCAAAACCTATGATATACGTTAGTTGAGACATGTATTTTTAAATATAATGAGATTTGACTTGATGATGGAGTTTGTTTATGAGTATGATGAGGTATTAGAATAAGGAGAAATTAAATGGAAACTGTGACTTGGTTTTGCATTGATTTTGGTGCCAATTTTAGGTTTACATTGCAAAGTTTTTCCATAAACTTATTTTTCATTATAATATTATATGTATAGAAAATGTTTTATAAGATTTTATTGAAATAAGTCACAATGAAGATATGTGTGAACTCTTGATAGAGAAACCCAATAATTAGTTGGAGTAAATATCCTAAATCCTAGTTTTGATGTTTCGAGTGACGACTAGGAAGATGTGCCTTGTAATAATGGTTTAGTTGACATGTCCTTCTACACCCAATGATCTTTAGTTTGGAGATGTGAAACTTAGGGTTGGTAGGTTGTAAACACAAGGACCTAAAATTCAATCCTAGGTGGATATGACATGGATGCAATAACACCATAAAAATGTTCATAATTAAGAAAAAATGTACATGTAACCCTAATATCTTTAGGAGTTGTTTGGTTTGGACTATTAAGTTAAACCTTTTAAGGGGTGGAGGAAAGTTTGCTAGTAAAGTAATGATTGCTATATTTATAGGACGAAATCCTCTTTAAGGGGTGGAGTTTTGTAACATACCAAAACCTAGCATCATGACTCTAGAAATAATATTCCTATTATTAGGAGATTATAATTTTTGGTCTTTTAAATTTGACAAAACAGTTATAAAGTTACACCTTAATGAACATTGTTGATGCATATCACATATTTTATGGCAATAGGTTCTATAATGAACAACATATATCATGATACACGCATATTAAAATATAATTAATTATGTGTTAACATGTAATTAAATTCATTAAATATGACAAATATGTTCATTTTGCTAAATAAAATGCAGATAATTGCTAAAATATGTTTTGGTAAGAGATAATGTGCTTTGACATAAAAATTCTTATTCCCATTACCATAAATATAAATAATGTGTTATCATCTAAAATAAATATTGATTTAATGGACTAAATTTTTTAAATAAGTGAAATATAGAAATTTATGCATAATAATACAATGAAATGCTTTTTGATGTGAATTGAAGAAAATATTACTCAAAAAGTGAATTTGTAAATAAAGATATAATTTTTTATAAATATAATGGCAATGAGACAAAAATCCTAATGGTGTCATAATTTATGAAAAGAAATCTCAAAACTTAAATATAATGGTAAAAATATGTTCCTTGGATTCCAATTTGCTTGGGTGCCAAATTTCACTTTATTTGAAAAATAATAACTATCCTAATTTCATTAAGGAAAGAAAATAAAATACTTCAAAATTTGAAAAGAAAATAATAACTATCCTATTTAATGAATTACTTCAAAATTTTAAAATAGTGAAAAAGATAATTTCTTATTGGTCATACACGTCAGTTTCTTAGTATTGAGAAAATTAACATAAGTTGGAAAATTTATTGTTAGTTCCTAGATGAATTACATTAATAAAAGTCCTAGTAATTATTTGAACTAAATAAATATAAGACTTTATGGATTTGGAGTAACATGTAAAAAATAAGAAAACTTACGTTCTAATTTATAAATTTATATTTATATACAATAATATGATAATTCTATAAACTCACACAACATTTCTTACAATACGTGTAGTAATAGATAATTATGATATATATGTATATATTAATGTTTAACACATGCATAAACATCTAACCAAATATTAATGGGTATTTCACACAAGTGGGGCAATTTATGTTTCTCTTGGCTAATGGTTTTTTTTTATCAAAACTAGTATGGTATGTGTAGTAAATGTGTCAAATTGTTCATCATAAAAGGAGTCAAATAAAATTATGATTTCCAAATATGGTGATTGTATATGGAATTTAATCGCATTGGTTCCATTTCATACAATATATAAATTTTAGAAAAACCTAATTTGGTATATCTCTCTCTTATATATAAAATAGAATGTAGGTAGAATTATCCTCTCTAGCCTATCATAAAGGAAGTAGACTCCCATTATGTATTTCACAACATAAAACATATCTAATAAATAAATGAATACTAATTTAAAAATTATACCAATTTTGTTTATACACTTTTCTTAAAAAGCTTACCTTTCCGCTACAATTCCTAAAAAATGAAAATTCAGCAATTTGGTAAACTCGTCATCATTATTTAAATTTTAGATAAATTTAAAAAAAAGCTATATTAATATACCATGAATATCTTAACATGTTGCCTCTTAGAAGTTATTGATATAATATTCATGATATGCAATTTTAGAATAATTTTGGAGAGATTGGAAATCAAAATTAGAATCTATCTTTATATTAATTATATAAATACCTTTTTCTTAAATTGAAATTATGTTACACATACTTAATGGAAAATTATCATGAAAATATGTATCTAAAGAAATATAAAAAGGATATACTACCCTCATGAGTAATTTTTTTGCAAGGGATCATAAAAACCAAATATAGTAACACAATATACATTGTGATAATATTTTAAATAATACCAAAAACATATTTATACATTAAATATTTCACTAAACAATCTAAAAACAAGAACTAATGTTAAATTTGGATTTGTCATGTATCAGTTAGTTTATCTATGATATTTCACGTCGATTGGATAATTCCATGTTCTCATAGTTAATTATAAAATAAATTAACATGATAATTCTAAAAGGACACACAAAAATTAGATAAATTATTAAAAAAATCAAAATATGAAACATATGTCAATTTTGTTATACACATCATAATTAGACTTAATGTCAAATTTACTTTTTTTTATGTTTGTTTCCTTAAATGAAATATAAAACAAATGATAAAAATACTTTAATATAATGAAAAATTGATGCTTTATTTGGGTTGTATTTTCGTAAAGTTTTCCTATCACACTACATTATATATCCACAAAATGAAATCAATTAGACAAAATTACTAACTCCCATTCTTAATTCTATAATATATCTTGCCTCCTTGCTCTATCTAGAACCCTATTGAGTCAGGTGCTATGGAGACGGTTGCCCAAAATTTCGTATTTTCTTCTCCCTTTCCTATTCTTCCCTCCACCATGACCACAAAGTAACACCTTCTACCACCATGATGATCTCTTTCCAAAGAAGCATAGAACATCATCAAAGCATCATGTTTGCAGTGCACAACCATACTCTACTAGTTCCAACATCTATCATTGGTTCTTTTACTCATGTTAATGAATTATTTAGAGAACTCCATGACAATACATGGTGACTTCTACAAAAGACCTAAGAGTACCTGCAAGAAGCTACGACCACCAAAACCATTCAACTACAACTCAAAGAGTTTGGATGTTGTAGACAACCTAGATTCATGGACATTGAAAACTTGAACAAAACCCTTAACCTTCATTGATCCCTTTGACATTCCATATTTGTTTTGAAGACAACTACGTATCTATGGTCGTGTCTCCTTATTCAACAATGATCAATGAATATGAACATCTCAATCCATTTGACTAGTCAATGTTTAACCTTGGTTTTAACTGGAGAAGATCATGAATCTATTTGTCTAATGCTAGTTTCAACCCAACTTGTTAAATATTAGATGTATTCAGCTCCAAGGAAATAGGTTAGTATTCTCTTGTGGTAGATTGAATTTACTAAGAGTTTAGTTAAGTAGATAAACGAAATAAGAATGAAATATTAATATCATAATTCATATAATATATAATAAATATAGGTTTTGGTGTGACCATTACCCTAATATTGTGGTGGATTGGATATTTAGGCTTTCAAATGAGGTATGTTGCATCTCCAAATCATATTGAGAAATTTCTATTTTCACTTCTTAATGTAGGTCGCATTCCATATTATTCATATTGATCAATCATCTACATTTACACTTTCTATTGGCCCTTTTGGAAACAATACCCTTATACACTTTTCTCTCTCTCTCCTTTGAGAGGTTGACTCATGTTACTTAGATGATATGAATCTTTGTTGGATATTCATTTTATTTATATATTCTTATTGAACTTTCATTTATATCTTATTCTTATTATTCCTTGTGGAACCCTAATTTGAGATATTGAATCAAATGTGGACTCTTATGCATCTTATTTGTGAAGATTGTTGAATATTAGTATAGAATGGAAAAAGCTTTATTTGATATATTGGAAAAAGTACAATGCACTCTCTTTTATAGGACAACATAGTAAGAGAGAACCAAGACTAGGCAATATGGGATAAAATAAAAACAAAAGACAAAACATGTCCTACACACATAACAAAACACACAACACAAGATAACAAAACACTCAACACAAGATAACACATAAAGCATACATACTTCTAGTGTAGCAAAGTGAGTCTTAGGAAGTATCTTGGTAAAGATATCAACAACCTGATCTTCTATCCAAAGATAAGGAGTATGAATACGTCTAGAAAGAACTGCTTCTCTGACAAAGTGGCAATCCATTTTGATGTGCTTTGTGTGCTAATGAAAAGTTGGATTGCTGGAAAAAAAGGTGGCAGCTTTATTATCACAGTACATAGGAATAGGATCAGAGTTAGAAATATCAAATTCCTTGAGGAGTTTTTGGACCCACATTAGTTCACAGGCATTGTGAGCCATAGCCCACAACCATGGTCTACTTTTTATTGGGCCATGTATCTAGGTTCCCGTCAATAAAAGAACAATATTCAGAAGTAGATTTTCAGTCACATCAACTACCAACATAATCAGAGTCAGTATACCAGTAAGTTTGTAATGCTCATGTTTGTGATATAGTAAACCTTTTGCAGGAGAAGATTTCAGATATTTAAGAATGTGACAAACAACATCCCAGTGTCATTTTCGAGGTTTGTTCAAAAACCTATTGGCAAGTCCTATAGCAACAATAATGTTATCTATCATCATAGTAAGATAGATAAGCTTCCCAACCATTCATCAGTACTGATGATTACAAAGGTGAGGAGGTGAAGATTCATCATACCAATTGGTATTGGGATTTAGAGGAGTACTGGCAGGTTTAGACTAGAGCATACCTTCTTTAGTCAGAGGGTCCATCACATATTTGTGATGTGAAAGGCATACGCCTAAAGACAATATAGAAACATCAATTCTCGAGAAGTATCTAAGTTTACCCAGATCTTTAGTAATAAAATGTTGTCTAAGATATCATTTGGTAGTTGAAATACCTTTAGAATCATCATAAGACAAAATGATATCATCCACATAAACAATAAGCAAAAGAAGTCTAGAGTTGTTTATTAATAAAAACAAAATGATCAGAATATGAAAACCTAAAATGAAACTTGAATAGTATATGGATTAATTTGTCAAACCACACATGTGGGATTTGTTATAGGCCATATATCGCCTTCCCTAGTCTGCAGACTTTGAAATACTCCCCCTGACTAACAAAACCAAGTGGTTTCTTCATATAAACTTCCTCATTTAGGTCGCCATACAAGAAAGCATTTTTTTAATTAAGTTGATAAAGCAGTCGATCTTTATTGATAGGTATATAGATAAAGAGTTGAGGTGGGCCACCAGAGAGAAAGTTTCAAAGTATTCCACTCCATAGGTTTGAGTGTAGTGTTTTGCTACAAGGAGAGCCTCCGACCATTCGATAGATCAAGTGGTTGATATTTAATAGTAAAGATCCAACGACATCCAACCGTTGGACAATTTTTAGGACGATCAACAAGATCCCAGGTCTTGTGATCTCATAGGTTAGACACTTTTGTTTCCATAGCTTGATGCCAGACATGTTGCTAAAGAACTTATGTAGCATTCTTTGGTACAAAAATAGTAGAAAGAGAAGTAGTAAAACATGCAAAGCTAGCACCAAGATTAGTAGTAGAGTAGAAACTACTAATCAGATGTTGAGTGAAGGAACAAATGCCTTTCCTTAGGCTGATAGGAAGATGTAGGTCACAAAATACTTGGGGGTGTTCTATCCTATTGACAAGGGAGGATTGGTTGTTGATGAGCCAGAGGAGGGTCTGTAATTGGGGGTCTTCTCATGGACACCTCTTCAATTTTTTCAGTGTGATCATATTCTACTACCTCAAGAAGAGTAGGAACCACCAAATCACTAGATAAAGTAGACCCTTTGTCGGAGTAGTACAGTGTGTTTTCAAAGAACACAACATTTGCACTCACAAACCATTGTCGATTGACATGATCATAATATCAATATCCTTTTTGAGTTTGGGAATATCCCAGAAAGATACACTTAATGGAGTGGGGGTAAAGTTTAGATATCCCAAGGTAGAGATTCTTAACAAAATAGGTGCTACCAAAGATGCACAGTGGAATGGGAAAGAACGATGCATCGGGGTAAAGAAGAGTGATAGGGACCTGATTATGTAAAACAAAAGAAGGCATATTGTTGATTAAGTACAATAATGTAGAATAGCTTCAGTACATAAATGTTTAAGAACATGATAGTGAAGAATAAGAGTGTGTGCTAGTTCAAGTAAATGACAATTCCTCCTTTTTGCAACAACATTTTATTGTGGTGTGTAAGAGAAAGAAGTCTAATGAATGGCACCCCAAGAATTACAAATATGATCATGACATTTTTGCATAAACTATAAGGCATTATCAGTTTGCAGGATTTGCAGTTATGAATAAGGTTTGGATTTCAGTGAAAAAGGTGGTAGTAGTATGTGAAATTGTACTACAATCCTTTAGTAGAACCAACAAAGTTTCCCTAGAATAATCATCAATAAAGGTCATCAAATAGCTATATCCAAACAAGCTAGAAACAGAACATGGACCCTGAATATCAGCATGAACAATGTCAAACAAATTTTTAGAGCTAATTGTTTGCTTCTTATGAAAAATAGCCCAAGTTTGTTTGCCAAATTGGCATGATTTACACAAACATTATTTCTCAAAGATATTTAGAAATAAACAACAAAGTTTAGTAGTTGAAGGATGATGTGGCCATTCTAGACTAGTCATGGAGGTAGATAAAAGAGTGGAAGAAGATTGTGGCACATCAAGGAAGTATAGTCCATCTGGTCCCTCATAGCCCAAACCAATCCTCTTCCTGGTACGGAGATCCTGAAACACACCACCCTTAGGGTTAAAGGTAATCGAGAATTGAAGGCTCTCAATGTTTTTACTAACAGATAGTAGATTAAGAGGAAAGCATTGAACATATAAGATAGATTTTAAGGGTAGATTTTTAGACAGATATATAGTTCAAACGCCATCGATGGCAAAATGAGTCCCATTTGCAATAGTCATAGGAACATTTGTATTCTTAAATAAGGTAGTGAAAAGTTTTGAATAGCCAGAAATATGGGTAGATGTGTTGGATTCGATGATTCATTTATTTTTACCAATAGTAGTAGGAGATGCAAGTAAGGAAGGAACATCCTTCTGTAGTAGTTGTTGGTGGGGATAGATGCACTTGGAGGAGTTTTTTCAAACTCCAAGAAAATCCACTCAATTGTGGGTTGAGTAGAGCCTGAGGCAATAGTAGTTGAGTCTTCACAAACATCAGAGGAGACTTGATTCTCCCATGCAGGTTTACCTTGATTTTTCGATCATTGGTCTGCATCGTTATTTATGCGCCCACAGAAGTTGTAGAGGTATTTGGAAAATGGGGGTCAAGGTTGACCTCATCTAGGGCCAGGAGGAGGACCTCTTCTAGGAGCATGTCCATCATGGCTTTGACCACAACCATATCCACATCCTTGACCAGAATCAGGGGAGCGAACCACAAGGATTGAGTGATCATAAAAAGTAGCAGGTAGAGAGGCCATAGAAGGAAGGAGATGAACGCACTTGAGAGCGTCCCTTAGTGTAGGTAAGGGTTCACTGGATAAGATTTTCTCTACCCCACCTACAAATGAATGAGTAAAACTAGTCAGAAATTAAACAAGATGAAGTTCATCATGCTTGCCTTGAACTTCTTTGATATCAACAGTGAGTGGATGATATACATCAAATTCGGTCCAAAGTGTTGAACACTAGTTGCAATGGTTTTCCTAGATAGTCATCAATGGAATAGTCCATTTTAGCCAAGTTCTTGAAGATCTCAAAGACCTTCTTTGGGTTTTGCTGACATGAGTACACATGGGATAGTTGATCCCACATGGCTTTGGCATTTTGCAGACAATGAAGACACCAATTGATCTTTGGTTCAACATTGTTCACCATCCACGTCATCATGCCAAAATCTTAATTGTCCTGTTGGTAGTAGGCCTATTTGGCTTTGTCTTTTACTGATACATCAAGAGGATCCTTACTAGCAAAAAAGATATGAGAGTAACTTCCTTGACATTTGACAGAGTTCGAACGATGCCACCCAAAGATTGTAATATGATCCATCAAGTCTCACGGTCGTGACACACAAGTTTCATCAAGGATTTGTAGTCTCCATGGAAGCCAGAAATGTGGCACTCACAAAGATGAAGTAGAAGTGGTACAAAAAGGTAGATATGGATGACAAGATCTTAGAAACTCATAGTGGAGCAACAACAGTAGAATAGGAGTAGTAGGAAACATCATCAAAAGTAGATCCAAACAACCTGCATATTAGTAGAGAAAGCAACAACCAAATCCAAATAGATACAAGGAGCCCACATAGGGGCAGAAAATAGAAGCAAAAGATTTGGATCAATAGATATGAGAAACCCACATAGGGGTAATAGAAAGAAACAATAGATCTAGATCAATAGATCTTAGATTACTAGATTTGAGAAACTCACATAGGTGCAGTAGATAGCAGTAGTAGATCTGAATCAATAGATCTGAGAAATGCACAAAGGGGTAGCATAGAGAGGAGGAATGACCTACTCCTCCATGGTAAGAGATTCAATCCACCATGTAGCGTAGGGAGAAGGAGAGGTGATACTTTTAGGTTTTCAACTTACCATTTTGGGACTAACTAGAAGAGGAAATGACAAAATACAAGTTGGAGGGATGGAGGTCAATGGGTTATAGGTCGATGGTATGGGGGTTGATGGGGGTGGGATGATGTGGAAGGTCGATGGGGTTATAGGTTGATGGCGATGATGGAGGGTGAAAGTTTGGTCAATGGGTGGAGGTCGATGGGTGGAAGATGATAGGTTGGGCGATGGGTGGAGGTCGATGGGTGGAACATGTAAATGGGTGAAGGTGGATGGTGGAATATGAAAGGTTGGTCGATGGGTGGAGGTCGATAGGTGGAAGATGATAGGTTGGCCAATGAGTGGAGGTTGATGCGTAGAATATCAAGTGTTAGTCTATGGGTGGAGGTCGATGGGTGGAAGTGGAAAGGTTGGTCGATGGGTGGAGGTCAATGGGAAGGTGGTGGTAATGAAGATTATGGATCAGAAGGGATGACTAGGTGGTGGGGATGGTGGAGATGGTGGAAGTGGTGGAGGTATTCTGGGTCAAACGTAGGGGAGGTGGGGTGGGTTAATGGTATGGCTTAGGGAGGATCGAACACGGTTGATATCATATAGAATGGAAAAATCTTTATTTGATATATGGAAAAAAAGGTACAATGCACTCTCTTTTATAGGACAAGGGAGTAAGGGAAAACTAGAACTAGGAAATATGGGATAAAAGAAAAGAAAAAGACAAGATAGGTCTTAAGCACTTAACAAAACACACAACACAAGATAAAAAAACACATGACATAGGATACCACATAAAGTATATATACTAATAATTGGTTTATGGTTCCAATGACCGCACATTATAACTGTCGGATGTTCTCATCATGTTATTTCATATTGACTAGACTTATTCTTTCCTTTATTTTTCATGTGCGTGCAAATAGACTAATTTTATTTATTGTAGTAGTACATCTGCACTTCCATAGTCATTGGATGTGTGTATCCCATACCGAGTGTGTTTATTCCACTCATACATATACAAAGGGTGTGTGTATTCCACACAGGGTGTGTGTTTTCCAACCATATATATATATATATATATATATATATATATATATATATATATATATATATATATATATATATATATATATCGACACACACACACATATCTATATATATATATATATATATATATATATATATATTCTTGAAATGTTATGGGTCTCAGCCCTACATATATAGAAGTAGTCTAATTGTTTATATATATATATATATATATAGACACACACACACACACACACACACACACACACACATATATATATATATATATATTCTTGAAATTTTATGGGTCTCAACCCTACATATATAGAAGTAGTCTAATTGTTTTACAAGCACTGATTATGATCTATTAATGTTGTTATATGGCAAGAATTCTTTTGTTAATCATATGGATTTTAATAAATGCCTCATCTATCATTTCATTATCATCATTTTGAAATTCAGATTCTTTTGATACTCATTTTCTATTAGTAAATAGGAATCCCTCCTTTGAGTTAGCGACTTTGTGAGCCGCCCTAGCAAGGTAAACCCGAGGGCCCCACTCCCTCCTACAACACTTGGGATCTGGGCATCATTGGTCATCCGATGCGATGGGACTAATTCACTGTCGAGTGGGTTTTCCAAGGATCAAACTCGGGTTCCTTTGCAGGGAGTTAACGAGACGCACCACTTGAGCTATCCCTCTCTAGCTCTTTTGATACCTATTTGGGTGGTACTTTCCTCTTATATGGAAAGTCTTGTTATATTTGATGTCATTTTTACTTATATTGCTCAATCTATATTTTATATACACATGCCAGCCTTTCTGCTAATAACATTTATTTTTGTCTTCTCTTCTGGAGTATGCTTCCAACCTCAAGTGTAGGTCTTGGAAGACTAGACATTGTGACATGGACTTGTTAGGTGGATCTCTAAGGGAGATAGATGTGAGATAGCTGGATATCCCTCTACTTAGAAACTTATGTGGTTTCTTTCATGTAAGCCCCAAGTGGGAGAATATAATGTACACTTGAAAAATAGAATATAGTCATGATTCATATTTTGCTGCTTGGTTTGGCCTTTTGTTTACCATCATTTGAAAAAAAAAAGTTACACATATTCTGACATATGTTTTTAGTATTTTTGGAATAGATGAAATTATTTCTCAAATTTACTAGGAAGTAGAACCTCTCTCTCGTCTCACTCCTTACACTAGGCGTCAGAGGGAGTAGTATAATAAGAAATACTTTTCTATGTGGTTTAAACCTAGGTACATTGATTGAGGACCGTCAGAATTCACCAACCATACTATTTGTTGTTGGCTCTCGAGGATCATTTAGATTCTAGGAGTGTGCTGCCTTTATTCCCCAAACCCTACTATTTTACTCTACTAAACGACACTACTTGTCTTCATCCTTCTAATCCCCTCAATTGGGTGGACTCTACCAAGCCATGCTCACAATCCCTTCATTTGTTAGACTCTACCATATAAAAACCTAAAAGGGCTCTCTCAAACGCTAGAGGTGCCGAATATAAAACAAAGTTTGCATCACATCTTTCAGCGGATTGTGGTGTGAGAAAACAAAGCCTATTCTAGCTTATCATTGCCTTAGAGTCATCAAACTAGGCATATGGATCATCTCAAGAGGTTGTAGTTGTTGAACTGCAATGCCAACAATAGAGCTTCAATTGATGAGAGGGAGGCAGTGTTGTTGTGGCTAGACATGTTATGTGTCCCAAGCAGCAAGAATAATGAAGGGAATTATATTGTAGGTCCATCCATGTTGATGAGTGACGATGAGTGATAGTTCCAAGTCATTCCCACATGCGCTATATCTCGAACACAATCAACAATGGATAGTTTATGTCAATCCTGTCGACAGATGTGACACAGTATCCCTCAATTAATCTCTGTAAAGACTAGAATAAGCAATCTTGTAGTGCAGATGCAAGCTCAACAATTTCGGGCAACCTACTTACTTTTGAAAATGTGCACTTCATCCTTTCTGACGTACTATTCCTAAATTTCAATCAGAACAACGTCGACGTAAACAGACCAACAACATCTATGTGATCTAGGGTGTCGGTAAATCCTACTTCACCTCAAGCAGGTAGTATAGTTTCGCAAGTCGCATGACACTCAACCATTTAGTATCAGTGACTATGCATGGTGGGGACCATGGTCATTGACAGAAGGAATATCTGAGAGAACGGGTGCAGGCCTTCGTGGGAATTCACAAAATACATGAAGCTTTGTGGTAATAACTTATGTTCCTTCTAGTTGGCCTATTCCAGGTGAAGTGCACCAGAGGACATCAACAGTAGCAGACTCTGGCATGGAAAGAAGACCACGACAAGATTTTTTACCCTTCAAACATCACTTACTGCAATTGGTAGTTGATTTACGCCTATCCTATAGGAGGCCTCCTATAGAAAAATGGTAGGAGACCAATCAAAAAAATTTATAGTATTAAAGAATTTGTTTAATGCTGAAAAAATAATTTATTTCTCTATTAGTTTTTTTATGAGTTGGGTTTTTGGTGTTCTAATTGGTTGTCCTATACAATAAGTATAGGAGGTCTCCTATACTACCAGTTTTGGTTGATTTACAATGTCCTATGGTAAGTCGATCACATACAAACTCTCTTCAGCTGATTTTGTATCATTACGAATTCTTCTCTTTGGGTCTATTAGTGAACTCATGGTTTGTTTAATGCATAAAGGTTATTATCTTAATTTGTGTAGTTCATGCTTCGGTTTTTTTATGTTGTTGAAGTTATATGTCGATACTTGTGGAATCGTTGTCATCATCTATGAGTATATTGTTCTAGAATTTGAATATATCGTCGGCATTCATTATTTAGAAAATGAAATATGTGAGCCCCACAAATTTTGTTTTTTGAATATTGGCATGCATGTCTCTCTTTGACAAAACAAAAGGGCAACCATGTAGCTTTCCAGAGAAATAATACCATGGTTTAAGTGAAGTTGAATGCTAGACCTAACGTATTTTCTTTACCATGTTTTAGTCATATACTATTGAATTGACTTTGATATTAAATTGAAAAAAACATTGTTGCCCTCATTGTAGAATGTTAAGATTGAGTATTTGTCATAGGCTAAGTTTTTAATATGTGATATTTGTAGCTTGTACTTAATATTGTTATATTTCTATGAAATTTACGTTAGCTCGCATAATACATAGCGTAAATATGGAGTGCATGGTTGAGGGGCACTATCACCCAAGAATATAATGTATTCATAAGATATATCAAACTACATTAGCAAACCTACTGCATCATTGAAATATGGACCAATTAGGCAATATCCAACCTAATCGGTGCATAAGGAGCTTCCCTATGCATGGAACCACAATGATTATTGGAATGAAAAAATGCTTATGCTACAATCATAAAGCTATTATACAAGTAGTGCATTATTGGATACATAACCTTTCTATATAAAATTATATTGATTTTTATTATGACAATAATATAACATTTGATTATTTATAAATGCTAGATAATTAATATACTTCATCGTCTACTAATGCAATACATTGAAAAAATGCAAGTATCCTATCAATGTAGATTTATCTATATGAATGAGATGATCCGAGTACCCTTTTAGATAATATGTAGGAATATAGATATTTTTATTAATTATGGCTGATGTTGTGACTCATGTAGAGTTTATAATAGTAATTATAAAGTAGTATTTTTGTATAGTTATGTATAATAAAGAAACGATACATGATTGGCAAATTTCCAATTCTACTAATTAATATCACATGGAATTCTACTTGATATGTTGCATGAATCCATGAGAAAAAATGAATTAACAATAATTTTTCATTAAACATATATGTCTATGCCAACACATGATACTTTTATATACCTATACTAGAACTCAAACAAGATTTATCTTATGTTACATTGATAGATGTATAAGTTGAGTTAGCATCACACATCCAAGTAGATCTACTTTTTCTTGACTTTTGTATGGTGGATATGAGGTATTACATTAGAAATAATTTGTGACGAAGGAAAAAAATACTAAATTAGGTCTTTTGAATGCAAAAATGGACTCTTATATATTTTTAAACAAGGAATTCCTCAAACATTTTGGTTTTAAACATGAATCAGTTATAAATGTTGATTAATACATTATGGTTGTTTAACGACCTCATTTTTTAGAAACCCCAGTTAAGGAAGTCCAAAAATATGAGATCAACTATATAAAACTTTCCCAAGGATCCAAATTCTAATCAAATAACAAGTAATAGAAAATAATTTTATTAATTCTCAATTATCATTTACAAAATGCTCACATGAACTTTCACCATAAGAATTACAACATATGAGAAGAAGTAACGAGCTAATCCTCCTTATTTATTTTAATTCCTACGTGTCATTTCATCTTGTTTATCATGTCTCTAAACATCTTTATACTTAGCATGTGCCTAAATCACAGACAAACGAAAGTACGGATCAACGTATCAAAATATATTGTGTATGTGGGGTGCATGCAAAAGTATAAAGATGTTTAGAAAGATGATAAACCATATGAAATGACATGAAGTTATTAGACTAAGTAAGGAGGATTAGCTAGTTAATTATTCTTATATATTGTAATTTTCACGGTGAAAGTTTATGTAAGCATTTTGTAAATGATAATTGTGAATTAATGAAATCATTTTCCATTACTTGCTATTTGATTAAAATATGAATCCTTGGGAAAAAATTTAGGTAATAGATCTCATCTTTTTGGCCTTCCTTAATTGAGGGTTGTTAAAAAGTGATGTTGTTACATTTGGTAATAGAGTGCTAGATTTTTTAAATAATATTTAGTAGTTTATAATTTCAAGTAATGTGTAGAAATATGAGGGAACTATTAAGCTATTTTCTAAATACGATTGTGTTTAAAAGGGACCATGATTGTGGGCTAGAAAATTTTCCCTCCACAACGCTAGTCGGCTTACGCGGACTCCCAGGCCTGTGCATCCTACCTGGAAAAAGTTGGATGATTTTGCCCAAAGTAAAACACCTTTAGGTTTTCTCCTAATCTTGATTCATCCACTTCTCACCCTCTTTTTTTATAAAGGAACTTCTCTCCTCATTTGAATTTAGATTTTTTGAGAAAAAATAGGATTAAATCATCCTCCTCCGATTAACATTCTTAAATCATGTATCATCTCTAGTGAGTTATATAACATGGGGTGAACAAAATCATCATGGGATGATGGGTGATCAGGTTGGGATAGGAAGATCACCTCTGACTAAGTTGGGATAGGATGGCCTATAAATTTCCACTGAATGGACCAAGACCTAAAGAGAGAGACCCCATAAAGAGTCTCCCCTAAAGAGAGGGAACACAATTGGAAAAAGAGGATAAGTGTCACAGAATCATTTGTTATCCAAATCCTAATTCCAAAGGACTACAAAGTCAATGGTGATAGGACCTAGGTGTCAGTCCCTAGCATGGTATTATCAAAGAGTAAATGCAGAAGCATAAAGCTTAGCATAAATTAATAGATAACAAGATAAAATCACCAACCTTAATCTCAACATTCAACAATTAAACAACATTGTCTTATTACAGGCTTTCAATTACATATTCAAGAGTACAATTTTACCAGTCTACTCATGTATACTAGGGATCCTACAATAAGTACACCTGACATAGCTCACCAAGCCCATCAACTTCTAGCCATATCTGAACCTATAAAATATGTGGAACAAGGCGGGTCAAGCACACGAGGTGTCGAGTATAGGGCTAAAAGATACATATACATAAGATTTGCATAATTTGAAAAGATTCACAAAAGTAAATGAGAAAGAAATAAACAAGTTAAGTATTTAGAAAAATGAGAGATCGCATTTTATATCATTTCACTCCAATTATACCATCATTTCATACATTCATCAATATTATGTATTTGTAAGGCCTTTTATGGACAACTTCTCACTGGAAGAGTCTAGGAGGGTGCTTAAGATTAGCCAACCCTTTTATCAACGATCTGCCCTATCGTGATAACTCATGTAGGGCACCCATCCTCATGTCCACCCAAAACTTTTAGGCAGGTGCATGAGGTTTGTATAATGGAGTTTCTATGTTATGTTTGCACGTTATAAAAACACGATTCGAGACAAACATCAAGTGCAATACTAGAATACTACATGACAATGTTTGAGTAAGTAAACAAGCATACATATCTATCACATTTTAGGCAAGAAATCCATAGTCATATAATTATTAAAGCCTGTACCTAATTTAGAGATTCTTAACTTAACTTATCCTTGACCATCTAGCCACAAGAAACACATGATTAACCATAAGATTACATTCATAGATTAGATTCTCATCATTAACCCTAACTAGATTCATTAGGGTTTTGGCCAATTTAGGTTCAACGTTTCTTACTTACACGTTTGATGATCTTATATCAATTTATATATCATCAGGGAGGTGTGGTATGAGTTTCATGGGATTTGAATGTTGCATTCATTTCATGTGGTCATTACAAGATTTTATGTCACTTTGGTATATTAAAGGTCAAAGGACTCATAATAGAGAAATCAAGGTCAAGTGTCATCAAGAGATGAGAAACAATCATACAATATGGTTTAGGTCAGCAAGATAAGGACATAAGGAGCATAATCAAATATATGTGGATGCCCCCTAGGGTCCAGGCATCAAAGTCCAATATCAGTATCAACATATCCACATAGATTCAATCATTCACATATGCCATCAAGGTTCAACATGTGACTAGGGTGGGACATCCACATCCAATATATAAATAAGATAAAGGATTTCTTGATTTGAGAGAATGGACCATAAGAAAAGAATTCACAACCATTCTAGAGCATAACACAATTTGAGACATATAAAGCACATGAGTGGAATAAGGTAGGTTGTGATGCTATATGTATCTCACACTGCATAAGAGAGATGGACCATAGTCATTTGAGTCATAAGGTATCATTAAATTTCTTATTTCATATATTTAAAGGAGTACAAAGCATAAGTTAGGTCAAACCTAACATTACTTTAAAGTATAACCCAACATTCACATAATAGGGTACATTTATGCATTTAGGACCACATAGAATAAAATGGGATAAAGGGAATTAGGGTTGATTCTACTATCATAGAGAGATAAAAGTTTACTATTTTGAGGTTGATTAGGAATTATTCAATCATTATGAAAGAAAGACCATCAAGTTAGAGCAAGGTGCCTCATATATATAGGTTTATATAAGTCAAGTGCATTAGAGTTCATCATTGAGCAATAAGGGTGAGTAGGATTCTCATAATTCTCAAGATTCATATAATTTACTGATTTGAGAGCTAAAGAGTATATTTAGCATCTAGATCCGAGATTTAAACATAATCATGCATTAACTATGGTCATAGGGGTCAAAGATCACATGTTTACAAAAAATAGGGAAATGGAAGATGATTCAGGGTCTAAAAATGTGTCAATGTTGTAGATATTTTTGAGAGGATCAATTTGATATATTTGTTGCCCTATTTGGACAAAGGAGGAGGAAGTTGTTATTTTTACAAAAATTGCATCCAAACATTTATAGAAGGTCGAAACAGGGCATTATCATCATTTCTTGCTCGATTGAGGCCCTTGCATTTCGATCATGTGGTCGGTTGAGGCACTTTGCTCACACGTCCACTCCCTAGACCCACCTTTAGGTGTCACCTAGCCATTGTTGTATGTGCCCTCGTTGGGTGTTTTCCACATGCCCTCGACCAAACTTGCCAGAAATGCTACAATTGAGGGATGATGGCTTCCGTTATGGTTTTCCCCCTCGCTCTTACGTGGTGATGCATCACTAGTTGGTCGTGGTTAACCTTCCTTCACCCCCCATGAGAAGGGGAGAGAGAGTCAAGGTGTGTGGTGGGTATGCATCCAGTCCGTCCTCCTTCCCCGATCAACGGCTCATGGACATCGTCCTTGTGGAGCTCTGCTCGAGCAACACCATGGTGGCTAGGCCAGCCAACGTTGGTGGTGAGTTGAGCACAGAGGCCTTAACCCACTAGAGGATTGGTCATCTAGTTTTTTCGTGAGATATAAAGGCCATGGATGGTCTTTGAGTTATCCAAATGCTTATGATTCTCCCCAGACCAAGGGATTCAAGGTGGTGGTGGTTAGGGTTTCGAAGAAGGGAAAACAACGACAAAAGGAGGTTGTAGACCAAGGGCATCAAGAGGAAAACTGGGGGAAAAGAAAGAGGAACTTCAGTTGAAGGGGAAAATGTTCTATTTGGGAAAAAAGTGTGGGAAAGGGTGCCTGTTGGTAGTGATTTGAGGGGTAGGTGAAGGCATTTCCATTGTCGTTGGTGGTGTGTACGAAGGAAGACACACTCTTAGGCGTTAGATGAAGGGGTAAATCGGTGGGATCGAAAATCAACACACATGATCACCCAAAATAACCCGAATGGTTTGGCTTGTTGACATGGAAAAGATGGAGGGTGCCAACTTTGTTGGGCCTCAGACCTAAGATTGGGCCCAGAAAGGGTCAAAATTTCCTAAATTCAAGTAAATCACATGTTATTTGACCCGATCTTCATTGGTTCATAACTTGGGCTTTGAAAGTCTGATTGAGGTGATTTTTGTGTTGTTGGATCATAGTTGAATCATCTACCTCATTGTATATATATTAGAGCATGAAGATCATATAGAGAAGGTGAAATTCCATTTTCAAGATGGTGACATGTCAATGAATGGTACACACTTCAATTTCTCAAATTAGAGGCACAATTCATGAAATTAGTAATTGAGGTGATCAAATTGGGTCATGACACATTCATGTAATGTGATTGAAATTAAATTGAGTGAGATGGGTATCTTGAAGAGAGAGAATGATTATAATAGATGAGTGAGGAAAACCAGGTCGTCACATCCTTCCCTCCATCAAAAAATTATTGTCCTCAAAATTAGTCCAAGATCAAAGTTAAAAGTCAAAGTCAATATCCATTGGGTCTATCCAACCATGGTTGCCAAGGCCTTCCACACAATGGGATATGCATTTAGGTTATAATCATCAAGGGTGTACTCATACTGATTATATACACATTTACTTAATGTTCCATCATATTATGACATCATCATGGCATTGGGGTTTTCCCATCCCTTAGTATCCCTACATTAGGGTTCTTATTCATATCTGCACACAAGACTAGGGCATATAAAAAAATATATGTTATCAATTCTCAAGTGAACATGTTCACAATCATGTCTTCTACATGAGATCATCATTGAATGTGTATAATTCATCCTTATACTAGATTTCATGCATGTTTTAGTTTTCCCACAAAAATCTATCCATTTTGATCAATTAAGTTCATCATTGTTCATTTTTGGGTATGAAATTAAGCATTGTATTCCTAATCATTCAAGCCAACATCTCAAGACATCATCATATGGAGTTTATGATTTCAAAACTACATATTTCATGTACAGTATGATTTCAAATTAGGTTTATTACATGGGAGTTACTTATCGTACATATATCGAGTTTTAATGTAAGTGAACTATATCTCATGTATCAAGCATAATCTAAGGAACAACATTATCATTGATGTCGAGGTTTAAAATTACCTCACTTGTGTCTCAAAGGAGCTCCACAAGCTCAAGCCACTCAAGCTAACACCTATCTTTATCAAGCCAAACATGCTAACCACCAACATCTACCCATACCAAAAATTTACCCCACATACCAAAAGAGAGAAACCACTAGATTCTTTTGCATCACACCACTAACCCAAGTATGAGGCTCATCATGGATATCACACATCATGTACATCATCTTAGGAACTTGGGACATCTCCCTCACCTATATATCAAACATCATATATTCAATTGACTCTTCCTCTAGGGTTAGATAATTTCATAAGAAATCTTGGGTTCAACATCATCAAGGAAACCACACACTAGGGGAATGAACTCATATACTTAGAGGTAATCTATCTAGGGACTCATTTACATGTATTTCATCATTCATATTTTTCAACATTTCACATATTTTGGAGTTTAGGCACTCTGGCCTTCTCATGTGACGGGTCGACTTGTATCAAGGAGTCACCCTTTTCGTATGTCCAATGCTAGAGGTCCTCCTTCATAGAGAGATTGAGGCCCTTGTTGGTCACAAACCATATAACACATATCGTATATCAACATGTACAAGAGTAGGCACAAGTAATCATGCCAACCCACTATCTATGTTTGTCACATCGACCAAGTCATATGTACCATACATGGTTCTAGGTCTAGCTAGGGTTGCATGGTCAAACTCATCTCATATCATTAAACATAACTTGAATCATCTTGAAACATCTCATAACACCACGTCAACATCATCATCATCATCACGGTCATCATCATCATCTTTGTCATCATCAAAATCATCAACTTAGGTCATCTAGGCTAGTCACTAGCCTAACCTTTTTCATGGCTCTAGATAACTATGGAGACTACAACTAGAATCTAATCACTCTCATCTAGACTTGATGTTACACCTCTTTCTCTTAGGCTACATGGACACACACTCCCTTTCTGTATGTGGTAACATTTTTCATATGTACATATACTAATACTTGAAATAGGTTTTCTCCATCATTGAAAAAGTTCATGAAAACCACCATATTCCATTCCAATAAAACTAAGGACAAAATGAGTTAACACTCTCATTAGGCCATTTAGTATCATGACACCTAAAGAACTAGAAAGAACATGGTACACACCTCTGTAGCTACCCTAAGCACATGCCACGAACATATGTCTAGGGTTGTAGTAAGGTCTCACTTTTCTCACATTCCTGAACCCACAACCCATACTACAAGACAGAAGGAGGTGAAAAGAAAGGGTTCTAAGAAATACACAACTCCACACCTAGTTCTAGAACATCTAGGTTCTAACCTAGAGGTGAAGTCACTTAGTCCACAAAGGACAACGCCTTAAGTTTCTAAGTTTGATATGTAAGGTTATGTTTAGTTTTTGTTTCATGTGAGAAAGGTTTGGAATAGTTATTGTTTATGAGTTTGATACCATATATCATGGAACCATTTGTTACCCAAATCCTAACTCCGAATGACTACAAACTCAATGGTGATTGAACCTAGGCATCCGTCCCTAGCATGGTATTGTCATAGTGTAAAGGCAGAAGTGTAAAGCTTAGCATACATGAGAATATAACAAGATAAAAGCACTAATCATAATCTCAACATTCAACAAAATATATTAAACAACATTATCTTATTACAAGCTTTCAATTTCATATTCAAGAGTAGAATTTTACCAATCTTCTCATGTATACTAGAGATCCTAAAACAAGTACACCTGATATAGCTCACATAGCCCATCAACTTCTACCCATCTTTGAACCTATAAACTACGTGAAACAAGGCGGGTCAAGCACACGAGGTGTCTAGGATATGGCTAAAAGATACATATACATAAGTTTTGCATAATTTGAAAAGATTTGTGGAATTCAATGAGCTAGACATAAACAAGTTAAGTATTTAGAAAAATGAGAGCCCATTTTTTGCATCATTTCACTCCAAGTATACCATCATTTCATGCATTCATCAATATCATGCATTTGTAAGGCCTTTTATGGAAAACTTATCACTGGAAGAGACTAGGAGGGTGTTCAATATTATCCAATCCTTTTATATCCACCCTATCTTGATAACTCAAGTAGGGTGCCCAACCTCATGTCCTTACCCCAAAACTTCAGGAAGGTATGTGAGGTTTGTATAATGGAGTTTCTATATTATGTTTGCAAGTTATAAAACAATATTATGAGATAAACAATGAGTACATACTAGAATACTACATGACAATATTTGAGCAAGTAAACAAGCATACATATGTATCACAATTCAAGAAATAAAGCCATAGCCATATAATTATTAAAACTCATACCTTATTTAGAGATTATTTACTTAACTTATCCTTCACCATCTAGCCACAAGCAACACTTGATTAAGAATAAGATTACATTCATATATTAGATTCTCATCATTAATCCTAACCAGATTCATTTTAGGGTTTTGGCCAACTTAGGTTAAAAGTTGCTTACTTACATGTTTGATGATCTTATATTGATTTATATGTCATCAGGGGGGTGTGGTTCGAGTTTCATGTGATTTGTATGTTGCATTCACTTTATGTGGCCATTACAAGATTTTATGTCACTTTGGTACATTAAAAGTCAAAGAACTCATAATAGAGAAATCAAGGTCAAGTGTCATCAAGAGATGAGAACCAATCATACAATATGATTTAGGTCATCAAGATAAGGACATAAGGAGAAAATCAAATATAGGTGGATGTCCCCCAGGTTCGAGGCATCAAAGTCCAATGTCGATATCAACATATCTACATACATTCAATCATTTACATATGCCATCAAGGTTCAACATGTGACTAGAGTGGGACATCCACATCTAAGATATAAATAAGATAAAGGATTTCTTGATTTGAGATGATAGAGCATAAAGAAAGGATTCACAACAATTCTATAGCATAATAGAATTCAAGACATATAAGGCACATGAGGGGAATAAGGTAGGTTGTGATGCTATATGCAACTCACACTACATAAGAGAGATGGACCATAGACATTTGAGTCATAAGGTATCATCAAACTATTGGTTTCATATATCTGAAGGAGTATCAAGCATAAGTTAGGTCAAACCAAACATTAGTTCAAAGTATAACCCACATTCACATAATAGGGTACATTTATGCATTTAGGGCCATGTAGAACAACATGAAATAAAGGAAGTTAGGTATGATGATAATATCATAGAGAAACAAAAGTTTACTTTTTGGAGCTTGATCAGAAATTATTCAAACATTAAGGAGCAAGACCATCACATTGGAGCAGGGTATCTCATATATATTTAGGTTTATACAAGTCACATGAGTGCATTAGAGTTCATCATTGAGAAATAAGGGTGATTAGGATTCCCATAATAATCAAGATTCATACAAGTCACTAATTTTAGAGCTAAAGAGTAGATTTAGGATCTAGATCCAAGATTTAAACATAATCATGCATTGATTATGGTCAAAGGGATCAAAGATCATATATTTAGAAACAATAGGAAAATGGAAGATGATTCAGGCTCAGAAAATGTCTCCATGTTGTATAGTTTTGAGAGAATCAATTTGATATATTATTTTCCCCTATTTGGCCAAGGGAGGAGGAAGTTATGATTTTTACAAAACCTGCATCCAAAACTTTATAGAAGGTTGAAATAGGGTGTTACCATCATTTATTGCTCGATTGAGACCCTTGGATTTCAATGGTGTCATTGGCTGAGGCACTCTACTCACGCATCCTCTCCCTAGGACTACCTCTAGGTGTCATCTATCCATTATCATGTGCTCTCTGGTTGGGTGTTGCCCAACGCCCTCGACCGGACCTATCGCAAACACTATGGTTGAGGGACGTTGGTTTCCGTTGTGGTTTGCCCCCTCACTCTTATGTGGTGACACATCACTGGATATCTACGGTCAACCTTCCTTCACCCCCACAGGTGAAGGATAGAGATAGTTAAGGTGTTTGGCGGGTATGCATCCAAGCCGTCTGCCTCCCCCAATCAACCAATCATGGACATCGTCCCTATAGAGCGTTCGTGGTGAGCAGAGCACAGAGGCCTTAACCCACGAGAGGCCTGGCTGTTCAACTTTTTTGTGAGATATCAAGGCCATAGATGGTCTCTGATTCATCTAAATTCCTATGATTCTCCCCAGCCCAAGGGATTCAAGGTTGTGGCAGTTAGGGTTTCTAATGTGCATATTTTATATCACCTTTTAGACCACTTTTGGTTGCATTTCCAAATTATTTTCACCCAATAATCACTCTTAATTATGTTATATTTTCCATTTTATTGTTGTCTTTACTTTCTCTATGGTTGGGTTTGTAGGTACAACAATTTGGCATCAAAATGGGGAGAAAATACCATCATGACATCCATCAACACATTTCCCAATCATCTAGACATTCAGAAAATCAATGTTGCTGAAACTGATAAAGACACCATGTGTCTTAATAAAGACATCCCGTTCTCTTCAACAATTGCATCAAGGATCTCCACAGTTCTCTTCTTTCCACTCTGGTGTGAAGGTTTCTAGAGAGTTTCCAGCAGCAAGGATGGATTTTGGACTCCTTGATTGGAGTTCCAAGTCTATCTTCCTTCTTCCACAGACATCCAAGTTTATTTCCTTATATAATGATGTCTAGCACTACTTTCTACTATTTGTATCTACTTTATATAGCCATGGATGAGTAGATCTCTTGTTCTTGGGCATGGGGGAGTAACTCCCATGTCATAATATTGTTGAACATGAATTTTATATATAATGCTAGTTGTTTTACTATTCTAAGATTCATCAGTGTTTAATTTATCTTACATTCTTTGTTGGCCACTTTGTATGTATGATTTCTTCTCTTTGTATGATCTGGAAAAATGTGCATAGGAGTAAGGAGATGTACCTTAGCTACATGACCTTGACCACGGGAGGGGTTGCGATGTGTTGGGAAACAAAGGTTTGTAGTCCTAAACTAAGTATATCCATGGGAGTGGTATACAAAGTTAAGATTTTTCTACACTATTGGGAGGTGGGTGTAGTTTACATGCCTCCCTTATGTTATTACTAGTGTTCTTCATCTTGTTTTCTTCATGTTATGATGTGGATGTGAAACCCTATCCTCAAGAATCCCTAATCCAAATTGATCCTTAATACGAATGTTTTCTATTTTAGTTCATTTCCTTTTAATTGCTTAGTTAACATAAAAAAACCTCTTGTTAAAAATATCTAGATTGTTGAAGTTCAATACTCTTGTGCCTAGCAATACCTTGCTCCTTGGAAGACCTTGATAATACTACACACACATGTATACTTGTGGGGTTTTGTTCGAGTTTATTACACACACAACAAACAAGTTTTTGGCACTGTTGTCAGAGAGCATCGGTATTTTTGTTAGAGTAAGAAGTGTTGAACTGTAAGCAAGACTAGATTACACCACCACATGTCATATCAACCATCATTTTTTTACCTTTCATCATGATCATCATCATTATCATATTTTTGTACTTCACTCGCCTTGTTTACTTGCAGGACTATACATGAAAATCCAAAAGGGGTCTTGAACCTTCCACATTTCTTGACCCCAAAATTGAGCACACTATTAGCAACCTTCAAGAAGCTAGGAGGAGTGAACCTCAATCATATTTCGAGGACTTACAACCATAATCACCAATGTCTTCACCACCATCCTCACCAGCCCAACAAGAAGAACAAATCATGGAAGATGATTGTCCCCTAAAGGACTTCATTGTTCCAGCTACTACAAAAGTCAATGGGTCCATCACTATCCCACAAATTGAGGTAAATGACTTTTCTATCAGCCCCACAATTATATAGATGATACAACAAAACCAGTTTGTAGGGACGCCAATGGAGGATCCAAACCTCCACATTGCTGAATTTCTATAGTATCTTAGCACTTTCAAGATAGACAGTGTTCCTACTGATGTAGTTTGTCTTCTTCTTTTCCCCTTCTCTTTGAGAGACAGAGCCAAGGCATGGCTCTATTCTTTTCCAGGAAACTCCATCAACAGCAGGTACGAACTCCTCAAAGTTTTCTTAGCCAAATACTTTCCACCAAGCAAGACCGCACAATTGAGGAGTCATCTCATCGTTTTTTCTCAAAGGCATGGAGAGACCTTATATGACACATGTGAAAGGTTCAAAGATTTTCAACGTCTATGTCCACACCATGGTTTAAGCAACTCGCTTCTATTGCAAACTTTCTATAATGGCTTATTCTATAATTAAAGGATATCTATTGGTGCTGATGCAAATGGTGCTTTAATGAACAAATCATACAGGGACTCCCATGCCATTATTGAAGACATGAAAATTAATCATTGCTAGTAGAGTCTTGAATGGAGCAGCCAGCCTTCTTCTTCAAGCTTTATTTTTGAAAAGTGAATCATTGAAGTAATTTGTGATGCATGTTGAGTTGCAGAACACACTCCTTTTTCATGTCTTGCCACACCATCACAATTTGAAAAGATATTGGAGCTCAACAATAATGTCAACTACAATTTCATCCAGCAACAACAACATTTGCAGCCCAAGCCTAGTTTGGTGTCCATGCTTGAGACCTTTGTCTCAACACAAATATAACAAAATGATGAGCTTCGTCAACAAAGGAAGCTGCTAAAGGATGTTATTTTACAACTTTCTTATAAGGTGGATGGAATTGCCGCTCACACTAGGATGTTGGAGAATCAAATTGCTCAACAAGATCTTGCCAATCAAAAAGCATCTTCTAATTCCTTGCTTAATCAACCACAAATAGATTCAAGAGAGACATTCTTGTTGATTACATTGAAGAGTGGAGCTATTGTAGGAGAATCTTCTTCACCTTCAAATACAATATCATATGAAGTTGTTGACTCCAATGTAGGCAATGATGTTGAAGCTCAAAGAAAGAAATTCACACATGCTCTGTGGGACTATTCTTCAAGCAAGACAAATTTCATTTCTCCACAATACATCTACACATTTCTTGATGATGAGAAAAGCATTCCTAAATCATATTATGATTACTTTGAAGAGGAGGATGTAGATACCAACAATATTCATGTTCAAAAGACCATTTCTATTACAAATCACAAGCGCCGATCTTCGGGTCGAATAAAAGATATATTGACAAAGAGGCGTAGATCTATGGCACAACATTTTCTAGCCTCAAATCAAAGCACTGGACCTCCCTCTTGATAGTTCACCATGATAGGTATTTAGTTGCAATCCTCTTGAGTTTATGTAGTGAGGACACTACAAATTTCAAGCTTAGGGAGAGAGCAATCGGCAGGTAGTGTAGTTTTATTTCCCTTTTATCATATTTTTATGATCTCTTATTTAGTTCTCGCTCTTCTTGTGGAAAAATCCAGTATGATATGAGGCTTATCGTATATAAGTGGATTGAATCCTTTCTATGCCAAACTAATTGTCCTCTTTTGTTGAGAAATATCAGTTGTAGAAATTGTAAAAGGAATGCATTAATCAAATGAAACATTTTAGCCATCAACATGTGGTTAACTCAATTTTATGCTTATTGCCTGAACATTCATCTTTCACATCCTTGATTTCTTAAAACATGTAATGGTTTCAATTTTTGTGAGTAAATCAACTTACAACATCATTTAGAATATGGGGTGCCCTTGCCAAGATCTTAGTGCATTTTCAGCAACTCTTTCAGTGAACATTTTCAAAACAAATGAATGGATTCTAGCTAATGTTGCAATTTAGTTGACTCTCCTATGTTGTGGAAAATTTTCAAAATTTCTTTTGTCTTATTTCACCCTCATACCACATAAAAGATGGCTAAACCGCCCACATATCATGCTAGCCTAGTGTAAGTCCAATCTGGCCATGATGGTTAGGTGGTATGTCTTAAAAGAGGGTAAAATACCCCAACCAGTAGTCCACATGTGCATAAGCCTACATTAGTTGTTGAGTGTCGAAACCCATAATCCATTATTATATCATTTTGGGAAAGAAGGAGAGTACAACTAAAATTGTTATTTTAACTAAGATTTCATCATTTGTATCCTTAATAATTGAGAGTTTGAATTGCACATCCACAAATTGTTTGGCTTGGTCAACTGAATTCTACTTAGTGTTGTTTAATTGATTTATTCATTTAATTATGACCACCCTTGTTGAACTAAAAAACTCTTTCTTGGGTGTTTAATTGAATTTATGGTTTTGAGTATAAACCTCTTGATCATGGTTGGTTTGGTCTTATACACATCTTTCTTTTCATTTGACCTATGCATGAACTTGACAATTCCTTCATTTGTGTTTCTATGCTCTTTTTGCTTGTGGATAAGAAATGGTTTAATCTTAGGGGGATTTTATGTGTGTATTTTATATCACCTTTTGGACCACTTTTGTTTGCATTTCCCAATCATTTTCACCCAATAATCACTCTTAATCATGCTAGATTTTCTACTTTATTGTGGTCTTTACTTTCTCTATGGTTTGGTTTGTAGGTACAACAATTTGGCATCATAATGGGGGGGAAACGCCATCATAACATCCATCAACACATTCCCTAACCATCTAGACATTTAGAAAATCAATGTTGTTGAAACTGATAAAGACACCCCATGTCTTAATTAAGACATCATTTGTCTTAATAAAGACACCATGTGTCTTACTAAAGACACCCCATGTCTTAGTCTAGAAATTGAACGCAGAACTTCCAGATTTGTAGTAACATGTCATGTTTTTATTAATGACACATGTCTTATTAAAGACACATCATGTAACCTACCAGAACTCAATCCAAACTTTAGTTATTGCATAAGACACGCTGTGACTTATAAAAGACACATCGTGGAACCTGCAGATTTTGCTCAAATGTGAATTTAACTATCTCACACATATATATACGACCTCAATCCATCTTGGGATAGTTATCACAGACTATTTCAGACCTTTTGGAGTGGGACTCAAGCAAGTGAGAGCAAGGAGGAGTTGGAGGCGTCCCAAGGGAGAAAATTTGGTTTCTCGGTAGGGAAACTTCTTCTTCTTCCTTCTTCTCCAACAATTACAGTAAGGATCTCTGTCGTTCTCTTCTCTCCACTCTAGTGTGAAGGTTTCTGGAGAGTTTCCAACAACAAGGATGGATTTTGGACTCCTTGACCAGAGTTCCAAGTCTATCTTCCTTCTTCCACCGACATCCAAGTTTATTTCCTTCTATTATGATTTCTAGCACTACTTTCTACTATTTGTATATACTTTCTACAGCCATGGATGAGTAAATCTCTTGTTCTTGGGCATGGGGTAGTAACTCCCATGTCATAAAATTGTTGAACACGAATTGTATATATAATGCTAGTTGTTTCACTTTTTTAAGGTTCATCAGTGTTTAATTCCTCTTACATCCTTTGTTGGCCACTTTGTATGTATGATTTCTCCTCTTTGTATGGTCTGGGAAGATGTGCATAGGAGTAGGGAGATGTACCTTAGATGCACTACCTTGACCATGGGAGGGTCTGGGATGTGTTGGGAAACAAAGGTTTGTAGTCCTAAACTAAGTATATCCACGGGAGTGGTATACAAAGTTAGGATTGTTCTACACTATGAGGAGATGGGTGTAGGATACATGCCTCCCTTGTGTTATTGCTAGTGTTCTTCATGTTTGTTGTTCTTCATGTTATGATGTAGATGTGAAACCCTATCCTCAAGAATCCCTAATCCAAATTGATCCTTAATACAAGTGTTTTCTATTTTAGTTCATTTCCTTTTAATTACTTAGTTAACATAACATAACCCCTCTTGTTAAAAAGATCTAGATTTTTGAAGTTCAATACTCTTGTGCCTAGAAATACCTTGCTCCTTGGATGACCTCGATAATACTACACGCACAAGTATACTTTTGGGGTAGTTGACCGGCCTAAATCGTGCATCCAAAAGGAGCGGATTTGAAGTAGTCGGACTTTTAAATAACCCAACTCTTAGGCCCCCATAACGATGACGGGGTCCAAAGTAGCGATCGGGGTCAAACCACAGGGACAAGGGTGGTCGTGCTAAGAACGCGGAATCAACACTCTATACTCTGGTAAAAGAAGGGTAAAAAAATGTTCTCAAGGGAACGGTAGATCAAGATCGGTAAAACAAAAGAATAAAAGGGAACAAAAATACCACAAGAAGGCGTTGTAAAGAAAAAGAAGCTATCTCCAACTAGAGTTACAAGGAAGATTAAGGTTTTGGCATTTATCAATTTTTAGGGGTTTTGTGTAACAGAACCTGAGGAGATAACACTATTTCCTCGGTAAGGAACAAAGGAGGAAAGGTTAGGCATAACAAGCGGCAGCAGAAAACATCCAGTACCCCTTCTTTCAAAGAGGGTACCTCCAACTAAGCACCAACACCCTCTCTCAAGGGTGGTGGACTTGGTTTGGAGTGGAAAGATAACTGAAGCAACTTCGACCCTGGGTACTCTCGTACTCCCTGATCGGACCAAATGCTAGAGTTACAACACCTCTCTCGAGGGAGTTGAAATGGGAAACACGATTCGATAGCTAGTCAAATCATGATCCAAGCATACCAGCTAAAGTTCGGATGCTAAAAAGAAATCATCCAACAAAAAGGGACCAAACACAGAGCAATGGGTATTAAAACTCCACTGATTCCATTAGCATGATCATTTTATAAAAGGGTTTAGTTACATTGCATAAATAAAGAAAGTAAATGACTGCAAAAGGGAAGATAGGTATCGTCCTCCTTGATATATGAGGTCGACATACAGCAGCAGACCCCTAAGGCATCTCTAACTGATACCGGGTGAGAGCTCTACCCGATATACCTGTGTTGGGTGGCAATCCCTGACAGGCGATAGGTTGTGATGGGCAGGCGTATCGGTCAAGGCATCTCGGCCCGATACAGTCGTACCGGGATGCTACCCTCTCGGGAGACACATCGTGACGGGTGATCCGTATCGGGTTCAATATCATGTCAGGTTAGAGGGGTCTCAGGGTCTCGGGTTCCTCATATCGGGTATAGATGAGCAAGCCATCTCGGGCAGGGGCCCATCTAGGAACCCGACACATCGGGTGGCCTCCTTGGTCGATATTGGGCTGTTGCGACTACCAAGATAGATTCTAAGTGAACCACTCCCGCCCCTCTCGAGTTGGGGAAGTGCTCACCTAGTATCTCCCGGCACGCCTCGGGGACCCGACACACTAGCTCCAGAGGCTTTCCAAAGTTAGCCTTCGCTAGGTTCTGACCCGTCCCATCGGGGTCCTGTAGCTGCTATTTATAGGCAGCGGTTGGAAGAAGTTGCGGTTCTCTGGGCGCCACGTACCCTTTATCGGCTCCACATATGTGGCTTCGGGGATGATTGGTGTGTGTGTGTCATCCGGTGTATCTTGGTTATCGCATGCCGGTTTATGAAGGTATCGGGTGCGACGGGTGGTTGCTTCCGGTGAGTGGCTCGTATCGCGCAACAAGCCAACGGGCTGATTAGTCGTGGCGGGCAGAGCTCTCTGTTGGGTAGATGGCATATCGCCCGTCAGTGACCGCATCACGCGACACGCCCGTGTCAGGTTGTACCCCTATCGGCCAGCATCCGCGACGGGTAGTGGACGTGTCGTGCGGCTAGTAAAAGGCTGATTCTTTGTAAGTGGGCCAGGACGGGCCGTTTTCCTAATTTTGAGTGGAAAAATGAGGAAACCTCTGTAAAAGATGATAAAAATGAGTTAAGAGCATAGTGTGACTTATTTATTCAATAACATGACAAAATGGAGAGGAAAATAGTTTAAAATGGCAGTTTTGACAACGAAATATGGGCCATAAATACTACAAAAATGGGTGTTATCAACTCCCCCAAACTTAGCATTTTGATTGTCTTCAATCAATTTTAAAACATTGTTTTGTGATACTTCTTCTTAACCCGATATAGTTTTCAGACAAGGGGTTTGAGAGAGTATTGAGATGTCTTAAAGAGAATACTGCCCGACCACGAACAACGGACTTTATTTTTCCTACCTTATTTAAGAAAAATTTTCTCTTCAGCTTCGATGAGACTTGGGTGCATGATTTCGAAGTTAGCTTTCACACCAAATAGCTTTTGGGAACAGAAAGATGTGTTTTGGGTAGGTTTAAGGCTTTTTGGGTTTCTCTTGTTTCCCATTAGTCCATCTAGGTATGGGTACGTTAACGGGCAAGTGGTCCCTGCAGTCCAAGCCAGTTGGCTTTAGAGCAGTGATTTCACATCCTACGTACCACTGCCCCGGATCTACCATGCCTAAAGATGGATACTTTTGGAAAGATAAGAGTGTGTATAATTTCTTTTCATTTGGCACAACTCTCATGTTTTTATTCACTCTCATAAGGCTTTTCTCTCTTTTTGGGGTTTTGTTGGGTAAGGGAAAACAAGAGAAGAAAAAAATTTGTTGTTTGGGCAGCTTTTTCCTTCTGCATACACATCTCTTAGCTGTTGCAAGATTATTTTTTGAATTTTTGGCATGGAAAGTCATAGTCTTTTGTCATTTTGAGACTGCATTTTCAGAAAGAGCATGACAAAAACCTACACCACCTTAGACACAGAGAAAACAAGCTGGAAAGAAGTCGTATCAGGTTTTTACTATAGGGTGTCTTTGTACAATTATATAGAGGCAAAATTTTGTATATCCAAAATTTTTGTATCAAGCATGTATATGTATATGTACACATGTTATTTTATAGGAAAGAGAACAAAAGGTAAAATTTGGAGAGCTTTTAGTACCTCCCTCACTGATACATAGTACCCCCCCCAACTTACCCCACACTCTGTCCCAGAGTTGTGAGATAGATAAGGTAGGGTAATGTTAACTCAGTGAGGGTCAGCAGGTGAGCGCGCCATTTCTAGATAGAATCTCCCACACATATTCTCCACATTTTCTATGATATTCGATGTGGTGGAGCTGGTCAGGAATTTCCTGGTTAGATATCCATTCCAGCACGAAGATGCCACAGTCGTTGGATAGTGGAATTTTTTGTAGACTGCAGTGGCAGAACTGAAGCTCGTGCCATTTGCTTGCTGCTATCTCGAGGAATGATAAGATCAGCGTCGCCACCTCATTATAGTATTTTCGTATTAAGCGCTCGAGGGGTGTCAACGCTGTCAATGTACACTATATTGGATGATCTTTGTTGCTATATGAGCGGTTGTAGAAGATTCCTACTCGTGGGTGAGTGTACATCGTCAGGAGCATCCAGTGGTTGTAGTGTAGGATAGGCAGGAAGATGATATGTGGCATCCTACTCTGTAACTCTGCCAGAAAATATTGTTTCACTCCTGACTCATCGGCAAGGCAGATGTCATTGAACAGCATTGGATGGGCTATGTATGTGTGTTCAAACTTTCTTTGTAGTATTTGGATGTAGGAGGCCACCACTGATATCGCCAAACATCCTCCTTCTTTCACCATCTCCCTTAAGTCATCAACTGGGACTATGACACTGCCTGCCTCATAGATGACGTCTGTTGGGGTAGAGTCAGCTAAATTCAGGAGAACTTCATTGACCTGCTCCTGAGTGAGTGTAGAACACGAGAAACGGTCGAAGTTGTTGATCATTTCCTCTGAGGTTTCAGGCGAAACGGGGTTTTCATTTCCGCATACTTCGCATAGGATTTCAAAACGCTTGCCTACCCCGTAAATGTCTGCGTCCATCTCAGCTTCTTTTTCTATAGTGTTGTCGGGTTGTGAGGATTCGTCTTCTTGGTCACTATCCAGTAGCTTTTCTAGTATCCCCACATCTTAGAAATATCACTTGTCTTTGATCATCATCAAAGAGTAAGTGCTCCTGAGATGGAAGAAGTCTTGGCCCTGGAGATGTCGTATGTTTCCAAATATGTTGAGAAGCTCCATGGCGTGCAAGACGACAAGGGCACTATTCTCACTTCCTAATTCTACTTGGACAGGGAAGTCTCCGATAGAGAAGAAGTTACAAATGCCGCTATGATTTTGGACTCCTTGCTTGATAACTCAGAGAAGACACAGCGGGAGAATCCTGAGACGTTTGTCCTCCGGGCGAGAGAAGATGTGTCATGAGCATGGGACCTCGTCATTGCAGCAGGTGAAGAGCTGGACGTCATGGTTCTGGAGCTCTGCCATGCACAAGAACCAGTTATTGCAGTGCTTGTACAGTGCCAACACGAGGTTCGTGTTGTGTTCTTCAATCTGCCGCAGCATGTTGGCCACCAAAATGGAGTCGAACTCCCATCATCAACCTTCTTTCCAAGGTCGGGGTGGCGTTGTATATTGTATGTCGGCCTGTCCTGGTGCTGATATTCTCAACTATTGCACCCTACAGGACCCTGAATAGCCTTTTTCCGATGACGGTTGGGAGCAGAACATGCTTCTCAGCGCTCCCTGTCACACGGAGAAGTAGTCGTCACTCCAGACAATGTCTTCTTCATCAGCCTACGACCTCAGGACCTTGTTCAACAGTTTCTGGTCCCTGACCGTCAGGTATCCGATGGCCCTTCTGTCGAAGTCGGCCATCTCGAAGGAAGGTATCTTAGACGGTGCAGAAAACACGTCTGCCGTCGAGCTTCTTCCTCTGGGGGTGTCTTTTGTTAGTGGCATAGATATCCCCCCCTTCTCCCTCTAATTCGTCAGAAGAGTCCTCCCCGACGCTGAGTGATTCATTGTTGTCTTTATCTTCATCCAGGGAGGCTGAGGGAGCAGCTTCTTCCATGTCGTGGGAGCTCGCTTGTCCTGTTGGAGCTCCGTCAGCTGACTTGTGTGTCGTCCCTTCCTCGGGCGTTGTGGATGGCCCGCTAGAGGAGGAAGTGGATGATGTCCTGGGTGAGGATGCTGACGAGGAAAGTTGGGAGCCTGAGCCAGGAGGTGATGGAGACCTCCTTGGCTGTCTTGAATGCGGATGGCCATCCCTCCTATTCAGCCTCTCCTAGATCACGTCAAGGCGTTGGAGGGCCTGCTACATCATCTTGTTGAGTGCATCTAGTTGGCCGGGAAGGCCAACTAGAGTCAGTAGTTGCCACTCCTGGTTGTTTAGCATCTGCTGGAGAATAGAAAACTTGTGGGTAAGTGAAGCAAGAGTAGCTGAGTGGCTTCCCGTTACCTCCCGTAAGTGGTTGAATTCTTGACCCAGCATCTGTCCCAGTGATGGAGGGACTGCATCAAATCTCCCTCTCATCCTCACGACACTCCTCACGCGTGAAGTTTGACCTGACAAGTGTGCTGCCTCACTCAGAGTTGTATCCATTTGAATTGTTCGTGTGGGCGTCGCTTCGGGGTGAGGCGTCGGCACCTTCGCGGTTGTCTCTACCTCGCCTATTTTTGGTGGTGGAGAAGGGCGCGGTGTGGGTGTTTGTTGCTCCACCTATCTATTGTTGGAAACCTCCTCTGTAGCTACCACTGGAGACACCAGTGGCAGCGGCAGCATGGGGTGCACAACCCTAAGCTCCATCTCGAGGATCTCAGTGAACGCCCCATTGCTGGCGTCCGGCTACACCATTTCCCCCGCCATTGAAGGCGCAATAGAAGTCTCGGGAGTTGCGGCTGTCTCTGCCACGGCAGCTTCCCTCAGGGATATCATTTTTGTCTCATCCCCGGTTGTCTCAGCGACCACCACAATCGTCGTCACTTCTACAGTCGCGACAACTGTTGTTGTGGCGGCCGCTGCTGGTATGGGAGTAGCGACGACAGAACTATCAGCGGATGTCACCAGTTGCACCGGGGCGGTGGGTGGCTCAGCAGTAACTGTGGAAGATTTGTCCTACCGAGCATCGAGAGGGACATGTCTTCCTGTCGTAGATTCCCTCTCTTGTATCCTCATGGTGGTGGCATAGGCGGCTTCGACTACCATAGCTTTAATCTCTGTTGTGGTGAAGATCAGCTTTTTTGCGTCGTAGCTGGCGCAGCGTGGGAGCGAAAGGAGGGTGTTTGTTCTTGCGAACTTATAGAAGTAGAATCGCCCCTTCTTCTTGATGATGTTGGTCCTTATTAGGAACTTGAGTTCGATCTTGTCGTCACCTCTTGCCCTTAAGAGGCTACGTGGTTCCCTTGGGTATCCTAACCCTACTGCAATAAAATTCACCAGTCCGCCCATGTTGTAGTCTTTGGTGGCATCCTTTATTGGATGAATACGGTTGAGGAGGAACCGCCCCAGATTGATAGTGTGGCCTTCCATCATATGCCATATGAGGTGGAGCTCTTCAGTGTAAAGGTTTCTCGATTTGTACTTGCTGAAGAGCAAGCACGCCATGATTTTGTGCACTATCCTCCAGAAACAGGAGTGCACTGCTGCCACCTTGCTTCCTGGCTTGAATGTTGACTGACTGGTTAGCTTTCTCCAGAGCTCGACCAGGTTGAACCCGTCACCTTCGGTGATTCTGACACTGTTGTTGAGCAGTTCTTTTTCTGCTTCACTAGAAGAGAAGATTTCATTGAGCAGCTTCTCTGATATGTCATGCTCAGCATTATAAAACCATCCTTGTAGTCTGTCTGCTCCACCAAATCTTTTGATTTCATCTGGTCTATTCTGTACCTAGCGGAGAGATGACATGAACTCCCTTTTGAGTTCTGTGTAAGAGGCGGAGTGGATGAAATAGATCTTCCTCAGCCCGGCTGTCGCTAGGACATTTTCCAGCCTGTCGAAAATGCCTATCTAGTGGAAGGATGACTGATGGCAGAACATGCTTAGTCTGTAGACCTTGGCTGCCAGTTCTGTGTACTGCCACCTGTGCTCATCATCTCTGGGCATGAACCTGCCTGGTGAGTGATCTAGAGATTCAGGTTCGGCTGCCGTGGTTGAAATTGTTGTTGGGGTTGTTGCTTCTTCCATCCTAGGTCTCTTATCGGCCGTAGATGGCCCAGCTGCATCCCGATTATGGTGGCTTCTGTTGTGGCATCAGTGTTGATCCTATGGCATTGTTCATCTACTCGAACGATGGTTTGCTTGGTGTGGGCCATTTCTATTATCATAAAACAAAAGTTTAGTAAGCATCAATTTTACTGAATGATTCACCTTTCCCGATATTGGGCGGCGGGGTGTGTCGCCTGATATCGGATAGGTGATATATTTTGAAAACTGACTAATAAAAGCCGATAAGGTCAAGTCGATATCGGTCATAGTTAACAAAATCGAGATATCCTGACACGGTCTCGAATAGGTAAAATGCAAAAAAAAAATTGTGTGATAAGTCAAAACAAAAGGCCGGCCCGATATTAGTGGTCCTCGATACAATCATATCGGGTGAAAAAACTGGATGATATGGTACTTTGCTTGATATGCCTGTGTTGGGTGGAACGAAGTTTGGACCGATACATCCATAAGGGTATCGTGCAACATCGGGCATCATCACGAACATGTATCCTGCCTGATACGATCTCTCTGAAAAAGGGTGTCACCCGACACTTGCAAGATGTGAGGCGATACAAGATAAAATTTTATTAAGAACAAAACTGGGCGACATGGGTATCGCCCGATATAAGGTATCGGGTGGGAATGTGATAGAAGTGTGTCGCGCAATGTGGTCAAAAGGTGGGATACCCGACACAAGTGTGTGTCGGGCGACACAAAAAAGAGCTAAAGCCATGTGCCCGATATGAGATGCATGACACGAGGGGCATGTCAGGTAAGCCAAGCGATACGCATATCGTGTTATACCTTTATCTTATGAAGGTAGTTGTCCGACATGGGAGTAGAAGCAAGGTTGGCTAACATGAGAGCAAAGCGAGAGTTAAATGCACGATACGGGAGTAGGTGAGAAAGTAAATGCCAGTGCCCGACACGGTTAAACCAAAGTTACTATATATAGCAATTGAGGGCGGGGGTAAAATGGGTAAAATTGGGGCACATGCCGCCCGAGGAGACAGGTCGTTCCTGAGACGAACAGTAAAATCAGTCTAATCCATTTCATCAAAGGCCGTTTAGCTATGCTGCCCGATACAACAGGAGTCTACCGTGCGATATGAGTAGTGATGCCCGATACGGCACGATGCGCGTAGCTCGGTGTATCGTGCGACATGGGCTCATCGCTAAAGTCCGATGCCCGATATCAAAGCCTGATAAGGGTGTGTCGCGTGGCTCCCAGGACGTTGCCCGATTCAGGTTCAGACGATACTTAGCATGATAGAACACATCATACGTAAGATGTCGCTAGCCCGACACAACTTTGCCACCTGGCAAACAGAAGTCAGATGCCCGATAGGGTAGGAGAGCTTGGTATCGGTCAAGGCATTACGACCCGATACCAAGCTTCAAAGAAGAATAAAACAAGGTAAGTGATAAAAAACTAAAACTAAAGAAAAGGAAAAAAATAATTGATGGGTAAAACATCATTGGCCTAAAGTGAAACTCCCAGCCTCAGATAGTATTACTCATTAATGCTTATAAAACCAAGCAGTGGCCCATAAAACGAGGGAGTGTGAGCATGTGGCACCTGCACTGACTCGGGCCTTATTACAATCATAATGTTCATAATGTTTTTCTTGCAGGAAGGGAAATAACGTCCTATTCTAAGAAAAGTAAAGACTCGGGCTGCCTCCCGAGGAGCGTTGTAGTTAGCATCGTCAGCTCGATAGCTTTAGATCCCTTCACTTTGTGCCTTTGGTTGTTTCAGCATCCTGCAAGCTTATTTCTGATCTTCTCACAAATGCTTCGTCTTCATAGTACCTTTTCACTCTGTGCCCGTTCACTGGAAAAACCTTTGCTGGATTGTCTTTGTCATATAGCTCCATCATTCCTGATGGATATAACTTTGCCACGGTGAAGGGTCTAGACCACCTCATTTGCAACTTACCTGGAAAAAGACGGATCAAGGATTTAAATAACAAAACTTTATCACCTTCACTCACATCCTTTTTCTTTAGGTGGGCTTCATGCCACACCTTGGTCCTCTGCTTGTAAATCCTTGCATTTTCGTATGCATGTATTCTCATCTCGTCGAGCTCCTTTAGCTGCAGATATCACTTTTCCCCTACCTTCTCTAGGTCCATATTTAGAAACTTAATTTCCCAAAGAGCCTTGTGTTCAAGCTCTAAGGGTAGATGATAGGATTTCCTATAAATCAATTTGTAAGGCGTAGTGCCAATGGGTGCCTTGTATGCAGTTCTATAGGCCCAAAGAGCATCGTCGAGCTTCATCAACCAGTCTTTCCGCGTACGGCTGATAGTCTTTTCCAAGATTTACTTAATCTATCTATTTGAAACCTCCACCTGCCCAAAGGTTTGAGGGTGATAGGGTGTAGCAACTTTGTTCTTGACCCCATACTTCCTCAGAAGTGCTTCAAACTTTTTCTCCCTGAAATGTGATCCTCCATCGCTTATCACAGTACGGGGTACTCCAAAGTGAGGAAAGATAGTTTTCTCAAACAGCTTAATCACAGACTTGGAGTCGCATGTTTCGGTGGCAACAACTTCTACTCATTTAGACATGTAGTCCACCGCGACTAAAATGTATTTATATCCTTTTGATGGGGGAAATGGACCCATGTAGTCTATTCCCCAGACATCAAAGATCTCGACTTCAACCCAGTTGGCCATAGGCATCTCGTTCCTTCTTCCGATATTTTCAGTTGATTGGCATTCTTTACAAACTTTTACATAATCACCAGCATCCTTGAACAACGAAGACCAATAAAATCATGATTGTAGCACCTTAGCAGCAGTCCTTTCACTCCCCAGATGTCCTCCATAGGGTGAGGCATGGCATTTTCTTATAATGTTTGGCACTTCTTCCTCAAGATTACACCTTCTATACAGATTATCCGCGCATCTTTTAAAAAGAAGGGGATCATCCCAATAGTAATTATTTATATCAGAAAAGAGTTTCTTCTTTTGATTGTATGTTATTTCCGGAGGTAACTCCCTACAAGCAAGGTAATTACAAATATCCGCAAACCATGGAAAACTTTGATCTCTGGCTTCTACCATTAGCAAGGCCTCATCTGCATAGTTATCATCGATAGGTGGCTCCTTCTTGTCTTCGACTATAATCCTTGACAAGTGGTCGGCGACTACATTTTCCACACCTTTCTTATCAATGATCTCATGATCGAACTCCAGGAGTAGCAAATCCCACCTTAGTAGCCTGGGCTTAGTGTCCTTTTTCTACATAAGGTATCGTATCGCCCCATGGTCAGTGTAGACATTTACCTTTGTTCCAATTAGATAAGATATGAACTTGTCGAAGGCAAAAACAATCGCAACCATTTCCTTCTCTATTGTCGTGTAATTTACTTGTGCTTCATTAAGAGTACGGCTGGCATAGCAAATGACATAGTGCCTCTTGTTCTTCTTCTATCCCAGGACTACCTCTATGGCATAGTCATTGGCTTTGCACATTAGCTCAAAAGGTAGCTCCCAATCCAGAGCTTGAAGGATAGGTGGAGAAACAAGTGCATTTTCAAAGCCTGAAAAGCACTTAGGAAATCGTTAGTGAAATCGAATTCAACATCCTTAACCATAAGATTTGACAAAGGTTATGAGATCTTCGCAAAGTCTTTTATGAATCTTCGATAATAACCAGTGTGTCTGAGAAAATGTCTCACTCCAGTTACAAACTTAGGTGGAGGTAGTCTGGAGATAGCTTCAATCTTTCTCACATCTACCTCGATACCTCTTTTTGAGACTTTATGACCTAGCACTATGCCCTCTTGTACCATGAAGTGGCACTTCTCCTAGTTGAGGACTAAATTCTTTTCTTCACAATGTTGTAGGACTAAATATAGGTTTTCCAGACAAGCATCGAAGTCTTTCCCATAGACAGAAAAATCATCCATAAAAATTTCTACGATGTCTTCCAGAAAATCTAAAAACATTGAGATCATGCCATGCTGGAATGTTGTTGGAGCATTGCACAACCCAAACGACATTCTTCGGAAAGCATAAGTACCATAGAGGAAAGTGAAATTGGTTTTTTCCTGGTCGTCCGGTAAAATAGGGACTTGATAAAACCCAGAATAACCATCTAAAAATCAAAAATAATCATGATGCGCTAATCTCTCTAGAACTTGGTCGATGAAGGGAAGCGGGTAATGATCTTTCTTAGCGGCTTGATTTAGCTTCTGATAATCTATGCACATTCTCCATCCGGTGATAGTCCGGACCACTACTTCATCGCCTTTGTCACCTTTCACAACTGTCATGCCTCCTTTCTTTGGTACAACATGGATGGGACTTACCTAGTTGCTATCGCTGATTGGGTAGATAATTCCTGCATCTCTCAACTTGATCACTTCCTTCTTCACAACCTCTTTTAACATCTGGTTCAGTTTTCTCTGGGGTTGGACCAGGGGTTTAGAGGGTTCTTCCAAATTTATGTGGTGCATGCATAGAGTAGGGCTAAGCCCCTTGATATCCTCTACCGAATAGCCTATAGCTTTCTTATGGAGCCTCAACTCCTCGAGAAGTCTTTCCAATTGTTCTTTCATTAGACTGGCATTAACTATGACTGGATTTCTTCCTTCTTGATCTAGAAACTCATACTTTAAACCTTCCGGTAGCTATTTCAGCTCTGGCTTGGTCTTAGGTGCCTTTTCTTCTTCTGGTGTCATTTCCAGAGAAGCAAACTTGACTGTCTCTATAACTTCCTCGTCATCACTTAGATCTTCATCATTTTGATTTAGGTAATCGAGGATCTCGACAACCTCAGGATCTTTGAAGTCAGAGTCATGATTGTTCAACGCTCTCATGAGGGGGTCTACCATTGTGATATCTTTTTCTACTTCTTCACAATACTGGAAATAGTTGTCCATAAAGTAAGCGGACTCGAAAAGGGGAGGCCCCTTCATGGCGTCCTTCACCTTGAAATCAATGTGGTCATTTTCGACCCTCAGAGTGATGATTCCTTCAGCGAAATCAATCAACACTCTTCCTGTAGCCAAGAAAGGGTGCCCAAAGATGATAGGGCATTTAGGGTCTTCAATAGTGTCAATGACAACAATGTCACAAGGAATGAAGAATCTTCCTACATGAATCGGAACATCTTCAATGACTCCCACATGCCTTTTGAAGGTATGGTCTTCCAACTCGATCCTCATGTTGGTCCTGACCATATCAGTTAAACCCAATTGTTGCACAAGGCTTCAGGGCATAAGGCTTATACTAGCCCCTAAATCAGCAAGACCCTTCCACTCGACGTTATCTCCAACATAAAAAGGAATAGTAAAGGCTCCAGGATCCTTCTTCTTGGTAGGTAAATCCACCTTCACAAAGGCAGTAGACATACTGGCTAGGTGTACCATCTCAACCCTTCCTCCTCTTCTTTTGTTGGTGATCAAATCCTTGAAAAACTTGGCGTAGGTTGGCATTTCTTCCAAAGCATCCAGAAATGGCACTTCGAGGTGAAGCTTTTTCACTCACTCCATAAACCTTTCGTATCTCTTTTTAAGATGTGCCTTTATGAGTTTGTATGGGAAAGGCAATATTGGAGAGTAAGGACTTCTTTTACCAAATAGGTCCTCCACAGGTTCTGATTCTGGCTTCCTAACATGATCTCGTTGGTTTTCTCCTTCAGCTAGGTTCTCTGCCGCTACCCCTGGTTTAGGTTCTTCAGGCCTGGCTAATTCAGGGCGTTCTACGGTCTTTCCTGACCTGAGTATCGCCATTTTGGCACACTCTGTGCTGGATGGTATTTTACCCGAAGGATTCTTCATTAACTCGGTCATTTGAGCAAGCTGTTGGTATATATGGCATTGATGCGTTTGCATATCTGCCATTTGGACCTGCATCGTATTCAAAACGCCCAAGTTGGACAGCGCGCTTTGCGCCAGCTGATTGTTTATAGTATCTTGTCTCTTGACAAAGTCGAACAATTGGCCCACCAAGTCCGGTTGACCAAAGTTCTTTTCCTGACTCCGCTCTTTAGCTAGTCTCTGGCCTTGTCTAGGGTTAGCAGCTTGGCAGTTTTGATACTTCCCTTTCCCTTGAAAGTTTGCCTTGTTTGATTGAAAATTGGTTGTTCTGGTGTACTGACCTTGTCTGCCTCTTTTCTCAAAACTTTGTGGTTGCTTGGATGGATTATTCAACTGATGTGAGTTTTCTGCAGCATCCTTGTTGCCATAACTAAAACCAAGATGGTCCGGTCTTTTGAAGTTGACAAAAGAAACGTTCTTAGATTCCTCTTCTTTGGATTCACTTTCACTTGACTCATCGAGTCAGGTGTGGATGCAATTATCAATACAGTGTCCACCTTCTCCGCAAGTGACACACTTCATCACCTTCTCAATCTATTTCTTTCCTTTCCCACCTGATTCTTTTAACTGTCTGACATCAGTGGCTATCTTTTGGATTTGAGTGGTGATTGCTTCATGAGCCTTGGATTTGACCGAAGGTCCTTCATTAGCGGCTTTCTTAGCATACCCTCTATCAATCCTGTCATAGTCAGTCCTGGCTTGTAGTTCAGCCATATTTTCAATTATCTTTTTAGATCTATTGGGATTCTTCCCAAGACAGTCGCTTCCTGCAGCTGCGTTTAGCGATACTCTTTCTTCAAGAGTCATACCATTGTAGAAGGTTGTTATCAGGAAACCTTTCTTGTAGTTGTGGTGAGAGCAGTCTCTTTGATACTCCCAGTATCTCTCCCAGGCTTCATGTAGGTTTTCTCCTGGCTTCTGGGTGAAAGAGTTGATCTTCTGCCTGTTCCTGACAGTCTTCTCTGTAGGGTAGAACTTGTTCACAAAAGCATCTGTTAAAGCATTCCATCCATTCAGAGATTGATGTGGCAGTCCAAGGTACCATGACAGTGCCTTGTCCTCCAAGGAGAAAATGAACCCCTTGCAGTGGATCACTTCTTGTGGCACCCCCCTCATCTTGATGGTGTCACATATATTTTTGAAAGCATCGAGGTGATGGTAGGGGTTGTCATTCTTGGAACTTCCCCTAAAGCTTTTATTTTGAGTCATGGAGATCACGGCTAGCTTCAACTCGAAGTTTACAACATTAAACCTTGGGATTAAAACTGGGCATCTTGAGTTGTTGGCCTTTGTGGTAGCCAACTCTCGGAGGGTCTTTTCTTCTTCGTCGGAATCTTCACTATTGTTGTTCCTATGATTCTGCTCTTGATTATGATGATTCCTTCTGTGCCTACGATGATGATGATGTCTCTCATGATGATGATCATCTCCAGGTTTTTCTGATTTAGGTTCTTCTCGCTCTTCATGTAGATGATCGTTATTGTAACGGTCGTCATCCCCATGTGGAAGCGGGTGTGGTCCAACTCTAGCAATTCGCTCATCCTCGGAAAGAGGTGGTTCCACGTGAGGTGACATGATGAACTGTGCTCAACCGAGTAGAGTGCTTCTTCCCTGAGTACCTGAATAGAACATATAATCAAGTTAGAAAACATATGTTAATGAAATGAACTATTCTATGCACATTTAGGTTAGAAGACTAAGAGAAACTATATTGTCAAGCTTATTACTAAGATTGAGGCATGGGAGTATAGTTAGTGGATTCGGGTTCGTTAACAGTACCATTTTTCCTTGTCCCTGGCAACGGCACCAAAAATTTGACCGACCTAAATCGTGCATCCAAAAGGAGCGGATTTGAAGTAGTCAGACTTTTAAATAACCCGACTCTTAGGCCCCCGCAACGATGATGGGGTCCGAAGTAGAGATTGGGGTCGAACCACAAGGACAAGGGTGGTCGTGCTAAGAATGTGGAATCAACACTCTATACTACGGTAAAAGAAGGGTAAGAAAGTGTTCTCAAGGGAATGGTAGATCAAGATCGGTAAAACAAAAGAATAAAAGGGAACAAAAATACCACAAGGAGTTGTAAAGAAAAAGAAGCTATCTCCAACTTGAGTTACAAGGAAGATTAAGGTTTTGGCATTTATCAATTTTTAGGGGTTTTGTGTAACAGAACCTGAGGAGATAACATTATTGCCTCGGTAAGGAATGGAGGAAATATTAGGCATAACAAGCGGCAGCAGAAAACATCCAATACCCCTTCTCTCAAAGAGGGTACCTCCAACTAAGCACCAACACCCTCTCTCAAAGGTGGTGGACTTGGGTTGGAGTGGAAAGATAACTAAAGCAATTCCGACCCTGGGTACTCTCGTACTCCCTGATCGGACCAAATGCTAGAGTTAGAACACCTCTCTTGAGGGAGTTGATACGGGAAACACGATTCGATAGCTAGTCAAAGCATGATCCAAGCATACAAGCTAAAGTTCGGATGCTAAAAAGCAATCATCCAACAAAAAGGGACCAAACACAGAGAAATAGGTATTAAAACACCACTAATTCCATTAGCATGATCATTGTATAAAAGGGTTTAGTTACATTGCATAAATAAAGAAAGTAAATGACTATAAAAGGGAAGATAGGTATCTCCCTCCTTGATATAGGAGGTCGACATACAGCAGCAGACCCCTAAGGTGTCTCTAACCGATACTGGGTGAGATCTCTACCCGATATGCCTGTGTCGGGCGGCAATCCCTAACGGGTGATAGGCCGTGACGGGCAGGCGTATCGGTCAAGGCATCTCAGCCTGATACAGTCGTACCGGGATGCCGCCCTCTTGGGCGACACATCGTAACAGGTGATCTATATCGAGTTCAATATCATGTCAGGTTAGAGGGGTCTTAGGTTCTCGGGTTCCTCATATCGGGTATAGACGAGCAAGCCGTCTCAAGAAGGGGCCCATCTAGGAACCTGGCACATCAGGTGGCCTCCTTGGTCGATATCGGGATGTTGTGGCTACTGGTACGAATTCAAAGTGAACCACTCCCACCCCTCTCGGGTTGGGGAAGTGCTCACCTAGTATCGTCTGACACGCCTCAGGGACCCGACACACTAGCTCTAGATGCTTTCCAAAGTTAGCCTTCATGAGGTTCTGACCCATCCCATCGGGGTCCTGTAGCTGCTATTTATAGGCAGCGGTTGGAAGAAGTTGTGGTTCTCCGGGCACCACGTACCCTTTATCGGCTCCGCATACGTGGCTTCGGGGATGATTGACGCGTGCGTGTCATCTGGCGTAGCTTGTCTATCGCATGCCGGGTTACGAAGGTATCGGGCGTGACGGGAGGGTGCTTTCGGTGAGTGGCTCGTATCGCGTGACATGCCATAACGGGCTGATTATTCATGGCGGGTAGAGCTCTATGTCGGGTAGATGGTGTATCACCTGTCAGTGACCGCACCGCACGACACACCTGTGTCGGGTTGTACCTCTATCGGCCAGCGTCTGCGACGGATAGTGGATGTGTCATGCAGCTAGTAAAAGGCCGATTCTTTGTAAGTGGGCTGGGACGGGCCGTTTTGCTTATTTTGAGTGGAAAATGAGGAAAACTCTGTAAAAGATGATAAAAATGAGTTAAGAGCATAGTGTGACTCTTTTATTCAATAACATGACAAAATGGAGAGGAAAATAGTTTAAAAGGGCAGTTTTGATAATGAAATATCAGCCATAAATACCAAAAAATGGGTGTTATCAGTAGTGTTTGAGTTTGTAAATATTAAAACTTGCACACACAGCCAACAGTTTTGAAGGAGGGAAAAGAATGAGAAAGGAGGTTATAGATCGAGGGCAGTAAGGGGAAAATTGGGGGAAAAGAAAGAGGAACTCGAGATGAAGGGTCAACATGTTTATTTGGGAAAAATGTGTGAGAAAGGGTGCCCATTGTTGGTGTTTTGGTGGGGTATGTGAAGGCGGCACCATTGGCATTGGTGGTGTGTATAGAGGAAAAAGACAAACTCTCAGCCGTCTAATGAAGGGGTAAATTAGTGGGATAGAAAATCAATGAATAGTATAACCCAAAATAAACCCAAGGGTCTGACTCTCTGACATGGAAAAGATGGATAGGTGCCAACTTTAAATGGCCTCGTGCCCGAAATTGGGCCCAAAAGGGTCAAAATTGCCTAAATTCAAGTAAATAACATGTAATTTGACTCGATCTTCATTGGTTCATAACTTGGGCTCTGAAGGTCTAATTGAGGTTATTTTTGCACCGTTGGATTTGTAATTGAATCCTCTACCTCATGATATATATAGTATATCATGAAGATCATTTAGAATAGGTTAAATTCCATTTGGAAAATGGTGACATATCAATGAATGGTACACACTTAAATTTTTCAAATTAGAGCCACAATTCATGAAATTAGTCATCGAGGTGATCAAAATGGGTCACGACACATCTAAGTAATTTGATTGAAATTAAATTGAGTGAGATGGGTATCTTAAAGAGATATAATTATTATAATATATGAGTGAGGAAAACTAGGTTGTCATAATAAGGGTGGAAAGGTTCAAACAAGGAATGCTTATTTGGGGTACATAAAAATATGAGTATAACTCTATAGAGTATCTCTAATGGATTTAAGTCATACATGTGGGAAACAATGTTGGTATTGTGATGGATGATCAAGCTATAATAGGATGATCATCAATAAAATAAGTCGGGATAGGATGGTCATCACGAGGTCAAGTTGGGATAGGATGGCCATCGTGAGGCCTAGCCAGGAACGGAAGGACACAACAACCGAGCCCAAGAATGGGAGGTTATGATAAGTCCACTGTAGAGACTAAACTCTAATGATAGGGCTCCCCCACATGATTACTCTAGAGATTAAGTTGAGAAGTTATAATAAAAACAATGCATAAAGAGGAAAATGTGAAACTTTTAGGGTTGGTGTCCCGACCTGGGGTGAGTCAACCCATGAGTGGGAAAAATGACCTATGGGGGAGGAAAACCCTTATACCTTGGGTTAAGGTTGTGGAAAGAGAGTCTAACCTCCTCCTATGAGTCGAGAGGGCACCCTAGGTTAGGACCTTCCCTAGAAGTGTGAGATGATAAATCAATTTAAAGATTGAGTTAACTTTAAATGTCATCGAAAGTGTAAAGAATTAAGTATGTAAAATGTGAAATAACATATATCGATTATGATTCCTTGAACCCAAGTATGTGATCTCTGAGGAACAGGAGGAAAAGTCACCATGGAAGTGGTTGATAGTATGAGACCCAATCTGGAAAGAAAGTCACCATGAATCCAATAAGGGTAAATAAAGTGAATGATGAGCATCATAAGAGATGGAGGAAATCAAATTTAAAGAATTACATATGAAAATAATGTTCTTTCAGTAAACTCTTGGGAAGAGTAGAAATCTAAGTCAATCTTAAGGTCAAGTGGGGTATATTAAAGGTTCATAGGACTGATGGGATAAGGAGTTGATTGTTCCCTAAATGCACAAGACTATAAGACCCCTGACCTCACTTGGTGCTTGATTTTTCTTACTTTGCATAATAAGATAATTAAACCTTAATATAATAATGTGATGCACCTTAATAACATGTGACATGCTTATGTTTTTAGTTTGGTTTAGTTTGGTTGATGTTTGAGCCAGTTATGATATATACATGTAGTTTTAGACCAAGTTGTAATTTACCCATGATGAGGGTTTATCTTGCAATTTGTCACATGAAAAGTTTGGCATCAGAGCTCTTGGTTTGCTGAGTCTACAGGGACAAAGGACTAGGGTTTCTGCATATTCTTGTGACATCTAATATATTCGAATGTGACCTCTACTTAAGTAGAAGAGAAGAAGAAAGAAAAGATATGTCTGGAGAACATGAAGAACATGATGAGAGTAGTGTTGTTGCATAGGAGGTGGTGCTAGGAGGTAGGAAAGGGTAGATGGAGTGCCTGAAGTACCTTGGTTCCACCCAGCAATTGTGGCCAATCCCACTTTCCAATCCATGTTTGGACAGTTCATGGTTGCGATGATGCATATGGTAGATAGAATGCTCGTACCCCAAGAAAGAGAAGTTGTCCCTAATGTAGAATCCAGGATTCTAGGAAGACCTTTGAGAGGTTAAGGCATGTGGGGGCCATATATTATGCCGGTACAATGAACCCAAAAGACACAGATATGTGGCTGACAGAGTTAGAGAAGGCTTTTAAGATCCTCAACATCCCAGATGAGGATAAGGTGAAGCATGTAGTGTACCTATTAAAGGGAAGTGTTGGCCACTGATGGGCCATCAAGGAGGAGAATAAACCTAGATCGGTGATCATTTGGGAGGAGTTTCTATGAGATTTCTTGAGCTAATACTTCCCGAAGTGATATCTAGATGAGAAGATCTCATAGTTTGAGAAGATCTAACAAGGATCTATGATGATCAACGAGTATGAGGCAAAGTTCATGGAGTTGTTGAGGTTTCTTCCTCATATGGATGCAATGGATAAGGAGAGGACTTGACATTTTGAGAAGGGTTTGAGCTTAGAGTTGATGACTACAATGTTGGCATTATAGAACAGAGAACGGTTTGCAACATTTTTGGAATTTGTGAGACAAATTGAGTGGTCAGATGTAAATAAGAGTGAAGCTAATGCCAAGAAGAGAATGACACAGTTTTAGGGGTAGTCTTCTAGAGTCTTCAAGAAGCCTAGGTTTTCAGCACCTCAGTCATGGTAGAGGTTAGTGGTTCAGTCTCAGTGGTCTCCAAGCAAGGGCATAGGTCATAGTTTTCCATCGATAGGAGCTCACAGCACAACATTAGTATCAGTGACAGGGCCATCTAGGTCGTAGTTTGACACAATAATCTATTATAGGTGTGAACAACAAGGACATCTGAGGTTGTTTTGTCTGATGAAGGATGAGGATGTGACACAATAGTCAAGATAGAGTCGAAAAGGGTCACAACAGTGAAAATTCAGTAGTGGTCGTGGTAGGGGATGTGGTTAGGCATCACATACTAGTTTCTCCGTGAAGGACATTAGAGGATAGGGATGACAATAGGAAATAGCTCAATTCTATGATATGATTCATCCGGAGGGAGTAGTCAACCCTCGGGTCATGATAGGTCAGATAGAGTTATTTCATTCTGATTTGTCTTCTTCCTCCTTTATATCTATTTTTGTTGACCCAGTGTTATGCACTCTTTTATCACTAGAGAAGTGATATCTAGATATTCTTAACCTATTACTCGTAGATCTGATAGTCTCCTTCTAGAAACCCCTTTGGTTGGTTCCATTGAGTTGTAGGAGGTGTGCCCATCTTGTGTTCCTTCTTTCTGAGGATGCAACATTCTAGTGGACCTTGTACCACTTTACATGCACGGATTCAATGTAATCCTTGGAATCGATACTTTGGAGAAGTATTGGGTGGTCTTGGGTTGTAGTTCCAAGGTGGTGACATTCTTTGATGTTGATGTTTTGTGGGACATTCAAGGAGATAGTAAGATTCTTCCGACGTGCTTGGTGTCAATGATGACAATACAGAGGCTAATGAGGGAGGGTGTGAGGCTTTTCTGGCACATGTGGTGGATACTAATGTGAGGAGTCTTAGTATTTAGGAGGTACCCATTATTTGCAAGTTTGAGTATGTGTTTCCCAAAGAGTTTCCTAGAGTTCCCGCTCCTAGAGAGATTGATTTTGAGATCAATGTGGTTCCTAGTACATAGTCGATAGCACAGTCATCATATAGAATGGCACTAGCTGAGATGAAGGAGTTGAAGAAGCAATTGTAAGAGCTGCTAGAGAAGAGCTTTTTTATACTGAGCACTTCCCATTGATGTACTCCCATGTTGTTTGTGAAGAAGGAGAACTTATCTATGAGGTTATGCATCGACTACTGCTAGTTGAACAAAGTGACAATTAAGAACAAGTACCCTTTGCCACAGATAGATGATTTGTTTGATTTGTTGAGGGGTGTCACTGTGTTTTCAAAGATAGATCTGAGGTTTTAGTTGTGGATCAAGGAAGATGACATACTCAAGTCAGCTTATAGGACTCAGTATGGTCACTATGAGTTTGCAGTTATGCCAATTGATCTAAACAATGCATGCACATCATTCATGGATCTGATGAATAAGGTGTTCAGGCCTTATCTTGGTCATTTTGTAGTTGTGTTCATCAATGACACCACGATCTACTCTAGAGACAACCAGTAGCATGAGCAGCACCTGAGGTAGGCGTTGACATCATTGAGGCACCATATCAGAGATGCATAGTTGGGTGATACTGTGATACATTAGATCTGAGCAGAGTTTGGTAGCAAGAAGTGTGATGTCTTCCATGAGTTAGAACATGGGATAATGTGTTATCAGGGTAGAGTGATGGTGTTATATGTTTATGATCTGAGGAATTTGGTTCTTTAAGAGGATCACTCTCCAATGTATGTTATGCATCCAGGCGGTACCAAGAGGTACCACAATCTGAAAGATATGTATTGGTGTCTGGCTTGAAGTATGATGTGGTTGAGATCGTGGAAAAGTGTCATGTGTGTCAGCAGGTTAAGACTGAGCATTAGAAGCCTACAAGGACTTTACAACTGTTACCTATACCATACTGGAAGTGGGATCATATCATGATGGACTTTGTGGTTGGTCTTCCTAGGACAGCCAAAGGTCATGTGTCATTTGGATGATCATTGATGGGTTGACCAAGTCAGCACACTTCCTCCCTATAAAGGAAACATATACAACTGAGAAGTTCACACATGTGTATGTCGATGAGATAGTATGTTTGCATGAAATCCCACTGATGATAGTGTCTCATAAGGGTGCTCAATTTACCAATTGCTTTTAGGAGCATCTGCACACAGTTGAGGGTCAGTACATCATTTCACCTTCATATAGCTGGACAGTATGAGAGGACTATATAGATGTTAGAGGATCTATTGAGAGACTGTGTCTTGTAGTTTTGGCAGTTGGGATGTGCACCTCAGTTTGATAGATTTTTCTTACAACAACAGTTACTAGAAGAGTATCAATATGGCACCTAATGAGGCATTGTATGGGAGACATTGTAGATCTCTGTTCTGTTGGTATGCGATGGGAAAATATCATCTTTTGGGGCCTGAACTTGTATAGCAGATGAGACAGAAGATTAAGAAGATATAGTAGTAGCTAAAGGCAGCCCAGGATAGGCAGAAATCTTATGTTGATAATTGTCAGAGGCCCTTAGAGTTCCAAGTGGGAGACAAGGTGTACCTCAAGGTATCTCTTTGGAAAGGTGTGTTGAGGTTTGGAAGGAAAGGTAAGTTGGCCCCCAGGTATATGGGCCCTTAACCTGTAGTATCATGTGTTGGGAAGGTGGATAATAAGTTGCAGTTGCCACCTGAGTTGTATAGGATGCATCTGGTGTTTCATGTTTCTATGTTGAGGAAGTGTCATCCTGATAAAGAGTTAGTGTAACATCTCCTGGAGGTTGAGTTAGAGACAAGTGTGTTGTATGTGGAGGGACCTATTTCGATCTTCGATCAAAGGGTGAAGAAGTTGAAGAAGTAGGACATTGTTTTGGTTAGGGTTTTGTAGCATCATTGTGGCATTAAGGAAGCCATGTGGGAGCTTAAGGATGAGATCTTCAGGAATTATCTGTCTCTTTTCATGTAGTATTTGGGGGGGGGAATCCTTGTTAGGGGTTTATTATTGTAAGACCCATGACCTAGCTTAGTGCTTGATTTTTCTTTCTTTGAATAACAAGATGCTTAAACCTTATTCTAATCATGTAATGCACATTAATAACATGTTACATGTTTATGTTTTTATTTTCATCTAGTTTGGTTGAGGTTTGAGCCAGTTATGTTATATATCTGTTGTTTTTGGACCATGTTGCAATTTACCTATTATGAGGGTTTATCTTGCAATTTTTCACATGTTGTATGTGCCTCCTATGTTTTGGCATCATGATAGATAGAATGATGTATGGGGGCACCTTGTTGGACCTTGGTTGATAAGGTGGCATCATGTATGTTGATGATAGGGTTTGCATGGTTTGCATGAATGCATGAGTTGATGGTGGTGTTGACCATGTTGATGATCCTTTTTTAGTAGCACCTGATGTACTTTGCATCTTTGAGAGTGTTTCAACCAAAGTGCTTCTCTTGGTTGAGTTTTTAGCGACCCATGTGCTTTGCTCTTGATCTTGGTCGCTAGATTTTGTTAGTGTTGATGTTGTAGCGACTAGTTGCTTTGGTTGACATGGGTAGTGGTCGCTACCATGTTGAACCTTGGTTTACTTCGACTGTTTGGGTGATGAGGACCTAAGTGTTTGCTACACTACCTAGGTTTTAATTCTCTTTCTTGCATGCATACCTTGAAAGCTTGCATGACCGACCTATGGAGGGATACGTGTCTATAGATGTTCTATTATCTTGACACCTCATCTCCCTCATCCCTCTCCTAACCTTAGATATATATATACCTCTTCTTTTACATTCAAGTAAACCTTTTAGCTATCTCTTCTTTCTCTATTCTTGCTTGGAGTTGGCCTGGAGCTTTGTGGTGCAAGTGGAGGTGTTAGAACTTGAAGAAGGAGGTCGACCTCTTGCATGTGGTAATCTAAGGTTGATTATCTCCCTTTTTTCGATCCTTTGGTGATCCTTGAGCTTGGTAAGTGGTTTAATCTCGTTGATCTCATTTTTCTTGAAACCCTACCCTCTCTTTCTTCTCTGAGTTAGACTATGGTTCTCCATGGTGGCTTTCTTGAGGAACTTATCTCCTGTAGAGGTCGAATCCATGGTTCTTCATGGTAGTACCCGAGTGAGATGAAGATCTCCTCTTTCCTTTTCTTTTTCAGTTTAGGGTTTGTACCCTCTTCTCTTTGAGCTTTGTTTGACCTTGGTTTCTTCTTCATATCTTAAGGTGATCTTAATTGGCCATGGAGTTGATCCAAGCTTGTCTTTCTTTCTCTCTCTTGGAGTTTTGTGGCTTTGAAGTTGGTCTTCACCTCAAGGCAGTTATATAACTCTCCCCCTCTTCTATTGTTTCACTTGATCTTGCATGCATATTATCTTATCTCTAAAATGTGATTATAGGATTCTTGATGATGTTACCTTGATCTAGGGTTTATGATTATGTAGTAATCTTGTATATATTAGCTTTTTCTCCTAAACCCTAATTCATGTACATGTAACCTAGTAGATGATGGAGTTGATGGTTCTTAGATGCATCTTGACTGTCAGTTTTATCACCATGTTTATAGTTCGACTATTATATGTTATAAGGAGGTTTTGTTTTTGAATGCATGTGCTTGATGGTTTATTTCTCTCTCATAGCATGGTGTCCATGTTGCTCCTTGTGACACTTGTTTTTAGGGTTTGGATGATTACCATTTCCATGAGGTTTTCCTTCAGTGACCCTTCATTTTCTTTGTGTTAATCACTTGTTTTGGGTCGCTACATGTCTCATGTCTTGATGATTGCTACATTGAGTATGCATGTGTTGTGTTGTCTCTATTCTTGAGTTTTGTTACGACCATCATGTATGTTGGATTCTATGCCATGATACATGTGTTGCGGTTAGTACCTATGAATGTGTTGTAGTCTCTACACATGGGGAACCTTGATGCTAGTCGAAGTGGGTTGTTCTTCCTTGTGGTCACTACATTTGATTTTTCTTAGTGGTCACTAAACAGGGATTAGTTTCTTTTTTTATCTCTACAAGGGTCTAACCCTAATGGTCACTAGGGCAACAACCTAAGCCTAGTGGTCTCTAGGGGAGTCTAGCCCTAACAAGTCAAAATGGTTTCATCTCATATGATCGCTACACATAGTGTAACCCTAGTGGTTGATACATATGTTGTAACCCTAGTGGTCGCTACACATGTCAGGAGAGTAGTACAACAATGGCGGAAAATGTTCATCGTGGTTATGGAAAAATTTGTCATTATAACTATTAACGATAAGAAAAATAAGTCATTGCATGTTGTCGTTACTAGTCTCGTCGTAAATAAAATTTGTGATGATTTATTTCAATCCATCGTTATTATTAATAACGAAGAGTTAAATATGTTGTCTTTATCGGCTATAACGACAACATAAAATGTTAGTTGTTGATAGGATTAGCGATCACATTATTCCGACATATATACAAATAAGGACAACATAAATTTTCAATCACAAATAATATTAGTGATCACACAATTTCATCGCAAATACTAATAAGGATAAATTTATCAATTTGATGGCAAAAAATAATACAAATGTCTTTTATGGTCGTAAATAGCTATAACAGTGAAGCTAAAGATTAATTCCAATTCATTATATATTCAATTTTTCATTTCTTTTGGAGGACATATTTGACTTTCAAATTGACACAAATCGGTATTGAAGCAAATATCTTATTTTATTAACAACAAAATTGAATTACATGAAAAAACATTACATGGAGAGGACATTATACCTTGCCCCTTATATTGAACAAAATTGCATATATCTCAACAACATGATTCATATATAGTATTATACAACAATATGCAACAATCACATGATTTTGCACATCTATATTTCCAGCTTTTCTTTTAGAAGATGCTCCTTCAATAGAGAACCAACACACCTCAAAATTGCACGCTAGTAATGTGAACTACACATTTATTTCATCTTCCACTCCCTACAACCATGAGATCAAGTCAAATGAGAATGTTAATTAAAAGGCTTGATCACTAGAGAGCATAAAAGGAAGATGAATGTTAACAAGTTTGAATAAACTATTGTGCTATTTTTCTACAATATAAAGCATATATATAGTTATAGATGGCTTTCTTTGTATCCCATGAAATTTTGATTTAGAAAATAGTGATATTAGACTTGTCTTTTGGTCCAAATACGTTCCATTAGGGGTTTATGGCTGATGAAAAAAAAATTTCGATCCATATTGGTTTTTATATTTGCTCAAGTAAAAGTCAAGAAAAAAGGCGATGGAGGGATATTGAATCCCAATCCTTTTTTGTTTTTGAAATGAAGCAGATAATATCTATTCCTAACACTCGAATTATGATGAGGTGGGGAAGGATTAGAGGCAAGCATGCATCTTATGTTAATCAGTGTCAAGCTGCATTGACATACAATATGAAGTTAGATATCTTCTTGTGCACACATAAGATTCATATTGTAGAGATATGTGTAAGAAGGAGAATTGTGTGTTGTTAAGCAACCTCAATCCATAAGGCTCATCACACACATGTGTGCCTCAATTTTCTTGTAGGATGGGGGAAGGATCTTATGATATAATAGTTCAAATAGATAACTTCAAAATTGTAATCATAAAACAAGGTAGAATTATCATCCATGATGATTACACACAAGACTGAAGTTCTACAAAATTGGTGGATTTCCTAATTGCTAAGTTTTATACCAAAACTATATAATTTTTAATACTTGTATGTAAATTTTAGATAGTATTCGTAAGGCACATGCAACATTTATTAGTATTCAAAAGAAATAAATTTTGTGGAAGAAAATGATTGTAATTTCTTATTCATTTATGCCATCTTCGAGTGGTTAACTCAACGTCGTTTGAGAATAATCCTAAAATTCTATCACGATATAAACTTCATGTATTAGTTATAGATAATGTGAATATAAAAATAGAATGGTGTTCGGGCACATACTTTCCATTATCCATTTATAAGTTTCAGCCATTGTTGACCACAAAGGATACTCTTTAATAACCTTAAAGGTATTGTATATAGGATTGCTCTGCCTCAGTCTGAACTGGTAATTGACTTTTTCTAGGTTGTAGCTGAGTAACACATAAAAATAAAGAAGTAGTATGAATAAGATATTACATACCAAAGATTTTTTGAGTTAAATTTAGTAAATGTCAATCATAATCTATAAAAAAATCTTGATGTAAAAGGGAAACTAAGAAAATGATATTTAGTGAAAATGGAAAGAGAGTGATACAAGAGACATGGAGTCGAACCTATACTTCATCAAGGGGAGTTGGTGTTACTCTTTTAGGATCACTTGTCAAAAGTAGCTACAAAAAGTCCTCTTCTATGGGCCTTCTAATTGGTTTAAGTGTTTTAGCACTACGTAAATGAATAGATTCTTTATTACAGTAGTATATGAAGATAAAATTTGAACATAAAATTATAAGTGACTAAAAAACAATGGCAATCCTAAATAGAGAAGTATAAATAATAATACAGATCCGAAATCAAGAGCCAACACTTTGAGATTAGTCCTATGGATACAAAATACAATTAAGATTAACGATACTCTTCATTTTAGCATTTAAAAGAGCAACATATACCACATACTAAATTGAATGGTACTTAGAAATGATCATCGTATGACCCAGCAAGACAACTATCTACAAACCAAACAACATGGCATAACACTCAACATAATGAGGACACAATCAATGTTATGATATAACAGCCAGTCCCTTTCATTTGCCTCACTTGTCTCTGAAACACTAGGCAAGGAAACCAAGACATCACGCAAAGAAGTTTCCATATTCAATCTAATAATACATGTAGTAGAAGCAATTTGTTGATAATAGCACCTTCTTGGCAGTTTGAGAATGATCCAGTTGGTCATGCCCTTTGAAGGCCTGTGGTATGTTTATAGTGGTTCATATGTAGAATATAAGGTGCAATACTTTGTATCATAGAAAAGTTACACATGGGCAATTACACCCATGCAATTCCTAAGAGAGAGCTTTCGATATAACTCCAGCAACACAACCACTTTGGCACCTAGAGAAATCATTATAGAATTGTAGTGGAGCTCTTTTGTAAGTTTTTACATATCCACGTTTGGAAGCTAAACTTCTCTCGGTGGCTCTAAAAAAATAAAACTACAACAACTATAGATATAAAACTAAAGGGGCAGTCTACGTAGATTCAAAAAGATCAGTAGAAAATGCGGCCTCGGGCCATATAACCAAAACAAGCTCCTCTTGAAAGTTTCATATAAGAGTATATGTAGAAAGAGAGTCAGAACATAATCAAGAAAGCCATACCATTAGTTATCTGTCGGTCCTGGTCCTGCATGCTTTGGATAAAAACCCAAGATCACCTATTCATGACCTTAATAGTAACAAAATAGAATTTCACAATTAATAGGGGTGATGAGATTTTTTTACTTTAATTTACATGGGGGATTTCAATCAGTGACCCCAGAAACAAGAGTAATGTTGCCTTTATTTGGTGAGAAAAGACCAGTGGGCGAGGTCGTGGGTGATTTCCTGGCGGCCACGGAGAGAAGACCATTGCTGCTGCAGAGCCATCTCCGACGACTCCTCCAGGTTGTCCACCTGCGGAACCTGGGGATGGAGTCAAGCAAATCAACCCTGGCCACACTGGATCACCCACTCAACCCAAAGGAAAGGAGGCGGCGGAGGCATCCTCCTCCTCCTCCACGCCAACCCACCTTGTCAATGGAGTAGTCACCGCCTCACAGATTGCCGACTAGTTGAGCTCCAGTAGACAAGACCGGAAGGTCGATGGCGTTGCTACCATCGAGTATGTCGAGCCAATCCTTAAAGATGGGGTGAAATGTTCCTCCATCTCTAGCCGGGATAGTCTCGTGCCGGATTGGGGCGAGTATCTTTATATTCGTTTTGTTGGAAGGAAACCCTACCGTGAGCACCTAGCTGGTTGGATCATAAGGACGTGGCACCCTAGTGGCACAATTGAAGTCTTCGCTGAAGAGAGGGAGGCCTTCATCATCAAGATGTCGTCCAAAATAGAGAGAGACCGTGTGATGGATGAGGCGTCGTGGTTCATGGATGGGTCACTGGTTATCACCCATTCATGGAAGCCCAGAATCTCTCTCCCCCCTCTGTCTTTCCCTTAGGTTCTGATATGGGTTAGAATCGAAAATATCGGCATTCCTTGGAATCGCAGCAGTATCGCAAGAGTTGCAAGCACAATAGGGAGGCCAGTCAACTTCGTCGACATCTCAACGACCACCGGTTGCTTGGGTGCTGCAATAGCCTGTGTCAAGATTTGCAGTGGCTCTGCACTGCCTAGGTCGACAAAGGTTGAAGTGGATTCAACTATCAAGCAGCTGAAGGTTGAGATAGTTTCAAAGCCGGCATCCTGTCCAAGGTGTAAGCTGTTCGGGTACAGGGCTTCCTCTTGCCCGTCGAAGGCAAGGAAACCAATCCCGGACAATGATTTGTAGGTAAGGCATGGGAAGCAGAGAGGTGTTTGCATAAATGCCTCTAACGACAAAGTGACTCAAGTTGCTAAAGAGCAAGGAGGCTCGTTGGTGACGCATGTAGGTAATGTTGATGAAGACGAGAGCTTGCAGAACTTCATCGTTCAGCAGGTTCAAGAAGTAGTCCTCACTAGTTGTGCTTTGGCTCATGATCATCAACCCAAAGGTCATGTAGGTGGGATTATGGAACCGGATATGATTGGGTCATCCCTAATATGCAATCCGGATAGCCTTAATCTTGATTGGGAATTGGAACTTGCTCGCAGTTGTTCTGATTTGTGGAAGGTTAACAAAATCTAGGAAAGTAGTGGTTGTTCGGCTGACTACCAACTGAGGAAGACACAACTCTTTGATGATGATGATGGCTCTATGGATGACTCCCTTTCAGGGATTGATTCTGACCGATTGGTGGTTGAATCTCTGGAGTTTTAGGAATCTTGGGACAACAGGAAAAAGAAGTCAGAAAATATGAAGAGGGATGGGGGTTGAGGTGCTTCCTTTTTATCTCTATCATGGGCTTGTGTTGCTTCTGGTCTCAAGCTGGATTTAGGGAGTTATCAATTGATATCTTGGAGTTGGGGTCTGAGTTTCATATTGCTCTCAGGTTGCTGATCAGCCCTCATATTTTTAGGAAATGAGCTTAATGTTAGTGAGCGAGCAGTCAGTCATCTGGGTCCTATGATTTGATGAGACACCCTCTTTGGTTCTTCTTGATGATTGCTTAGCCTGCTGGAGATCGTATCTGGTTAAGTAAAAGAGGTGATCAATTAAGCCTAGGACTTTGATTTATCTGGTTCATATTCTCTTTGCTAGTTGGTTATTCCACATTCTTTCAGATGCAGTTTTTAAAGCCAGTGTGTGAATGATTAGCTTGTTGAGTTAATTTGTGCTAAAGGATCATTGTGTTGCAGGCTTTCTTGATTGTTTCTTTTGATCGCCAGAAATAGTGCCTAGATGATAGTAGTTGGGTTTCCTACCATGCTGCTCATGGGTTTTCCTGGATACTGAACTGATGACTCTGGCTGCTCATTCTGCCATACTTTCAGAGGAAGGATCTATTGCCTATGTCAGTATGAGTTGTATTGTTGGTCTAGGTTGTATCTCTGGCCACCTCTGAGTCTGTATTATGGGTCTACCCCCTTCTGTTTTTTAGGTAGTTAGTTACTATGTTTTAGTAGCTTAGCTTAGTTAGTCTATCTAGTTGTTGGATGTTCTATTCAGGTTTGTTTTGGGGGCGCAATCTCTTGTACCCAAAGTTTTGGGAACTTAAAGCTTAGTAACACGATTTTTTACCGACCAAAAAAAGACCAGTTCTATGAGGAAATTTTTGATTCGGGGGACCTAAAGAAAGTGCATCAGCATAAGACTTTGTTTATTCATAGTTTCATGTCATGCTTATGTCCCTAAACAGACCTCTTTAAAGGCAAACAAAGAACCTCTTACTACGTCGATGAAACACTTTGTTTATGCACATATAAAATATGTGTTATTTAATTGGGTTATCTATTTGTTTCATTAATGATGCCACAAGCATGCTTCCACCAAAGAATTATTGTCAAACAAATTGTTTATTTTTTTATAAGAACCATGAGGTGTTGGGCACTAATGAACATCATTGTCATTTCTAACATTATAAATGATATGTTTATTTTAGTATGTCACCTTCTATAATGCCATTATTGGAAGTGAGTGATTAACGAAGATGAGAAGATATTACAACTCTGGTGCAAGGACAAAGATAAATTGATCAGTCAGATGTGGGTCATATCAGTTGTAGGTGTTAAAATAATATGGTAGATGTATTAACTAGATAAGATCAAGACCGAGTAGTGTCATTCAACTAGTTATTGGTATTTAATACCAACATAACAATACCCTGACACACGAGACCCAATAACTCTGAATCGTATCCTAGATCTCAATCTTGTATCCCAGCAATCATCTTGCAAAGGATAAAGTATAGAATTAAACACAAGAATCTTCCTTTTTTTATTTATGTTGTGGGATGCAGGACATGTATAGAGGAAATGTTGAAAAGGGAAAGTATATACCAAAACCAACACACAGAGTGAAGTGGTGATTACAATTATTTATATGGATCTGAACACCCCACCCATCCATCCCCCGGTTCAACAGAAGCTAATATGCAAACAACAAATAAGAAAAGAAGATAATGGGCAATCCACAAACCAATAAGAAATGTTGAATGATGAACTAAAGTAGGAAGAAAATAAATTTGAGGGGGTGAATTTGCATAATATTGTGGAAATAATTGGGGGGATGTGTCAAATCATCAACTGCTACACAATTGAGAGAATTGAATTTTTCTTTGGAACGGTAGGAATGTTTAAGAAACATGTCAAACAAATTCCCCAAATGTGATTAAGGAGATTATCATTTGTCATAATCCTGATCATCTAGTTGTAATGGAGCCACATACTAGCATGGTAAATCTCTTTAGTACTACTAGAAAACTTAGATTCTAGTGCTCACACAAAGTTGAAGCCATTGGCTACTCAGTTAGAATATGGATTTTGTGAAAACATGACAAATGTGAAATCATAGAGAATTTGTCCAGTGAGAACTTACTCTTGTCTAGTGACATTTGTCTATAGAAGTGCTCAATTGTCTACCAGGAAAATGTTATAGAACCATTAAATTGGTAGTAGTAAATCTAACAATTCTCCTTGGGTTGCTCTATTAGATTTGAATGCTACTCTTTACCCATGTGAGAAGTCAGGAAACACAAGTTTTAATTCTAGAGCAGCGTTGGAGCTTGGAAGCTTTAGACAAAGAAAGGATAGAGGAAATGGGTGCCAATGGCCCCAAATTGACAATTAAAAGAGGTTTGTTGCAAGAGAGGCTTGACATGGTAGTTTGCAACAAAGAGTGGTTGGATGTGTTCCCCGCAACATAGTTTAAGTACTACCATGCCCTAATACTTTTGAGGACCCATCATATAGTGAGGCATATGCCTATGATTTTTAGAATATGTCTTTCATGGCATGATGGCCCAGTTTAAAGACCTCATCAAGCGACATTAGATACAAATATGATGAATCACCATTCATTGGATGAATTTATGAAGGAAGTTACCATCTTGTAGAAGACGGACATACTCGTCCTTAGATGATTGCACATGTTTAGAACCCCTGATGTAGAAGCTTCAGATGAATTGGCAGTATAATGCGCAGCTCCAGTTGGGAGTTCGACCATGCTTAGAATAGCATTTTTCTTCTACATGTCCAAGTTTCCCACAAAGTATATTTTGGATGATTGCCTCGAGCACCTGATCCTTGGCCAACACCTCATCCCATTCCTTTGGCAACAATAGCAATAGACGCCTGAATAGATGCTCCAAATGAATTGGTAGTATAATGCACAGCTCTAGTTGGGAGGTCATAAACTATATACAAACAAAGAGCATTCTTCTTATGAGAAACATATTTTTTTACAGCTTCCCAAATTTGTTTGGTTGTAGAATAGAACATGAATCTAGACGGAATATGAGGCTCCATGCTATTCCATAGACGACTGTAGTGGAAGAAGTAGGGTTGACATCTACCATATTAAAGAATCAAGAAGACAATAGCATACAAATGAATGACACGCCATGTCGAGGATAGAACATGTCATGTCTGAGTAGTGCACGACGTGTCTGTATTTCCACACATCGTGTGAGTTGATAGAAGAAAAATCCAGGTGCTCAACATGTTGTGTGAGTTTCCAGAGACCTCTGACAGCATTTTCACATGTTGTGTTGCTAGAGGACATACTGTGTCCAGATTCGAAGGTGTAACATTCGCCACCTAGGACACGTCGTGTCAGGGATGAGACACGTCGTGTCTTCCTTAAACAGCGTCGTCAGAACAGAAGTCTACAACGGTGACACACCATGTCAGTTGGGATACACATTGTGTTCAGCAATGGTAGATGTATACGTTGATGGGAATTGGCTTCATCCATAGTTGTTGAAGCGGATGCCTAGGCACCGCCTAGTCGAGTAGGCATTCAACAGGGCTCCTCCCCGTCAATCGCTTTGCTTCAGATTTACTTTGGGTGTCTTCCTGGGCCAACTGTGCGGCTAGGAGACCGCCTAGTCCGCCTGGGCCACCAAAAATAGTGATGGGTGACCGCTTTTTTGGAAGGTCAGGACCAATGACCCATTTAATAATTTTTTATTCTTTCAATATTTTATTAATTCTATTTTACAAACTCTATTGTAGTATACTTGATACTTATTGTTGTCTCTTTTTTGGTATTGAATTTGTCTCATTTTCTTTATTGGTTATAGACTTAATGACTTATAAAAAGTGTTATTTCCATAAATTTGGGAGGGGTGGATAAGTTATACATACATACATGCATAGGTATTACTATAAATAATACATAAATTTACATGCATAGGTATATACATAACATAGTATAAATAATACATAAAATTACATGCATAGGTATATATATAACATAGTATAGTACATAAATAATAGATATAAGTATAAATCTACATATGTACAATTTTATGTGTAAAAAAACACCACCTGGGTGGGCACCTAGTCGACCTGGGTGGCCAGCTCAGAACAACCACCACTTGGCCGCCTAAAAAACTATGGCTTCATCAAACAGTGACGAACAACTCTAGGAAGACGCGTCAGAGTGAGGATGTCCCCGAGAAGACGCGTCGGGGAGGGATGATGAGAATTGGCGCAATCACAAATCACTTGATGATGCAAAATTGACGCATCAGTAGTCCTGAGAGATATGAGCACTCATCCACGTATGGGGACTACGTGGAGAGGAAAGAGGGTGAGAAGAAAGTTGCTCCTCCTCGCTTTGGTATTGAACTAGGGGTTATCCTCTCCTTCAAACATCCAGCATGTCTTGATGGATTCGAGGAGGACTGGTCGCCCGGTGAGGAGAGCCTCCGCCGATTGTCCTGCTTCTCCGGCGACGGCGGATGCAACCGGAAAACAAGGAAGGAAGAAGAAGGAGACGTATGGGGGGGAGAGGCAACAGCTAGGGTTGCAGCAGTCGGATACACTCTGATACCATGTGAGAGGATTTAGGTCAAAGCAATACCCCATTAGGGTGTTCTCTCTTTTATTATATAGACAAATACTATTTACATAGTAGACCCAATAGGAAAAGGAAATAGTAAAGATATACATAAATAAGAAAACTATTTTCTAACAGCCACATTTCCTTGGTACTGTGTGTGATGGCTTTATACATCTCTGTGTAGATTTTTAATTACATGTACAACAAAAAATGTGATGTTGTTCTTGTATGTGTGTCATTTCAATCTGATTTGCATTTGTGCATTTTTTTATTTTATTTTATATTCACTTTTGCTTTTCTTTTGTTTTTATTCATGCTTTTAACTGGAGGACACTTTTGTTTGAAAATGAACTCTCTAAGATGTCTAAGTGATCTTCTATGACCACATGTTAAGTTGAGGGGGCTGCTTGGAATTTAATGAAAAGGAAAGGGGGTTATTGGAATTTGCTAAAGGATAGGGGTATCTTGGGATAATGGGAAAAGAGGGGGCTTCTAGGAAAAAAAATTCTTAATATTAAGAGTATATGTTTTTAAACCCACATTGCATATCAAAGAAGATACTAAATGGGAAGATCTTTTGCAACATATCGACTAAAATCTTTAATAACTTGTAATCGTGACTTCAAATATTCCACTCATTGATTCCCTAGATTTTGCAACTCATCATCATTTTTTGAACATGTACCCCAGTTTGAATGTGATGATATTGTTGCTCCACTATTCATCTTTCATAGTCATATCACCTGAATAAAAAAGGAAAGGAATAGTCAATCTTTGGGCACCATCAATAGCCCAAAGGTGACCAGATCAATGACCACCATAGTGGATATAGAAAAACCAGACTGACTAAAAATGTCTTCTCAAGAGTGATACTCATATATTCTCAAATCATGTGCCAAAAAAGAAGCAAATTAAGAAGTTTCATTTACACTACAAATAAAGATCAGAAGTCATAAGAAAAATATAACAATATGTCTAGGCATTGATCATAGAGAAAAGAAAACTATATGGAATTACATGTGTTGTCTAGAAACAATAACAAATAATGTAGTAGTATGTGGATTATGTAATTTGAAACAAAAATAGTTAGTACACCAAAGATAATGTTTTGTATTGTATTTTCCATTACATTTATTTTTATTGATATATGCTCATCAATAATATGGGGAATCCCAACTAGTTTCCTACTTGTAAGGAGGGAGTAGCAAATAAACATCATCCTTTCTAACTAATTTTTTTAACATTTATTTGAGTATGAACTATAGTTAAACTGACCATATATAAACTCACAAAGTGCAAAATTATGTTTTATTTCAGAAACTATAATACTACAAGATACCAAATTTGGTCAAGGATATCATAGTCATTGTATGTTGACATTTACATGGTATTGTTTGAGTTGTAGAGGTCGTTCAACATATGGAAAATCCCATGCATCTATATCAATGTTTTTGTGGACAATAAAATGGTCATAACATTGTAAGAAGAGAAAGGAAAAGAAGGGATTCTGTGTCAAAAAGCATACATTTATTACTTAAAGCTCAATATTTTGGAGAATAACTATCATCAATTGAAAGAAAGCTCTTACAAATTTTTTATTTTTTGGAACCAACCATTCTTGTTTGGGTATGGAGGAGTACTTGGTTAATAAAGAACGATCATTATAGTGTCTTAGCATCTGTGGCTTGGTCATATCTTAGTCATGAAAAAACAAAATAGGGAAATAAGAAATAAATACATAATAGATGCTACAAAAAGTGTTGCATGAACTCATTCACATTGCAACATATAAATGATCAAAATACAAATCAAACTGTGAAGAAACTGAATTAAAGTTGACTTGGAAGGGAGTATATCTCCTATTTCGTGCACCTATAAGAAAAAGGGAGACTTGGTTATATAAGTATAATACTTTAAATCATGTAAGAGATATCACATCTCTAGATTACCAAGAAAATCCCTAGTTTCCTTTAGCCTTCAATAATTTATTAAATTAACTTGGTAATACTAGGACTTTTTATATCATAAAAAGTTATTATTCAATAAATGTTTTAAGACATTTTCATTACACAAACATTTAAGTTTCTACACACTCTGGAGTAATTTATATGTTTCATTTTTTATGGGTGACCAAATACTACATTTGCACCGATAGATAATACATATTGGATACTACCAAAAAGATCACTCAATGCAAAGAAAACGTTATAAAAATATGAGTTCAGCCATAAGAAAGTGTAATGAGGTTTGAATTGTAATGATGTTTCTTAAAAGAAAATGACATGGTATGCTCTCAATGTATCTATTGCCTCAGAAGTATTGACATGTTGAAAGAATTCTAAGTTAAATATGTCAAATATGATTATAAAATGGACCAGTTTACAATTTCACTTATAGTCAACTACAAATGAGGAGACTCTTGTACTAAATTAGTTGACACAGTCATAATGTGATTTTATGTTATTAATTCACTTAACAACTATATTTCTATATGCATTAACTTAAATCAAATGATCATAAATCCAAAACATCAACACTAACCATATATATAATATAATTTTACTAGTAGAAAATATTTAAGGACCTAAAGTGTCATTAGTCAAAATCAAATGGCCCTTCGATGTTTTAGTTTTTAAAGTAATGCATGTCAACAACATCTAAAAGTGTGTCTTACGTCCCCATAAAATCAACATGCATGATAGGTGTCATTTGTTGGTACCTCAAACTTGTTGATGGGCAGCAAAAAGGGTGGCAAGTAAGGACAACATTAGCAAGAAGGCAAGTAGAGAATTTGGGGTTTGAAGGAATGAGAAGCATGATCTTGTCTTTCAAAATGATAGTTGTCACCACCATATGAAGATGACAGTAGTATAGGAATTTTAGCTATATGATTGGGTAAGGGAAAACTTGGTTTCTTACACAAAAAGCCCCACTAGCTACACACAGGACACTGGCTTGGTTCTCATCCATTGACCCTACCTTTAACATTTTGAAGAGCTCATCCAGATTAAACATTGACATTAAAGATAATACTATATGATACAAACTGTTTGTTGATTGTACAATTCATAGATGTATTTAGTATGCACTAGAAGGGAAGGTGTTAAGCACACATGCACATACATGAGCGTAAAAACACAAAGAGAATCTACTTAAACCAATATGTTAGAAAAACATGATAAAATTGTCAGTGTCATATTATATTTTTTAAAGTTACAAGATTACCTTCTCTAGAATAGCAATGCATAAATAAATATTCTTATAATCTTGTAAATCTTGAGTCTTATAGAGAATGCTAAAATGTGGCAAAGTGATCTTCAATAAAAAGTTTTAGTATTCTTAGCTCAATGAGGAACTTGGCCCTACAACTTGTTACATTGTCAAACAAACATATACATAACATAAAAAACAATGGAACGTGTGAAAGTTTCATATTATATTATGATTCCTAATGTTTCTGATAAGTTTAGAGGTACAAAATATAACATGCAATCAATAACACCAATATCAAAGAATTTTATTAACAAAATATTCTATTTTTTATTTAATCAAAATGGTGTTCTAGATGAATAGCTTTTGTTCGATTGTTAAACTAAATGTACATTTGGGTGTAATTATAAAACCAAAAATCCAACATTTTACCTTTGAAAATGAAAGAATAAACATGTTTCCTACTTATGTGTCAGATTCAGATAGAGTTAGAATTATGCTATGTACCCACGCAAACTGTCCGCATATGATTCTCAAATTGGCTATGCTACTACTAATTTTCCACTTGAATATGATTGACATGTAAAACATGTCGGAGAGAAGTAGCTTGGGTGGTCAAGCATGGGTGCCCCTCACGAAGGGTCCCGAGTTCGAATCCTTCCATCAGTGTTATTCGGAAATTAGACTCCCGCAACGTCTACTGGCCTCTGATGAGACTGTTTAATAAACCACCATGTGGGACGCACATGTTCTCCTAGGTTTTACCTTCCCCCTAGAGGGTGGCTTCCCTAGTCATAAAAAAAGACATGTAAAACATCAGACTATTGCAAAATGTTCTATAAGTTTGAACTCAATGAATCATAAAAGTTGATGTGTTAAGGCGGAAATTGGTTATCTTACAAAGGGGTATTTATGTTAATAGATGGCTTTAGTATAAATATTTATCTACATACAAATATATAAGCACATTAATCCATTTCTTGAGTTTTGTATTAGTGCTGGAAATTGTTAATCCAATCAATCTGAAGCTAGTACAACGTAAGGATGCAGATGGGTTGTTAACATGCTTGAATTAGAAACTTTTTTTCCTAATACTAGCCACTATTAAAAAAGACAATTCAAAAATTTATCCAACATACTTAGCTTAAATTAAGTTCAGATGTTCTTGGTTAAACAATAAAAAAATGTGTTCCGAATGAACATGATCCATCAACTAGACCAAACCAAACTATAGACTATAGCACTGAAGCCAGATCTTTTCCACTGCACATATAAAATATCATGCCACTCCAACTTTAGTTGCTTACCTAGTTACGAGGTATGTTCAATGGGATCTTGTCAAGGGTGTTGTCATGTGGGAAGATAAGAATTATGAGTTTAGGACAAGCATAAACTTATAATAAATTAATTAGGAGAAAAGATCATTCACACCAAAGTGTAAACTTATAATCATAAATTAAAGACAAAGAAAATCATGAACTTATAAATACCTACAAAACTAGATAGTGTCTCCTCATTCCTTTCCCCTTTTCCTATTCCATCACATTCCTTTAGTTATTTATAAGCAGCTGGCCATACACAATGAAAAGAGTGAGCAGAACTTAATTTGTCCATATTAATATATGTTATCTTTATTAGTTCATGTAAGAAACATGGGTTCTTGAGAGGGGGAGATGAGAAGGGAGGCCAACTGAGTGGATTTAAGGAGTGATAATGTAGATTACATTGGTTGTCACAATTACTTAGCAATCTTATTATATAAGTAAATGTTTTAAAAAGATAGATGGGAAGGGAAGTTTGGACAATGTCTATGGTGCTAAGTTAAAATTCCAATCATTATCGAAGGATAAAAAAAGAACCATATAGTTTTTATAGAAAACATATGCTAAATGTAAGCAAGCCAACGGTGATGAAAACAGTAATAATATATACGAAACACGGATATACCTACAATATAAATTTGATGCAGCCCCAAGATGTCCCTTATCGTAGTGTTTGTTTAGTTTGTTTTGCTCCTTCACTACTACACCTTCCCAATCACGATTATTCCAAGTTAACCATTAGCTATTGACAAGAGAAATCACAGGTTTCGTAAGCTATTAACATGATAGCTGGATACAGATGGAGGTGTCCAGAAACTAGACAAAGTTGGATCGAGACATAAAGAGGAACATGTTCTCATCATGATTTGCCAAAATACTTACCGAGACCTAGAAATGAAGTATGTTGAACTATGAGGACACCTAATTCCCATCTGAGTGAAGGTGATCGACTGATCTAGTGAATCTTCTCAATGTAGGAGACAGACAGATTTCACTACGAAAATCAGGATTGTTGTCTCTTGATGATGAGGAAGTCAACAGGTTCCATCGATAGCGTTCCGCGGCACCTCTTTCCTTCTGAGCTAGAACACTGCTACATGAAATTTTGAATGTAGGGTTTGGCGGCAAGCCAAGTAAAAAGGGGGATCGCATGAAAATGAGTGGCGGGGCAGCTGGAAAAAATTGTGAGGGAAATAATTTTTGAGACTGGTGCAGCCCGAAAGTTGTGTTTTTTTAGTGGTATATAACTGGAGGGTTTTAACAGCAGAACAATAAGACTACTATGGACTGAATAAAAAAGTTGTCATTCTTGTTTATGCTATTAGCAGCCACACAATTTAATTGTCGTGACTAGTTTGTTTATTACGATAAATAAAAATGTTGGTCGCAATTTTTGTCGTTACTGACCCAATTTCCTGTAGTGTGTTTGGGTGTTGGTTGCTACCCCATCTTAACCCTAGTTTGGTCTCTACATGTGTAGGTCTCTACACATGATGAAGTTGAGGTTGATAGTGATGGTATTGTTTGTTTGGTCACTTCACTATGTTGGCTTCTTAATTATGTGTTTATGGTCAAAACACATCACTATGGAGCACCAAGGTCGAAACAAACTCATTCAAAGGATGTGTGTTGGTCAAGACACACACAAGACACACCCACAAGGTCAATACACATGTCGTAGCACTCAACCAAGTGCAACATGGTCGACACCATGCTCCACCAAGCAAAAACCTAGAAACCCTAACATCACCATAGGATGTCACATCACCAATCAAGGTCCAAGGAAGGCACCCTTCAACATCATTCTCTATTTCATGATGCCAAGGTACAAGAAACACACTCTACATGTGACAAATTGCAAGATAACCCTCAACTTAGGTAAATTGCAACTTGGTCCAAAACAAGCATACACAACTCAAACATCATCTAAACTGGACCAAACTAAAAATGTAAGATTGTCTCATGTTAACAAAGCATCTCAAAGTATTAGATTAATGTTAAGAATCTCATTAAGAAAATCAAGCATACTCAAGCACTAAGCTAGGTCAGGGGCCTTATAATATGTTGCTACGGCAGACTCAGACTGAATGAGGGTGTGGGAGATCATAGCATTCTATCTCTCCTAGATCTTGTCTGGCACTGATTTCGACTAAGCAATGGTCAGTTGGAGTATGAGTGGTATACCTCATCTCCAAAGGGAATTAATAAAAGATGTAATACAACCATGTAGTATATTTTCTTAGGGTTAAACACGATTCACATTGGATGACCCCTTTACCTTGTTTCTTATAATGTTTAGTTGATAATGTTTATATATGCTCTTCATATTCCTTCTAAAAGTATATGATGTTATACTGATCAGTTTGTAGCTGCTTAAACTCCTTAATCTATGTTATCAGTTTTGAAAGTATTCATTTAACTGAATCTTCTCATCATGTAATGATATTATTTTTCTGATATATATACATATATATGTATATATATACATATATATATATATAATACATACATATATATACACATGTGTTTACAATAGCTGCTGGTAGAGTTTTATATCTTTTGTTGGGACATTGGTCTCACCTTGTGGGTTCCACATCTTTTAGATGGTTGATCAGGTCATGGTAGAGATCATGTGTTTGAGGAAGAGTAGCAAGGAGAGAAGTAGTTGTTGAAGGTTGCATATGTTGCTAGTGTTTTGTAGTAGAGTCCTACTTGTCATCCCTATACTCTCAGGTCCTTGAGGGTGTTTTGTAGATGTCGTATCAATATGTGGTTTTTGGTAGTACGTCCGGCTTGTACATGTGGCATGTTTATATGGATCTTATATGTAAACAAGATATCTTTTGTAGTAGGTTTTTGGTAATATGGCCACTGTATAGTGATGTATATAATTGTCCTGATATATGATATGGAACAGTTTGTGGACCTTAATGTAATATGTTCCATTTGAGAATGCTATAAGTGATTGGTTTTAATTTACCTTATTTCATGGTAATATCATTTTTTAGTTGATAATTTTGTGTTCTATTTTTAGTAATCTCACTCATGTTATGGCGGGTTGTCGCAAAGACCATCTGGTCAGGAGGTAACAACTATTTTTCCTGAGGCACATGTCTCAGGAGATTAGCCACCTTCATGAGTTCATGAGGCCCAATGGGTGAATGTGAAAGGAAATCCCTAGATGCATAAGGATGAGATCACTCTAAAAGTACATGTACCCTTAGACACCTCATGGAAGTGGCTAAGGCTCATGATATATAGTTGAGATGTAAATATAAAAGATACAAGAAGTCATGTAATAATCAAAGGAGTTGTGTACAAACTCAAGAATGAGAAAAAAACTTGACTTCATGAATTACAAAACTATTGTGGAATTAAAAAGGTATGTGAGGTTTAGATTCATGTAGAGAATGATTCCAATTAAAATGTGAAATCAAGAGGTAAAGTGTGGATACACCATCTCTACTCTCAAAATGGGATGAACTCTATTTTTGAGTTGCAGCCAAATACTTATTTCATCTTATTATGAGTGAGAGAGAATGGGTAGATAGATAATATACTTAAAAATTGACATCAGAGAATGAATACCTTAAGTTGAACTTAATGACATGACCTAGGGTTTGAGGTATTACCTCACCCTTATGTGAAAATAAATGAATAATAAGTTGGAAACTTAGGTGAAAAAGTGATCACAAAGTGAAATTGAAATCACAAATGAAAATGTAATTACCAAAGGATGGTATCATATAAACAGTAAGGATGTGGATATACCTTGAATTGAATCCAATGACCAACCTTAGTAATAATGTGAGGAATTTGCATATCAATGAAATATGTGAAATCTATCTAAGTAGGGTTGGGTTAGCAAGTTAAGTTAAGTTATATTCCACCTAAGTGTACTAGGCTTGAATTTTGGGGACAAAATTACTTTAAATGAGGGTTGAATGTTATATCCTTAATTTGGTAAAATTGAATGATATAAATATAAATCCTGATTTGAGAAATAATTTTCTCTTATAGTGTTATTAAAAGAATAATCACCCTTGTGGTATGAGTGCAACCCATGACCCAGAGAAAGTCCCAAGAGACATTGTTTTTCAAATATTCATTGTGGCACAAGTTAAAGAAATAGAAGGAATTTTTTCGATTTATGATTTGTAATAATCAAGTAATACTTTGGGAAAAAGAAAGAGAGGAAAATCCAATAATAAAAAAATTACTAAAGGTAATTCATACAGGATGTTTTAAATATGGGATTGAGTGGAATACTCTAGAAAATAGAGTTTTTGTGTGTAAATAAAGAATGGTGACTTTTTAATTTCTGGACAACTAAAATATAAGATAACACACAAAACCTCAAAAGAAAATAAGAACCATGGTGCTTTAGATAATTAGAGGATAATTACCTAGCCAAGATTGGAAATACCATTGTTAAGGAATCAAATGATAATATTTTGATTTGACTTTTTGTATACTTGAAAATAATGACAATGGAAAGAAAATCCTAGAAATTGGGAGAATATATTAGAGAGAGAAATAGATGAATAATATAGAATTTATTATCCAATAAAGTGCCATATATTGATGTGCTTTCCGTAAAGGTTTTTTGATCTATCAAATTCAAATAAGAGTCTGGTGGTGCCCTTCTGTGGCCTTTAGAATTTATGGTAAAAGACAAGACTTTTATAAAGGAATGCAAAGAGAATATGTTCCTAGATTTATATCATGCCTTTTCATACTATTAGTTGGTGAATAAAATAGATGTCTTTTTCTACTGTATATAAAGGTGGAAATGTCATAATGTCTTGCCTTTTTGACAACTCCCTTGTACAATAAAGAAAAGAGGAAGGAAACAAGAAGAGAGACTATGAAAAGGGGTAGGTAGTTGGTGTTAATATGAACAAAAATTCTTGACAGAACCAGTTCCACACCCCAATCTGCACCCTCCAACGGTCATGCAATGACCAATGAGACTACCTTCACCCCAATTAAAATGATAGAGTTCCAGATAACACTGGTCCAACGGTTCGCGCAAAACACTTGCCCCAGAACCTTAATGACCTGATCTTTGCACCGGCCAATGAACCACTTTCCAGCCCGAATTCCCTAGCATGCTAACATGCTTTTTACGTGCGTCAAATGCAAGTGTAGGCGTCAATGTAGTAAAGGCCTTTGTGAGGCCCGATTCGAACTCAGGGATACGGAACTATCGGTAGACTACTACTAACTGTTTGCGATCAGCTAAGCCGGTTAAAATGGGTTGAGAGTTGTTTTTAAAATTAAAACAAAACAAAACAAAACAAAACAATCAATTAAAGGTTTAATTTAATCAACTCAGGTGAAGATCTTTAGGATTGCAGTTTCACTGCGGGTTATCATTGCATGCATTTCTATATAGTTACTCATATTCATCTCTCTATCCGGGTAGTGGCATGTAATCAAAATTGCCCACTGTCGTGGTACAATTCACTACCTATGTTTAGGTCGGTTCCACCGTTGTAGTAACCTATACCCTAAACTAAGTGCATTAGAAACGACCTCTGGGTTTCCACCATTAACCTTACGTCACCATGTTCAAGGGATTTGTCAATTAATGTGAATTTTGTCTCTTTTCAACCGTTAATTCTTCTTTCAAAGTAATTAAGGGCATTAGATTATTATTATGGTGATCAAGCATAACAATATAATTGAGAAAACGAAATCATACCACAGATTTAAGAGATAATTGATGAATTACTATGATAAAATTGTCATGCAATGCTTCCCCGGGCTACTCCCGGTCCTAAAGATAGAGGGGATTAGCCCCACATGTTCATCTCAAAGAAAAACATGGTAGAGAAAAAAGGGACACGTGGAGAAAAACGTGAATAAGTAAAGAAACCCCTGAACGGAGAAGATCCAAGCGCTCCTTGGCGTAGAATGCATGATCTCCGGCCTTTCGGCGGTGGAAAACGTCTTCTTCGGTGTCCGGAATGGCTGGGGCGTGCTTCTGGGCTCCGTTCTTCTCTCCACACCCTCTCGAGATGTGTGCAGCAGCTAATGACGTGATAGATTGCTCTTGGCCGCCGTCATTAGGTATAATCACTGAGTTAGGTTGCAAACATATCGTAGCCATCGGATTTAGATCGATCTGAAGCAAACTTGTATCTGACGGTGTTGATACCATCGACGCGAGTCGATGGTATCGACCTTGCACGGTATCGGCTGGTCTTCTTTTCTTTTCTTTGTTGCGACTGATGCTAACTCGATACCATCGATGAGGGTCGATGGTATCGACTCTCTTAGGCGTTGCTTTTATCTTTTTCCATCGCTGAAGCTCCTCGTGTCGATAGTATCGACTTTAGGGTCGATAGTATCGACTGTCTTCTCGCCAGAAACCTGATGGTATCTCGATACCATCGACTTCTGTGTCGATAGTATCGACTCTGTGATGCTCCTTGCGACTGGCAACCTGTGGTCGTGTCGATGGTATCGACCACTGTCGATGGTATCGATAGTAGCAGATATTCATTTTTCCTGAAATATCAACACAAAACCACATAAGCCGAAATAAAACATATTATTGTACTCATTTATGCTCAAAACACTAAAATAAGGGAGATTTGACATAGAGAAGGATCATAGACCAAAGTAAATGAATCATGCAATATTAACCACCAAAATGACCAATAAATGCATAAAACACAAGTAAAATATGTCTATAAATGCGACTCAAAATCATCGCATCAAACTCCCCTAAACTTGAACATTTCTCGCCTCGAGCAACAAAACCTTAGAATAGAATTGCGAGGGTCAACTAAAGAACAGATCATCACAACAAACATCATCATATGATCCCCACCGGACATTCACATCCCGGCCCTCACTAACCACGGAATCATAATTACCCTAAAGGTGACAATAATCATCCATAAAAGATATCATATAAGGCAGTTAACATAATAAAATTCGATGGTTCAGACTCGGTGCATCTTGTGATCTCCTATGCTATGTTGCTCGCCCTAACTACCATCTACATGGAAGCAGCTCTCCTGATATTCATAAGTGAGGAGAAAATCATGGTGGCCTACCAATTTGAGCAACGGGTGGATGGAATGGGTGGCTCATAGAAGAAATGGAAGCATTATACGGTTTCAACATGCACAAAACAAAAATGACCTAAATGATGCATATGCAAGTGTAAATGCCCTAATGCCTACATTTGTGTGTAATGATGCATGCACTATCATTCCGTCTCAAGGTGAGATGGAATATCCACAAAAGCTACACCATATGCTTATTCTTCTTAATATGCAGTGAAAAACATGTTCCTTTCTCCCTCTCATTCCTATTTATGTCTCAATTCTCTCTTATTTTTTTCATTTTCATATTTTTCTTCTCTTTTTTTAAGTCCCTTTATATCCAATAATGACATTGAATTATTTGTCGGGCTCACTTTTTCTGCATAGATCAAATTTTTGAAGCATTTAGAAGGTATGGAATAAGTTAATCACCCTTATTGTTTCAGAAGAAAAAGATACATGATGTACTGTATGCATAAAACTTATGAATACAGCTAAATGACACACACCTAAGGATAATGTGCATGTATAGCTACTCTATTTTTATTTCCATGCAAAACATGTGAAAATACTTTGCAATGCAAGACATATCTACATGAGATGCATTCAAAAAGATTAAAACCGTAATGTACTTCCAATTCTTATGGTGGATTATGAGAAACAATGAGGTGGATAGATCACAAGACTAATTGACTGAACCTTTATAAATTATTATGTGTCCCTCCTTATTGACCTGTGTGGTAATTAAGAGGTTCCTCTCTCTTACTTCAAATTAAGGTCTCATTATCATTTGGTCAGTTTAGGCTGAAACAACCAATTCCGTCCACTTTTCCTGAATCCTTAGGAATGTACAGTTGTGATTTTCTGTTTTAAAGTTGACAAACCCAATCATTTTCTTAAGTTATGTGCTCAAAGTTTAACAACACAAGCTTACAAACACTAAATTTTTTTTTAAATTTTCCCTTGATTCCCATGTACAAGCAAATGAGATGACACATGACTTAAGACATCCACAATTACACTAGATAGAATGTGGATCCTACAAACAAACTAAGAAAAACAAATGACAAAAGACAAAATAATAAAACTAAAAACTGAGAAAACTAAAGGATAGAGTTGTTCCAACTCCCCCCCTAAGCTTGAATTCGACTATGGCCTCATAGTCAAAAACAACCTTAAAGGGTGGAACAGAGATACTGATCACTCTTCAGGCGGAGGCAGGTACTGCGGGGCTGTGGGGTCCCAAGACGGGTACTGCCCCTGAAATCTCAGATCACACTGGGGCATGGGCGGAGGTTGTGGATACCCCCCAAAGTAATTTTGGCTCCAGTAATGATCATAGAAGGGTTGTTGCTGCATCTCCATCCTATGCAACCTGTCGTGAATATGTTGTTGGTTGTCAAGGAGGAGGCGCTCATTTTCAAAAATAGCCCTTTGATTGTCATGCAGCCGGTTCATTGTATCATGAATACCGGCGTATGTCGCTGCATGCTGCTGCTGCGTTTGATGGATATCCTGCAGCATTGCATACATTCCTTGCATTGAGTAGACATCCTCGCTTTGCTGCGAGGGCAGTGGTGGTGGCAGAGGCTACGAAGATGAAGATTCACCCGGATGCATGCGTGGACGCTTCCTAGGTGCCACTTGTGCACGAAGAGGAGTGTAGGCCTCCTCTTCCTCTTCAGCCTCGTCGCCATCATTGTTGTTGTCGTCATTGTCGCCATCTTCATCTGAACTCTCGATGGCAATGACAGGCCCTCGAAAATGTTGAGCGCCCTCAATGTGGAAGACGGGGTCGGGGAGCGAACATTCCTGATAAGCGTGATTAACGTGGCAGTGTGCATACGCCAATCCATCACACAGCAGGATGAGGTTGGAGCGGTGAAGATGCTGCAAATTGACCTTGCTTCTGTTGGAGAGAGGAGTCAACTGGGAGAAATTCAACCCAAGATAGTGGGCCATCAGTGTGATGAGCCCTCCAAAGTGAATTGGAGCCTTCCGCGTTCTCCTCTTTATAGCCAACATGCGCTGCAAGAAAAACGTTCCCCAGTTACACTCTTGTCGCTTCAGTAGCTTGTGCAGGAAAAATAGGTCTGTCTCTTGGGACTTGCTAAGAGACAGATCACCATGGGCGAACAAGGTGGTGCAGAGCATGCGGTGAAGAATATACACGAATGGATGCTCAAAATCTACTACCGCCACATTGTGGTAGCTCACAGATTTGCCCGTAGGCACAGTCACTAGCTCGGCGAAGATAGCATCATAATCAGTATGGTTGTCTGGCCACCGGTACTGCTCTCGCCCATAATTCCAGTTATAGACAGAGTTGAACTATTGGAGGGTGAGTGTGTAATCATTGTTGTACAGCCGGAAGAAACACGGCCTTTTATCCATTCACGGTCAGTGGCAATGATGTCGTATGGCACAACGCATATATCCAGCGATGCCATGAATTCTGCGACTAGCTCCTTGTATGTCGACCATTCATTGAAGAATGGCTGGACATCGGCGTGGAGTTCCATCTCATCGGGCCTCCTGCCCATATGCCTCGCCTGGCCCTTGAGCACGTAGGCCAGATTAGCATCGAACCCCAGATTGTTGATCATGCCCCGGTCGACGTAGCAGGTCGGCTCAATCTTGCACTTCATCAATTCCTCATAGACCTTCTTGACTTCCGTGGAAGGATGAACAATCTGCAGATGTGGAATGGATGCAGTCGGTGGAGGAACGAACACTGGTATCTCCATCGGTGTCATGCGTGAAGAAGAAGCGCCGGCACTATGGACCATTGTCAAAGAAGAAAGGATAGATATGGAGCTCGGGGAAGGTCGGAGAAGAGTATCTCCGCTCGATGAAGAACTTGCTCCTTGGATGCTCGTGGTCGGGCTCCGATTTCTCACAAAGACGCACAGCACAAGTGGAGAAGGATTGCTTTGAAGTTGTGATGTCATATGATGACAATCCATCCCTTATATAATTGTGGCTGGCGCTGTTGTATGCCTGTCGATACCATCTACGCGAGTCGATGGTATCGACTCCTATAGCACAATCCGCCCGCCGCTGGTATCGACGGTCGTCGATGGCTTGATGTGGGGGCCCGGATCAATGACGTGTCGATGGTATCAACCCATCCCACGGATCGACTCTCTCAATGTAGTGATCGTCGTTGATTTCCTATCGCGGATCGGTGACGTGTAGCATCGACACTATCAATGCAAGTCGATAGTATCGACTTCTGGTTAGGGAAACACCTTCGTGAGGCCCGACTGCCACTTTCTGTCTGTAACTTGGTCGATACCATTGACAGGCCTGTCGATGGTATCGATTTCACTGAGACAATTTGCGTCTGAATATCTCCATAGATCTCGATAGTATCGACATGCATGTTGATACTATCGACCTCAACTTTGCCATCAACCTGTTGGTGAGTCGATACCATCGACGAGGCCATCGATAGTATCGACGCAGAGCGATTTTTGCAGCCGCCAACCTGTACCCATCTCGATACCATCGACACAAGGGTCGATGGTATCGACTCTGCCTCAGTCTTGCACATAAAGCAAACGATCACGGTACCTTTTCTCCATTAAAAACAAAGTCAAATCAAATCAAAGTAAAAAATATGAAAGAAACTAACTACACTACTGATGGCTGGGTTGCCTCCCAACAAGCGCCCTTATTTAACGTCTTAGGCTAGACAACTTGAATCTCCTCATGCATCCGGAAGCGCAATGAGTGTGGCCTCATTCACTTTCCTTGTGTAATCTTCACTGAAGTACAATTTCAATCATTGTCCATTGACCAGGAATGTTGTCTCGCCATCACGCACCATGATTGCACCATGTGGCCTGACCTCCTCTACGGTGAACGGTCCACTCCACCGGGATTTCAATTTCCCGGGATGCATCTTCAACCTGGAGTTGAACAAAAGTACACGATCTCCTCTCTTGAAAATGCGCATTTGAATATGGCGATCATGAATCAACTTTTTTCGCTCCTTGTAGATCGGCGAGCTTTCATATGCATTCATACTCAGCTCGTCTAGTTCATTGAGCTCAAGAAACCTTTTCTTTCCCGCTTCATCATAGCTCAAATTTAGCTTCCTCAGCGCCCAATGCGCTTTATGCTCTAATTCCATCGGCAAGTGGCAGGCCCAACCACAAGCCAACCTAAAAGGCGTAGTGCCTATAGGTGTCTTAAACGCCGTCCTGTACACCCACAAAGCATCCGGTAGTAGGGTACTCCAATTCTTTCTCGTGGAAGCCACAGTACGCTCCAAGATCTTCTTAATCTCCCGATACGGGGTACCAATGTTGTGCTTTACCCCGTACCTTCTCAACAGTGTCGCGAACTTTTGATTCCGGAAGTGCGTACCTCCATCACTAATGATCATTCTCGGTACACCAAACCTACAGAAAATATATTCTTTGACAAACCTGCACACTACAACGGCATCATTAGTCCTAGTGGGTATTGCCTCTACCCACTTTGACACATAATCAACAGCTAAAAGAATGTACAAGTTAGAATTTGAGGACACAAAGGGTCCCATAAAATCAATACCCCACAAGTCGAACACCTCAACCTCTTAAAATACATTGAGGGGCATCTCTTGTCTTTTTGAAATGTTACCTGCCCTTTGGTAGGAATCACATTGCCGCACAAAATCATAAGCATCCCTGAATGAAGTAGGCCAGTATAGGCCACTTTCAAATACTTTGTCTGTAGTGTGAGAGCTAGCGTGGTGGCTACCCGTCGGTAGTGTATGGCAATGACGAAGAACACTTTCGTATTCCACCTCCGGTACACACCTGCGTAAGACACCATCCCTGCACTGCTTCAACAGAATAGGGTCATCCCAGAAATAATAACGTAGAGAATGGAAAATTTTCTTCTTCTCTTGGTATGTCCAATCATCTGGGATAACCTTGTAGGCAAGATAGTTAACAATATAGGAAAACCAAGGGTCTTTCGATTTCACTTTTAAAAGGTGTTCATCAGGAAATGTCTCGGTAATGGGTATATGCAAATCCTTTTCATCTACCCTTTCCAACCTAGACAAATGGTCTGCGACCACATTTTCAATGCCCGCCTTATCTTTGATTTCAATATCAAATTCTTGTAAAAGCAAGATCCACCTAATCAATCTAGGTTTGGCATCCTTTTTCTCCATCAAATACTTAATGGCGGTGTGGTCCGTCCATACCACGACTTTTGATCCAACAAGGTATTGCCAAAAATTTTCGAAAGAAAAAACAACGATGAGAAGTTCTTTTTCGGTTGTCGTGTAATTTAGTTGAGCTTCATTTAAGGTTTTGGATGCATAGAAAATCACAGCGGGTTTATTGTCCACTCGTTGTCCCAAAACAGCCCCAACTGTGAAATCGTATGCGTCACACATTAATTCAAACGGCTTAGTCCAGTCCGGTGTTTGCACAACCGGTGCGGAAATCAGTTTTTCTTTAAGCACATTGAACGCATGTAAACACTTGTCAGTAAAATAAAAAACAACATCCTTTTCCAAAAACTCAGATAATGGTTTGGCGATTTAATAGAAATCTTTTATAAAGCGATGATAAAAACCGGCGTGACCAATAAAACTCCAAACCCCTTTAACCGAATTCGGTGGGGGCAATTTGGAAATAACTTCGATCTTTACCGGGTCTACCTCCAACCCTTTGCTAGACACTTTATGTCCAAGCACAATCCCTTCGCTTACCATCATGTGGCATTTTTCCCAATTGAGGACCAAATGTGTGTCCTCACAACATTGCAAAACCTTATCCAAATTATATAAGCACTCGTAAAAGGATGCACCATAGACGGAGAAATCGTCCATAAAGACCTCCAAACAGCGTTCAACCATATCGAAAAAGATGGCAAGCATGCAACGCTGAAAGGTCGCCGGTGCATTACACAGACCAAAAGGCATACGACGGTATGCAAATGTTCCGTACGGACAAGTGAAGTTGGACTTCTCTTGGTCCTTAGGATCAATGGAAATCTGATTGTACCCCGAATAACCATCAAGAAAACAAAAATGCGATCGTCCGGCTAAACACTCTAAAATTTGATCAATGAATGGAAGAGGGAAATGATCCTTAAGCGTAGCAGCATTCAATCGATGGTAGTCTATACATACACACCACTCGGTTACCAAGTGGGTCGTGATAGGTTCATTTAAGAGATTATTTGTAACAGTAATTCCCCCCTTCTTAGGGACTACCTGTGTAGGACTCACCCACGTCGAGTCAGATATAGCATAGATGATACCTGCAGAAAGGAGCTTGATCACCTCCTTCTTGACTACCTCCATCATGCTAGGATTTAGTCGACGCTGTGGTTGAATCACTGGCTTGGCTCCCTCCTCGAGCCGAGTCTTGTGCTGGCACAATGTAGGGGAGATCCCCTTGATGTCTGCTACCGACCACCCGAATGCACCTCGGTGGTTCTTCAACACAATCAGCAGCCGGTCCTCCTCCTCGACACTCAGATATGCCGATATAATCATAGGCATCTTCTCTTCCTCAGCTAGAAATGCATACTTCAAGTGCGGTGGCAATGGCTTCAATTCCAAATTTGGTGGGCTGATTAAGGATGACTGAAGCGGTGGTGGGAGTTCGCCAAGGTTTTCATGGTACCTAGCATAAAAGCATGGAAGCACCTGAAGCATCTTGGAACACTCCTACAGTGACTTTCTTCTCATCCAATCATGTGTTATATTGACCAAGTAGGCTTCTAATGGTAATTCTGGATATGCATCAAAAAAATAACTTGCTATAGCCTCATCCTCAGTAAGGGGGGAATGTCCTCCTCTTCATCATTAGGAAAACCCACAGCTTTGCTAAGGGACACAACCTTGGTCTACTCCATGATGTCAACAGCCAATGTCCCTTTCTCCACCTTAGTCATTACATGAGCCATATCTAAAAATGGCTTCCCTAGACAAAGTGAGATATTGTGATCAAAATGCTTCTCCATGCGGAATTGTTCCTTAGCTTTAGATGACGTGGTGCTGGAAGGCATGACCATCTTGAACCGATCATCGGCGATACCCAAGGTCAAACGACCTCTCCCCATCTCAAGTATCATGTCCGTTGTAGCTTGGAAGGGTCATCCAAGTAGTAACTCATTGCCTTGTTCATCTTGCATTTCCATTACGACAAAGTCTATTGGAAATACAAACTGATCTACTTTCACCAATACATCTTCACAAATACCATAAGGCTTCACCACAGAATTGTCCACCAACTGAATTGTCATATTGCTCGGCCTTGATTCTTTTAATCCCAATTTCTTAAATGTAGAAAGAGGAATTAAGTTTATGCTTGCCCCGGAATCACACAGTGCTTCTCCGAATTTCACCTTACCAATGTAACATGAAATATTGAAGCAGCCCGGATCCTGCCACTTAGGTGGCAATGTGCCCATGATGAAGGCACTCACCTTCTCCTTGAGAACTACAACCTCCGTGTCAGGGATCTTCCTCTTCTTAGTAATGATGTCTTTCAAAAACTTTCCGTAAGAGGGAATTTGCTCTATTGCCTCTAATAATAGGATGTTGACTGAGAGCTTTCTAAAACTGTCCAAAAAATTCTTGAACTGGGCGTCCACCTTCTTTGCTTTCACACTATTCGGATATGGGATCGGGACAGCCTGTGCCCTTTGATGTGGCGACACATATGGTGTCCTTTTCTGTGTCTCCTCTTCAACAACAACAGGATCTGCAGTGACCTCCTCTGTTATTTCCTCAACTGGCTTAGTGGCTGAAATTGGCACTTCCTCAGTGGCCTCACCTTCGGTTTCAGACTGGGGTTTTCTTGGTTCATCGACCCTGGGGTTTAAAAGCTTCTTGCCACTCCTTAGCAGGATTTCCTTTGCCTGTTGGTTTCCTCCTGGAACATTTGTGTTACCCAGAAAACCTTGGTGCACTGGCTTCTTCAGATTGGCTATTTCAGCTGCCATTTGCGCCATTGACGTCTCTATTGTCCCCATCTAAGCCCCATGGCTCTGCAATGTCTGTCCAAATTGATTCATAAATTCCCCCTGTTGCTTGATCTGCTGGCCAAAAGTGTTCATAAGTTCTTGGTTTTGCTTTATCACTTGGTTGAGCAACTTCGTGCGCTTATCTTCCGCCGCCGGCTGGGGTTTTGCATCAGGGTCCTGCAAGAAGTTATTTGGATCCTTCCTTGAGAATTTCTTGTCCTTCCTCCATGAGTAATCGTTATTTCTGTAACCCTGCTGCTGGCCCATAAATTTGACTTGAGCTTCATCCTCGGATTCAGTATCTTCTTTTGCAAGCAATTTCTTTGCTAGAAGGTCCATATTCGCATTCAGCTCTTTGATGGCCTTTGACTCCCCCGCAACTCGAACGTGCTCTACGGCATCCCTGTCACCCCAAGATTGCTTCTTGGCCATATTCTACAGAATTTCCCAACACCTCGTGTCTGTGTTGTTCAAAAAGAATCCTGAGCCTATAGAATCTAAGTTACTTCTATCATGCTCGGAGAGAGAAAAATAGAATATTTTGACCTGCGTCTCCTTATCAAGCCCATGATGTGGGCACCTCCTAAGCATGATCTGAAACCTTTCCCAGGTCTCAGAGTAGGTCTCAGAGTAGGTCTCTCCTGCCTTCTGGGTGAAATTGTGGATTTTCCTGATCATGTCATTTGTCTTCTCGGGCGGGAAGAACCTCTCAAAGAATACTTCCACCATGTGATTCAATGATTCCACATACTCATCGTCCAGATTGTGCAACCATTCTCGTGTGTTTCCTGCCAGAGAACTCGGGAACAGCTTCAGGTAGAGCGTCTCTTGTGGAAATCTGTCAATTTTTATCATGTCGCAGTTCTCCACGAATTGGCTTATATGAGTGACTGGATCTTCATTCTTTATACCATGGAATGCATTTGACTTGACTAGATTAATTAATGCAGGATCAATCTTGTACGTCGGAATGTTGATCGCCTGCTTCTTGATTGGCCCCTTTGAAGCAGATGAGGAAGACGCCTTGATCTTCTCCCATATTGTCTGTTCCTCTGCCATTTCTTCTTGTTCGGATTCAGAATCTGTTTCTTCCAAGTGGTCTTGATTGCAATACTCCTCGTTGTTCGGTTCTGGCAGTGGAACCTCTGGTGCCTGTTGCGTGTAGTCGGTGCTACGCGTCTGCACCATGCACAGTACCTGCAAAATGGAAATTTGAGTTCAGTACATGCTAGACGATTATAAATGGTTGGAAAGATAGACTATGAATTTTAGAAATGATTTCAAAATAATAAAAATAAAAAATGGCCTACAGTGGCCGCTTGCAGCACTCGTAGTGCCGACAATTGTCGTGTCCCCGGCAACGGCGCCAAAAACTTAATACGCTTTTTACGTGCGTCGAACGCAAGTGTACGCATCAATGTAGTAAAGGCATTTGTGAGGCCCGAGTCGAACTCAGGGACACAGAACTATCGGTAGACTACTACTAACTGTTTGCGATCAGCTAAGCCGGTTAAAATGGGTTGAGAGTTGTTTTTAAAATTAAAAGAAAACAAAACAAAACAAAACAATCGATTAAAGGTTTAATTTAATCAATTCAGGTGAAGATCTTTAGGATTGCGGTTTCACCGTGGGTTATCATTGCATGCATTTCTATATAGTTACTCATATTCATCTCTCTATCCGGGTAGTGGCCTGTAATCACAATTGCCCACTGTCGTGGTACAATTCACTACCTATGTTTAGGTCAGTTCCACCATCGTAGTAACCTATACCCTAAACTAAGTGCATTAGAAACGACCTCTGGGTTTCCACCATTAACCTTACATCACCTTGTTCAAGGGATTTGTCAATTAATGTGAATTCCGTCTCTTTTCAACCGTTAATTCTTCTTTCAAAGTAATTAAGGGCATTAGATTATTATTATGGTGATCAAGCGTAACAATATAATTGAGAAAACGAAATCATACCACGGATTTAAGAGATAATTGATGAATTACTATGATAAAATTGTCATACAATGCTTCCCCGGGCTACTCCCGGTCCTAAAGATAGAGGGGATTAGCCATGTATGTTCATCCCAAAGCAAAACATGGTAGAGAAAAATGGACACATGGAGAAAAATGTGAATAAGTAATGAAACCCCTGAACGGAGAAGATCCAAGTGCTCCTTGGTGTAGAATGCACGATCTCCGGCCTTTCGGCGGTGGAAAACGTCTTCTTCGGCGTCCGGAATGGCTGGGGCGTGCTTCTGGGCTCCGTTCTTCTCTCCACGCCCTCTCGGGACGTGTGCAGTAGCTAATGACGTGATAGATTGCTCTTGGCCACCGTCATTAGGTATAATCACCGAGTTAGGTTGCAAAAATATCGTAGCCGTCGGATTTAGATCGATCTGAAGCAAACTTGTATCTGACGGTGTCAATACCATCGATGCGAGTCGATGGTATCAACCTTGCACGGTATCGGCTGGTCTTCTTTTCTTTTCTTTGTCGCGACTGATGCTAACTCGATACCATCGACGAGGGTTGATGGTATCGACTCTCTTAGGCGTCGCTTTTGTCCTTTTCCATCGCTGAAGCTCCTCGTGTCGATAGTATCGACTTTAGGGTCGATAGTATCGACTGTCTTCTCACCAGAAACCTGATGGTATCTCGATGCCATCGACTTCTGTGTCGATAGTATCGACTCTGCGATGCTCCTTGTGGCTAGCAACCTGTGGTCGTGTCGATGGTATCGACCACTGTCGATGGTATCGACAGTAGCAGATATTCATTTTTCCTGAAATTTCAACACAAAACCACATAAGCCAAAATAAAACATATTATTGTACTCATTTATGCTCAAAACACTAAAATAAGGGAGATTTGACATAGAGAAGGATCATAGACCAATGTAAATGAATCATGCAATATTAACCACCAAAATGACCAATAAATGCTTAAAACACAAGTAAAATATGTCTATAAATGCGACTCAAAATCATCGCATCACATGCGCTTGCATCTGCCGCCACCTCCGTCACCTACCGGAAAGTAGACAACCATTTCCATGATCCTCATCGTAGTGGTGGTGGATTCGGCGGTATTCCAGTTAGGCATCCATGGAGACTCCTTGGAAGTAAGTGGCCGGTGAATCCATTGTCGATGGTGTACTTCCAGTGGTCGGAGTTGAGCATGACCCATAGCCTGAGCGTGGCAGGAACGCCCAGATCTCTGTCATCCTCCACGTTGCCTGGTACCTAGCACACACCCAGGCGAGCACATCGGATGATCTACTAACAGTAGTACTTCTTGTGGACGATGACGAGCATGTCCCTGATGTCGTCGGAGTAGCGGCATCATCCTTGTGGTGGGTCTACATATCGAGGGTGCCCTCCTATTACCGCTTCTGATGACATGATCATGATCTAGAGGAATAACTCCATTGTGGTCGGCAACGTCCTTACCTTTTTCCTGGTCCTTATCAGTTGTTCGGTGGGCACCATCTTGGGCCTGCTTTGGTCATCAGTCGTCAGTATGGTCACCTCCTTCGCACAATGGCTACCCTCTAGCGTGATGCCTCCTCGCATCATGGCTACCCACATTGTCATTGTCTGGATCCGTGAGTTGTTGTTGTCTACTTCGCACCCTCCTCGATGGCCACCTAAAGTCGAACCCCAGATGTAGTTGGGACCAGCTCCAACTCCGCATCCTATCTCAAGGTCCTCGCTCTCCACTCCGCACTGTTGGTCTCCAGTTTTTAGGAAAAAAATCAAAATAGACGCATTAGTAGTATATAATGACCAATATGGATGAGTTTGAAATAAATTTACCCGCATAGATGAGTTTGGGAGAGAGAAAGGGTCAAAGATGCTAAAATGAATGGTGTCTTCACTCTTATTGGCCCAAAAAAAAGCAAGTTCGGCCCTGCCCAACGGATAGCTGGGGGTGCGACGCCACGTGGCCCACAATGAAGATGTCGGTTTGACTGACATCTTCATTTTGGGGCTGCCACATGTCGTCGTGCCCTCAGGTACCCATTGGTGCGGGTCAATAGCTAGAAACGGTTGTTTTTTTGTCTGTTTTTTACCTTCTACCACCCTAGTTTCTCCTATATAAAACCCCTTTTCATTTTCACACACCAATTCTCTCATTCTCTTCTCATTTCACATACCAATTTTATCATTTTATTTCTCATTCTCTCATCCAACAAGGTTATTTGGTATTTTCTTCTTCAATCAAGAAAATTCTATTAAGCTTGGGAGTGAACCTTGATTAGCAATATTTCTTCTCTTCTTTCTTTTATTAAGTGGAAATCTCTTCTCAACTAAGTAAGTTTTCTTTCTTTATTATTATTTTATATTATGTACTCACAATAACAAAATTAGATTTATTGTCTAATGCAAAAAATGATTAGTATTTTTAACTACATTTGTTAATTCATACAATTTCCCATCTTAATGCAATTAATTGTTATATTATTGATAAGAATGAATTTAGAATTTAAGATTATAATGAGTTAAATTTAACTAATTTAGGACTCCTAGACTAAGTCTTCACTTTCTTTGTTATATAGTTCCCATCTATTATTTCTTCTATAGAAACTTGCTCTCCATAACAAACTTTATTTAATCCATAGAAAACTATGATTATCTTGTGCATGATATATATTTGTGTGTGATCCACCCAGGGACGGGCATCTTGAATCCTTTATCTCATGACTCTTCTTAGGGTTTAACATGCGATTTGGGATCAGATGTTAAACTGTGATGGTTGGTTACACATAAGTGAAAATGTCTTGCATTGACTAATCATATTAAATACTTAATCTTTGGGTTACTCTTATTTTACAATGATTTGACTAAGGTGTCTAGGCCGATAATTTTGAGGGTCCTGACATAATTTTTCACGATCCGCATTCAGACGCAGCGGTGGTTGGAATCCCCTCACTACAAAGTTATCTTCTACCTGGCTGAAGTGAGATGATGTGAAGAAGAGCAGCCAACCTTAGAAATAGTCTATCTTCTCATCTTATCATTATTAAGGATTAACAAAGTTTCTAATATCGATGTAATAAGGATACCTTAAAGAAACCATATCTTGTTATCTTTTCATTATTAGGACTATCTTAAATCACCAATACTAATGTAAATAAGAAAAATCTTTAGAAGAATTATATCTTCTCATCTTTTCATTATTAGGAATTCACCAATATTGAGAAAAAGAGACATAAGCTTCTCATCTACATTATTTCATTATGTGAACAAGGACTATCACTTTTTCTATTTTGGGTTACTAGGTTAAAAGGGTACAACTAAAATATACAAAAATTAAAGAAAATACATCAGTTTTGCTTCATATCTTGTAAAAAGTACATTAGTTACTCATTTAATATAATTAAACATTTATTTGTTGATTTTATTCAAAAATCTGAAGTATCTCTAAATATTTTATAAATAGGAAAATGGCCTCTTATCCTACTGCTATGATGCTTCATTACAATGGGCAATTCTTGAATGGTGGCTCTTATTGTGGTGGATCATATAGACCTATCATATTGTCTAATTTGCATACCTTAGCCGAATTGAAATCTTACATTCACAACCTACTAGAAATTGATCTGATGAGATTCTCAATACGCTTGACCTATCTATTTCCTACAAATCAATTTATGCCTATTCAACTAATGGATGAGGAAAGTTATAGAACCATGTTGAGTTTCTTTTATGGTCGTCACGTGGATGTCTATCTTGAGACAATTTATGTACACAGTCAAGTAGATTGTCCTTCAAATATGCCCTTCTCAACTGGTAGTGGATATCAGGTGAACCTAGTGAGCCAAGTTCAATCTACCAATGTAAACACCTTTCCTGTGGTAGATGAAGTTGGACCATCCGAGCGCTTAGATTCTTCATCAGAGTCAGATCCTGGTGTCGAGTCTGATGAAAGTAATGAATCGGAAATGGAAGACCATGATTTTCCTGGCGTTGAATCTGATGATGAATTGGTGAATGATGATGGTATGAATGATCCTCCCCTGGATCAATATGTAAACCCCAACAGTTCAGATGCTTTAAGCACAATGCCAAGATTTTTTGAAGAAGACTGGGTTTCCAATAGCACTGATCATAGTAACCAAGCTCATAGTTACCAAGCTTTTCAGGATGATGATTGGGTTGATGAATTTAACCAACCATTCATGAGACGAAACAACCCTACATCAACACATGAACATCATAAGGGTGCAATTTTTGAATCAAAATCATCTTTAATTGAAAAAAATTCAAAAGTGGTCCGCGAAGAACAATGTACAATAGTGTACTAAGCATTCAATGAAAATAGAACTTGTTGTATTATGTCAACTTAATAATGACTGTTCTTGGAAGTTGAGTTTGTGTGCCTCTAAAAGAGAAGGTGGTTTGTGGAAGATCACAAGATATCATGATGAACACATTTGTTGCAATCCAATCATGAATGAGGATCATCACCAATGCACCTCAACTTTTATTGCCAAGATGATTATGCCCAGATTATTATGCCAATATTAATAATGAGTGTTCTTGGATGTTTTCACCATCTTCGTGCCAACTTTCATACCAAATTCAAATATAAGGAATTATATAATATTATGAGTTTTGCAGCTTATGCAACTGAAGATATCATATTTAATGGACACATGGACAAAATCAAGGAACTAAATCTAGATGCTTATAAGTGGCTAGTAGATGCAAATCCAATTAGATGGGAACTTTCTTGTGATCGAGGATATAGATGTGGGATTATGACAAATAATCATGCGGAGTGCATTAATGGGGTCTTAAAAAATGTGAGGAACCTTCCAATACAAGCCTTGATTTTATGCACTTATTATCGAGTGATCACCATGTTCTTGAACAGGTGTAAAATAGCTGAAGCATGAAAAAAAAAAGGATCAACAATTGGTTATAAGTTGCAAAGACAAATTAAAAGAATTTGGAGATAAAGCAACAAATTTACGGGTTACAACACAAGTAAACAATTACGAATTTATTGTTAGTGATATTCAAGGAAATAGTTATACTTGTGAGATACGTAACGACACACGAATCAGATGTACTTGTGGAATCGCTCAACTATATTATGTGCCATGTTCCCATTTGATTGCATCTGGTCATACAATTCGATTGAAATATCATACTCTTGTGAGTAAGTGGTTTTACACTGAGAGTTACCATGGGGCATACAACAAAACTTTCAGTGGTATACCTGACAGGAGATATTGGATGCAATTTGATGAAAATGTAGGCATTGTCCCTCTTTTACCATCAAAAGAGTCGAGACCTCAAGGTAGACCAAGAATTAGGAGGCAAAAAATAATATGGATCTTGATCCTAATCATGCCTCATACAAATGCACACAATGTGGACAGTTTGGACACAACCACCGATCTTGTGCTAGAAGAATGTAGAATCAATCTAATATTTTGTTTAGTTTCCTAAATGTAATAGTTTGTTTTCCTAAATGTAATAGTTTGTTTTCCTCGATGTAATAGTTTGTTTTCCTCAATGTAATAGTTTGTTTTCCTCAATGTAATAGTTTGTTTTCCTCAATGTAATGGTTTGTTTTCCTCAATGTAATGGTTTGTTTTCCTCAATATAATAGTTTGTTTCACTCAATGTAATTTTTTGTTTTCCTCAATGTAATAGTTTGTTTTCCTCAATTAATAATTCATTTTCCTCAATAAAATATTTTATTTTCACCAATGTGTAATATACTTTGTTGCCTTTTGAAATTTAGTAGACATGGCACAAAGAAAGATGTTCCCTTTGTGACCTTCTCAACATATAAGAGACTTGGAAATGTGGCATGTTCAGGATGAAAGAGTCAAACATTACATTAGTTTAGCTGGTTTTGGTCATGTCACTACCCTTACATCCATACATCTAGATGCATCTTTGATAACTTCACTTGTGCACCGTTCAAATCCTTCCACAAACGCATTTCATTTTCCAATTGGTGAAATGACAATTACATTACAGGATGTAGCAATTCTTTTGGGTTTACGGGTAGATGGTGGAGCCATCATAGGACACAATCTGATAGGTACACATGATGGTCAATTTATATCTTGGAATGATCTTTGTGATTACTATTTAGGTACCCATATAGGTGGGAGGATAACTGGACAAGTATCATTGGGATGGTTACGATCAACATTTTCAACTATTAACTTAGACCATGCCAATGAACAAGTAAGATGTAGATATACTGCTGCTTATTTGCTATATTTTGTGGGTTCATTCCTTCTTCCCAACAGTACTGGGAATGATGTCCATCTATGATTCTTACCTCTTGTAGAAGATTGTAAGAAATGTGGGAATCTCTCTTGAGGTAGTGCAGTCCTAGCATGGTTGTATAGAGAGTTGTATAAGGCAACCACTCATATATCTGAGTCAGACTCTCGTATAGTTGGTTTTCTAGTGTTGTTACAACTATGGTCATGGGAACACATTCATGTAGGTCGTCCTGGACAAGCTACAATTCCAGAGGGTTATGTGTGGCCACAAGGAGCTCCGTTAGGATACATGTAGTAACTAAATAAAGTGTTTTTATTATTTCATATGACACTTACATCTCCATGATGATAATCATGATTTGTTATCAATCAAATAGGTGGAACCACTTGATGATACGTGAATCTATTCCGACATCTTTTGTCAAAACGATAATGAAATTGATGTACAAAAACCAAATTAGGTAATTAACATGTATAACATACTGCCATACTTGAGCTATGTTTTCATGTTTTATTTATTTAATAATCATTTTTTGGTATAGGTGATTTGGAGACCGTACAATGATAGTATATTGTCCATGTTGCCAAAAGTTTGTACTGAAGGAAGACCACTGTGGCTGGCACGTGTTCCAATGATCTGTTACAACATTATTGAGTGGCATTTACCTGATAGAGTTTTTACCCAATTTGAAGTTCATAATCAATCACCACCACAACCAGTTCCAAAATATGATAGAGTTGATGGGAGGGGACGCCCTACAGTAGACTGGTTGAGTTTCTACTCTACGGAAGTGGAACTTTGGAATGACAGACATTCACACCTAGTTCAATTGCCTAACGCATCTGGTACACAACAACGATATTCCTAGTATCAACTACAATATCTTGTTGACCGTCCTATAGAACCTCCATCACAATATTATCCTAGAGGTTATGTTGAATAAGAAAATGTAAGTAATACATATTCTTTTCAACTTTTATTACAGGATATTATATACTACTAATGCGTCTATTTTGATTTTTTTCCCAGTTTTTACTACAAGAACTTGATGGCATTTGTTTTATGCGGTTTGAGCGGCCCCGGATGGCCCAACGCTTCAGAGAGGCCTTCTTGCTCGTTGTCGCTGCTACTAGCATACCCTTGCCAGACATCGTTGTTAGCCTGGTGACGAGCAGAGAAGGCATCAACGTGTAAGTTGCTTGTGTTTATACATGAAGCCGCAATCCCATACGTGGAATCCATGACCGCTCAGTCGAGTTCAGGAAGTACACCATCGACGGAGCAACAAATAAAGAATCAAAATTGCACATTAGATATTAAATTATGAGATACGATCAGGTTGAATTAAAGAATCCCTTTGACTTCTCTTGGATAAATGAAATGATATCATGCACTAATGTAAATGAGAGGTATCATGCTAGAAGTCAAGGTAGACATCATCCTGCGTAACAACACACATGTGTACAATATTATACTGAATAGTACACTTGCCGTCATACATGTATATAAGACTATATGTGTACAACAATATTATGCATGACAACACACATGTTTACAACAACACACGTGGCAGTACATATGTGTAAACAATAGTACACGTGGAAGTAGCCATGTGTACAAGACTATACACAACAATACACATAGCACATACATGTGTACAACAATACACATGACACTTGAAATGCGTACACATGTATCACAAGATTGTACATATGTGTCACAAGACTATCCACATGGTCCTACAAGACTATACAAATGTGACACAAGACTGTACACATGTGTCACAAGACTGTACAAGTGGTCCTACAATATTGTACACATATCTACGACACAGTACACATGGTATTACAAGACTTTACACATGGTCACAAGACTGTACACATGGTGACAAGACTGTACACTTGTGTCACAAGACTGTACACATGTGTCACAAGACTATAAACATGTGTCACAAGATTGTACACATGGTCCTACAATATTTTACACTTGTGTACAAGACTGTACACATGGTATTACAAGATTGTACACATAGTCCTACAAGATTGTACACATGGTCCGACAAGACTGTACACATGGTCCTACAAGACTATACACATGTGTCACAAGACTGTACACACGTGTCACAATATTGTACACATTGTCCTATACGACTGTACATATGGTCCTATAAGATTGTACACATGTGTCACAAGATGGTACATATGTGCTACAAGACTATACACATGTGTCACAAGACTGTACACTTATGTCACAAGACTATACACATGGTCCTACAATATTTTATACATGATTACGACACTATACACAAGGTATTACAAAACTGTACACATGGTCACAAGATTGTACACATGTGTCACAAGACTGTACACATGAGTCACAAGACTGTACACCTGGTCCTACAATATTGTACACATGTGTACAAGACTATACACATGGTTTTACAAGACTATACACATGGTCCTACAAGACTGTACACATGTGTACAAGACTGTACATAGGGTCCGATAAGACTGTACACATGTGTACAAGACTGTACGCATGCTCCTACAAGACTGTACACCTGTGTCACAAGACTGTACCCACGTGTCACAAGACTGTAAACACATGTCACAAGACTGTACACAAGTATCACAAGATTGTACACACGTGTCACAAGACTGTACACATGGTCCTACAAGACTCTACACAAGTTTCCTAAGACTATACACATGTGTCACAAGACTGTACACATGGTCCTACAAGACTGTACACATGTGTCACAAGACTGTAGACATGTGTCACATGACTGTACACATGGTTCTACAAGACTGTATACATGTATAAAAAGACTATACACGTGTCACAAGACTGTACACATGGTCCTACAATATTGTACACATGTCTCCGCTACTGTACAAATGGTATTACAAAAGTGTACACATGGTCCTACAAGACTGTACACATGGTCCTACAAGGTTACACAAATGTGTACAAGAATGTACACATGGTACTACAAGACTTTAAAAATATGTTACAAGATTGTACACATGGTCTTACAATATTGTACACATGGGATTACAATATTGTACACATGTGTACAAGACTATATACATGGTATTACAAGACTGTACACATGGTCCTACAAGACTGTACACATGTGTAGAATATTGTACACATAGTCCTACAAGACTGTACACATGTGTCATAAGACTATACACATGTGTCACAAGATTGTACACATGTGTTACAAGACTGTACATATGTGGCACAATACTGTACACATTGTCCTATAAGACTATACAGATGTTTACAAGACTGTACACATAGTCCAATATGATTGTACACATGTCTCACAAGATAGTACACATGTCACAAGACTATACACATGTGTCACAAGACTGTACACAAGTGTCACAAGACTATACACATATGTCAGAAGACTATACACATGGTCCTACAAGACAATACACATGTGTCATAATACTGTACACATGTGTCACAAGACTGTACACGTGGTCCTACAATATTGTACACATGTATCACAAGACTATACACATGTGTCATAAGACTGTAAACATGTATCACAAGATTGTACACATTGTCCTATAAGACTATACAGATGTGTATAAGACTATACACATGGTCCTACAAGACTGTAGACATGGTCCTACAAGACTGTACACATGTGTCACAAGATGGTGCACATGTGTCACAAGACTATAAACATGTATCACAAGACTGTACACTTTTGTCACAAGACTATACACATGGTCCTACAATATTTTAAACATGTCTACGACACTATACACGTGGTATTACAAAACTGTAGACATGGTCACAAGACTGTACACTTGGTCACAAGATTGTACACATGTGTCACAAGACTGTACACATGTGTCACAAGACTGTACACATGTGTCACAAGACTGTACACCTGGTCATACAATATTGTACACATGTATACAACACTATGCACATGGTATTACAAGACTATACACATGATCCTACAAGACTCTTCACATGTGTACAAGACTGTACACATGGCCCTATAAGACTATACACATGGTCCAACAAGACTGTACACATGAGTACAAGACTGTACACATGGTCCTACAAGATTGTACACCTGTGTCAAAACACCATACACACTTGTCACAAGACTGTACACACGTGTCACAAGACTGTACACACGTGTCACAAGAGTGTACACACGTGTCACAATATTATACACATGGTCCTAAAAGATTGTACACATGTGTCACAAGACTGTACACATGTGTTACAGGACTGTACAAATGTGTCACAAGACTGTACACATGGTCCTACAAGACTGTACACATGTATTACAAGACTGTACACATGTGTCACACGACTATACACATGGTCCTACAAGACTGAACACATGTGTCAAAAGACTGTACATAGGTGTCACAAGACTATACACATGGTCCTATAATATTGTACACATGTCTACAACACTGTACATATGGTATTACAAGACTGTACACATGGTTACAAGACTTTACACGTGTCTCAAAAATGGTCACATGTGTCACCAGACTATACACATGGTCCTACAATATTGTATACATGTGTACAAGACTATACAAATGGTATTACAAGACTGTACACATGGTCCTATAAGATTGTACACATGAGTACAAGATTTTTCACAAGGTCCTACAAGATTGTACACATGGTCTGACAAGACTGTACACATGGTCCTACAAGACTTTACACATGTGTCACAAGACTGTACACACGTGTCACAAGACTATACACATGTGTCACAAAATTGTACAGATGTGTCACATGACTATACACATGGTCCTAGAACACTGTACACATGTGTCACAAGATTGTACGCATGTGTCACAAGACTCTACACATGGTCCTACAGGACTATACACATGTGTCATAAGACTGTACACATGTATCACAATACTATACACATGTGTCACAATACTGTACACATGGTCCTACAAGACTGTACACATGTGTCACAAGTGTATCACAAGACTGTACACATGGTTCTATAATAAGGTACACATGTGTACAAGATTGTACGCATGGTATAACAAGACTATACATATGGTCCTACAAGACTATACACATGGTCCGACAACACTATATACATGGCCCGACAAGACTGTACACATGTGTACAAGACTGTACCCATGTGTACAAGACTGTACACATGTGTACAAGACTGTACACATGTGTCACTAGACTATACACACATGTCACAAGATTGTACACATGGTCTTATAAGACTGTACACATGGTCTTACAAGATTGTACACATGTGTCACAAGACTGTACACACGTGTCACAAGACTGTACACATGTGTCACAAGGCTATACACATGTGTCACAAGGCTGTACACATGTGTCACAAGACTATACACACATGTTACAAGACTGTATACATGTGTCACAAGGCTGTACACATGGTCCTACAAGACAGTATACATGTATCACTATATTGTACACATGTGTCACAAGACTATACACATGGTCCTGCAAGACTGTACACATGTCTACGATACTGTACACATGTCTACGACACTGTACACATGGTATTACAAGTCTGTACACATGGTCACAAGATTTTACACATGGTCACAAGACTGTACACATTGTCCTACAATATTGTACACATGTGTACAAGACTGTACACATGGTATTACAAGACTGTACACATGGTCCTACAAGACTGTACACATGTGTACCAGACTATACACATGGTCACAAGATTGTACATATGGTCACAATATTGTACACATGTGTCACAAGACTGTACACATGGTCCTACAATATTGTACACATGTGTACAAGACAATACACATGGTATTACAAGACTGTACACATGGTCCAACAAGACTATACACATGTGTCACAAGACTATACACATGGTCCTACTAGACTGTACACATGGTGCTACAAGACTGTACACATGTGTCACAAGACTATACACATGTGTCATAAGATTGTACACACATGTCACAAGACTGTACACATGTGTCACAAGACTGTACACACGTGTCACAAGACTATACACATGTGTCACTAGACTATACACATGTGTCACAACATTATACACATGCTCCTACAAGACTGTACACATGTGTCACAAGACTGTGCACATGGTCATATAAGACTGTACACATGGTCACAAGACTATACACATGGTCACAAGACTGTACACAACAGTTCACATTGCAATGTACATGTGTACACAACAATACACATTGCAACACACATGTGTACAAGAGCATACACAATAGTATTTATGGAAACAAACATGTGTATAACAATACATTGGTATTACAAATGTGTACACAATTGTACACATTGCAATATACATGTGTACACAACAATACACATTGCAACACACATGTGTACAAGACTATACACAATAGTATGCATCTCAATGAAAACTACTAGAGGGGGGGTGAATAGAGTTTTATAAAGATTTTAATAATAATTTAAACTCAAACAACCACAATGAAGATATTGGACAAGGAGACACAGGGTTTAGAGTGGTTCCAACTATAGCAAATACTATAGCCGTCAGTCCACTACCCGGTTGCTTACCCAACCGGGATTTGAAAAGAAATTTATTTTATTACCTCGCAAGGTCTTTACATAAAATACAATTTCTTTTCCCAAACCCTTCAAGCAGCCTTCACCTAGAAGTAATCGCCCAACCTTGAAGCAGCCTTCCCTTGAAGTAGATGCACCAACTCCTGTTGCACCAGCCTTCTGAAGTAGCTTCCCTTGCGATAGCCTTCTTGAAGTAGCTTGAAGTCCCCTTCTCCACCTGAGAAGTCAATCCTCTCCAATCCGCAGCCTCCAACCCTAGGAGTAGCAAGGAGAGTACAAATAATAAAAAGGAACAAGAAAGGAAAAGGAAATTACAACTTATCCTTTAAGCCCAAGGCTTGATATGCCTAGATCAAGCGTATAGATCTCCTAGCCAAGTGTGTGAACTTGTGATTGTTGTGGGTAGGAGAATCTAGCCTATAGGACACGAGATTGAGCTAAGGAGAATGTAGACTAATAATCACAGTGCTCAAATTGCTTGCAATAGATTGCTCAAGTATGCTCAAGTGTATTCTCAAGTGTAACAAGTAAATTCTAGTGTCCTATGGCTTGTCCTATTTATAGGAATGGCCTAAGTATGCTTAAGGACGTTCTAGACAACTTCTAGGGGTTTCTAAGTGCTTAACTAGCCGTTAGGTACAAAGTTTTTGCTTTAACAACGGCTAATTAATTTATTCTGCAGTTGCTGTCAGAGACCATCTCGGTCGACAAATGGTCGACCGAGACACCTACTCGGTCGAACTTTTGTCGACCGACAGGCTCTCTGGAACAAGTGATTTGCAACATCTTTCTTCAACTGCCAACTAACTTGTCTGTTGTGTCTAACGGCTACTTTGGATCTTTCTCGGTCGAGAAGATTTTCGACCGAGAGTGTCTCGGTCGAGGGGTTTGTCGACTGAGATTGATCCTATTTCAAGGTTTCAATTTAGGCACTAATTATGTGTGTGAGTGTGCATAAGTAATCCTATTTGAATGGGATGACTTGTCTAACTATGGTGTTTAGCTAGGGAGAATCTAACGCTTGATTTACATGCAATTCTAAGTACTTGTACATTATATTTTTGTACAAGTTTTTACAGCAGTGATTACATTGCATGAAAATATAAATATGTAAGCTTGTAGATTTTCCCTTGTTGCTTTGTCATCCTGCACACTCAAGTAGCTCGTTAGATTAATAAGAATGAAATGTTTGTCATAATCAAAACAAAGGGATTTATAGATGTCCATTTAGCCAACAATCTCCCCCCTTTTGAAGATGACAAACATTTCCAAAATATAAATAAAGGAAATATAAAACATGAGTTTCATACCTTTAGATTTCCTTTTGTAGCTTTTTCTCTTGTGTATAAAATGTGTGCTTATTATTCCCCATGAATTATGGAACATGAAATCCAGATCATTTGGGAATATAGCAACGTTTAATGTAAAGCCAAGAGTTTATTTATGAAACTCATTAATTGAGTTTGACTAAATGTTAATTTTATATTTATCTCTCCCCCTTTGTCATTTCAAAAAGATAACGGTTAAGAATAAAAACTCCCCCTTAATTAGATATCCTATTAGGAACATGGATTTAATATCATATTTTTCTAATTTAGCCACAATTTGTTTCTCAATCATTTGCAAAGGATGTTAATCCTTGAAATGATATGAGATCCTGTTAGATACATGGCATATGTATTGATTTCTCATCCATTTTACAAGGAATGTTAAGCCCATAAAATGATATGAGAATCCTTTAATCTCAGAGTACATAAAAATGTCTCCATCCAAATGCAAGGGATGTTAAGTCCCGATTTGGTTAGAGAGTTCCTTTAAGCACAAGGTATATCATTTTTCTGAAATTCATAGATTTCTTCATAACCAAAAAAAATACTAAGGTCGTAATAAGCTCCAAATAATGTTTTTGTAAGCTTCTTAATCAAATAATCAAATTTGTTTTTATGAGCTCCCCCTTAATCTTACAATTTAAATCAATTTAAGGTTGCTAAGGTCACAAATGATTTCAAGTTTTGATTTTGACCTTTATCAAAAAGTATACTAAGATTAAGTACATTAAAATGATGTCCATATAACCACCAAGAGCTTGTGTTTAAGTAGCACCAATATCAAAGAAAACATCTTCCAAAGTGGAAGTGGTTTTGCCAATTTTATCTTCAACATGATGAGGAGAAACATGATTAATTTGCGAATATATTTAGTTTTATTGCAGACTTGACAACAGAAACCTGCTCGGTCGACGATCTTTCGACCGATAGTGTTCTCGGTCGAACAGTTTCTCGACCGAGAATGTGTCAGGATTTGTTTCATAGCTGTTTTAAGTAATTTGTCAATTTTGCCACAATTATAAAGGTTGCATTTTTATTTATTACTCCCCTTATTTGGTATGTTTTACAATGATGATCTTATAATCCATATTTTGAATATGTCTCACATAAAAAATATCCATTGGAATCAAGTAAAGATGGCCAATTTTATTAAAAGCATGTATTACAAGCATAAAAATATAGACACATCATATAGAGATGACCCATTACAATTATTCAAAAGATATCATTACAATAACTCCAACATTTACTGGAAAGACTTAAGGATTACATCAATGTCAGGGTCTTTTCCAAGAAAAGGCTCAGTTCCATAATACTGGACCAATGTTTGCCAATCTAGAGCACCTGTCTTAGTTAGAGCATATGCTTCCAAGAATGTAGGTACTCGGTCAAATCGGAAATGAGCGGCAATATCTTGCAGTTGCATGGATGAAAACTGAGTGTGTGTAAGATCCACAGATGGTGGAGGTGGAGTTTGATAATAGTTGTATGAAGGATTGTATGGATTGAGCATGCCAGGATTTAAAGAATATGGATATTCATCAGTTTGGTTTGGGGAAAGGGTTTGCATTCTTTGGTTTAAATATGTCATGGCATGATGATTGTAGTCTAATTGTCTACTAAGGTGATATTGGGAGCCAGCAATATAAGTAAGAGTATTTTGAATGGGATCATGTGGTAGGGTAGTAGGAGGAGGTGGTGGTATGTCCTGATGAGATGTTTCTCCTTCTAATCTAGCCCTTTTGTGACCAAAATCTATTCCCATTTTCTCTACGGTATTCTTACTTATCTTTTGTGGTCTACGCTCCCATGTATATCCCATATCCTCAATGTTTGATTTAAGAAAATGTTGAGTAATTTGACATACGAAATCCGCATATGGTGGGTTGCCAGAAAACTCAAGCATATTTTTAAGGATTATACGGATGAAGTTTGTGGGAATGCGGCTTATGATGGCATAAATGAGGCACATTCGGAATATTGGAACTTCAGACTTGTTGGCTCTAGGGTGAATATTTGTAGAAACAATGAGATTTACAATCCTACAGGCAGGTTTGAGATTTATAGCATAGTAGGTTCCCCTATCTTCATGACAAGTAGTGTTGGATTGAAAAATAGCTCTTTTTATGTCACTAAGGCTAATGGTATGATCATCTTGGGAAAGTTGATTTAGTGGATTTCCGGTGGCAAGGTCAAGGAAGTCTTTATATTCATCTAGGTCAATATTTAGCATTTCTAGAATATCTTCTTCAGTAAATCTAAAGCTATTCCCATTGACCATAGTATAGAAGAAGGTAGTTTCATTTTCAGAATGAGATATGAGGTTGGCATAAAATTCATTCACTACCTTGGTGGAATAGGAAGGGAAAGAGGGGTAGATGAATTCCTTCAACTTTTGCACTGCAAAGAGATCCTCCAGATCGACTATGTTGAGGAAGTCCAAAGCTTCAACTGGTCGTCGAGGAAGAGGAGCTTTGGAGGAAAGCCGTAGATATCGATCACCAGCATCTCCGTCGAGGAAGGCGATGTCGTTGATGATCGTCAGTGGTGGAGTAGCTTCCCGAGCTTCCCTTCCTTTTTTGCCGGCGACCTTCTTCTTCCCACGGGCAGCTGAGGATGAGGCCATTTGTGTTACTTGAATGTGGAGAAGAAGCAAGGAAGGTTTGGGGATGCGGATGCTGAAGAGTTGCACAAAAATGCACTAGAGAGGGACTATGGAAGCAAGAGTATGCAAGTGTGAGTAATTGACTCGTTTTTCCTCCCTTTTATAACAATCCAGCGACCAGGTCGGTCGACGATTCGTCGACCGAGCGTCCGCAACGGTCGTGTTGCAGACGCGCCACTCGGCTCCCCAACGGTCAAATAACGGTCATAAACGGTCATAACGGTCGGTTTACAACGGTTGTATCCAACGGCTATTTCTCGGTCGAACAATTGTCGACCGACATTGTCTCGGTCGAACATTTATCGACCGAAAGTGTGTCTGATACTAAATCTGTATAGATTCTGTCGGTCGAGAGAGAGGAACTGACTGAGAGGTTTTCGGTCGAAGAGTTCGTCGACCGAGAGACTTACTGAGTACGAATTTGAAGCTGATTTTTAAGACTATTTTTGTAGAGCACACATATATAGATTTTCCAAGGGAGTAATATTGACAATATTGGGACAAGTTGTGATCATAAATTAATTTCTTTTAACCATAAAAGGACATCCAAAATAGTTATTATGTCAAACTTATTTTAGGTCGAATTTGACTACAACCATAGCGCCCCTTAGTCAAATTTTATTTTGACCAAGAGGCAAATTTTGCAGATTTTTCAGATTGAATATATTGAGTATAATATCTGCATAAAATTTAATTTAAATATCAAGTTGAAGCATACTACTTAATTGGAGGCACAATTAATTATTTCAAAGATACTAAGTTAGTGATTTTGTTGCAAGCAATAACATATAACTAATAAATTATTTTGCTTGCTTATATATTTTCATGGATCCATGCATACAATTATCTATACACACCCAATGATGAAAGCATGGTATAATGGTAATAACAACATACAATGATAATTCCATTTTATGATTAGTATATGAATAGACCAGAAAATACTTTTACGAAAAATCATATGAAAATAGGAATTTTCTTTTCATTTGACTTAAACTTTAAATCATCTGGGGAACAAACTAATATTAATTTCATTTACATTTGTAATTATGTAGAGTTGAGATAGACATAGAAATATGCAACTAATGTCTTTGGTCATATCTCAACTTGATTTTGTTCATTTAATTTGGAGGTTTTGGAACCCAGACTAACTCTACATCTTTTCTCTTATAAGGACATGAAAAAGAATAATGTCCAAGACGTGAGCAATAATGGAAACATATAGAATCAACCTCAAGTCGTTTTCTATGGTTTTGTTCTAGGTTGTTCTTTGGTAAAAATGTATTTGTTCCTTTCGGTACATATATAGATTGATGGGTTTGTGACTTTTTCCAACTAGGTTGATAGGACTTCCCTTTAGGCTTATAACCTAGTCCTCTTCTCCCAATCTGATGATAGGAATTATCTAAGATTTGATCAAGAATGCCATTATTATTTAAATTACTGACTTTTTGTTGTAACTTGGTAATCTCTTCCATTCTCTTCTTAATATCTAGTTTTGCTTGGTCTAGATTAGATGTCAATAAATTTCTTTCTTTAACAATAGTGTCATAATCTATATGGGTGCACAATAATGGTTGTTTTTGAAGATCGTTTACTTGAGTCTGTAAGTTTGAATTTTCAACAGAAAGGATCTTGCAATCGGCTTCCATAGATTTTAACTTAAGATCAGAAAATTTATTTCCCTCTTTGAGATCCTCATTTTCAGATGCAAGAGCAAGAAGTTTAACATTTAGATCATCATTTTCCTTATTTGATTTCTTTAATTTCTTTTTGCACTCAACATATTTATTATGTGTCTCTTCAATAATAGCAACTAATTCTTCCTTAGATAAATCAAAAAGACTTACCTCTTCTTCTTCTTCACTAGTTGTAGCAATAAGACATTCTTTGTGCTCTTCCTTTGATCTCCATGGGCATCCGGTTGTTTTGTGGCTTGTTCCTAAACACCAATTGCAGCATGTTGTGGTTTTGTCCAAACAACACTTTTCATCATTTCCCTCCATTCTTCAAGACCTGGTTAGGGTTCCTTGAAGCCTGCTCTGATACCAACTGAAAACTACTAGAGGGGGGGGTGAATAGAGTTTTATAAAGATTTTAATAATAATTTAAACTCAAACAACCACAATGAAGATATTGGACAAGGAGACACAGGGTTTAGAGTGGTTCCAACTATAGCAAATACTATAGCCGTCAGTCCACTACCCGATTGCTTACCCAACCGGGATTTGAAAAGAAATTTATTTTATTACCTCGCAAGGTCTTTACATAAAATACAATTTCTTTTCCCAAACCCTTCAAGCAGCCTTCACCTAGAAGTAATCGCCCAACCTTGAAGCAGCCTTCCCTTGAAGTAGATGTACCAACTCCTGTTGCACCAGCCTTCTGAAGTAGCTTCCCTTGCGATAGCCTTCTTGAAGTAGCTTGAAGTCCCCTTCTCCACCTGAGAAGTCAATCCTCTCCAATCCGCAGCCTCCAACCCTAGGAGTAGCAAGGAGAGTACAAATAATAAAAAGGAACAAGAAAGGAAAAGGAAATTACAACTTATCCTTTAAGCCCAAGGCTTGATATGCCTAGATCAAGCGTATAGATCTCCTAGCCAAGTGTGTGAACTTGTGATTGCTGTGGGTAGGAGAATCTAGCCTATAGGACACGAGATTGAGCTAAGGAGAATGTAGACTAATAATCACAGTGCTCAAATTTCTTGCAATAGATTGCTCAAGTATGCTCAAGTGTATTCTCAAGTGTAACAAGTAAATTCTAGTGTCCTATGGCTTGTCCTATTTATAGGAATGGCCTAAGTATGCTTAAGGACGTTCTAGACAACTTCTAGGGGTTTCTAAGTGCTTAACTAGCCGTTAGGTACAAAGTTGTTGCTTTAACAACGGCTAATTAATTTATTCTGCAGTTGCTGTCAGAGACCATCTCGGTCGACAAATGGTCGACCGAGACACCTACTCGGTCGAACTTTTGTCGACCGACAGGCTCTCTGGAACAAGTGATTTGCAACGTCTTTCTTCAACTGCCAACTAACTTGTCTGTTGTGTCTAACGGCTACTTTGGATCTTTCTCGGTCGAGAAGATTGTCGACCGAGAGTGTCTCGGTCGAGGGGTTTGTCGACCGAGATTGATCCTGTTTCAAGGTTTCAATTTAGGCACTAATTATGTGTGTGAGTGTGCATAAGTAATCCTATTTGAATGGGATGACTTGTCTAACTATGGTGTTTAGCTAGGGAGAATCTAACGCTTGATTTACATACAATTCTAAGTACTTGTACATTATATTTTTGTACAAGTTTTTACAACAGTGATTACATTGCATGAAAAATATAAATATGTAAGCTTGTAGATTTTCCCTTGTTGCTTTGTCATCCTGCACACTCAAGTAGCTCGTTAGATTAATAAGAATGAAATGTTTGTCATAATCAAAACAAAGGGATTTATAGATGTCCATTTAGCCAACACTCAACACACATGTGTACAACAACACACATAGCGGTACAAATGTGTACACAACAATACACATTGCAATATACATGTGTATACAACAGTACACATTACAACACACATGTGTACAAGACTATACATAACGGTACGCATGACAACATATACATGTACAATAATACATGTGTCAATATAAATGTGTAGGCAACAATACACATTGTAATATACATGTGTACACAATAGTACACATTAAAACAGTACAAATGTGTACACAACAGTACACATTGCAAAACTATAGACAACAATACACATAGCAGTATAAATGTGTATACATATGTATCCATAGAAGTACATTTGCGTAAAAAATTGATGTGGTACCAAATCATGTGTATAAAACAATACAAAATGATACACATTACAGCACACGTGTGTAAAACATTGTAGACAATGACATAAATGGTAGTATTCAAGGGAGGAACCAGGGGGCGGGCAGGGGCCATGGCCCCCCCAAAAAAAATAAAAAAAATAAACATACATATACATATATTTGTAACTTATATTTATAATATATATCATGTATGACGCATAAAAGACACTAATGTGAAACTAGTATATTGGTTTGTAGCTGCACTCATGTACCAAAGGTCATGAGTTCCATTCTTAGTGTGGGCAGTATATGTTTTTTTGACAATAAATGTAGAATACAGTTACTATTAATACAATTTTTCACATATAACAACACAAAATTGAACATGGTGTAGCGGTTGATATGTTATTTAATGTACCAAAGGTCATGGGTTCAAACCTTACAATGAATATTTAGTTTTTGTCCCCCCCAACCTATGGATCCTGGTTCCGCCACTGATAGTATTTATGTGTACACAACTATAGACAATGATACAAATAGGAGTAAACAGGTGTATAAAATTGCACACAATAGTATACATGACAATATACATGCATACCAAATTGTAAAAAACGATGCACATAGAAATGCACATACTTACAAAATGTTACACATGACGATACACATGTGTATTGTTGTGTACAATGATGTACAGATGTGTACTCCCATGTGTACAATTGAGTACAGTATGGTATAAATCTTTAATGTCACGTGTTGTGTACAATCTTGTATACATGTATTGTGCAATATATGTGTACAGTTGTGTACACGTGTGTACTGTCATGTGTACCGTCGTGTATAGTTATATACCATATGTATTCAAATGATCATCATTTAATACATCTTATTAGTGAAACAAGTACAATATATTTTATATTATATCTTTCAAAGTTAAATTTCAAAAGATTGATATCATGATTCTACATTGTTGTACATATTTTTTTAGGATCTGGATATCGTGCTTGTAATTTTTGGATATTGTATGAATTTACTACAAATTATCTAAAATTTGATCATTTACTGAGCTATTAACCTTTATGGTCAATCAACAACTGCCACATGTCCACTATGTGGCACTCGGTTCACCACAAACTCAGGTTTTGAACCGTCGGTTCGGTTGGGTAAGCCGACCAGTCTGTTTCCCATAGACCACTCACTTCCTTCTTTCCCTAACAGTTTGCAGATTGTGCATGTGTTCCCCTTTTGTCGCACGAAGTCACCGTTGTGGTTGGGAAACACCATCGAGAAAATTGATCGTACAGTTCTTATCTTGGTGCTCTGCTTCTTATCCAACCATCTTCGCCACCACCATGGCATCCCCTTTTGTTCTTAGTTTGGTGTGAGAACTCAGTACTCTACAACGAGCAACACCGCCATGCGGTTGGAAGATGTAGTAACCTTGGAGGTGTGATGCGGCAAGACCACCACTTTCAACCTTGCCAATCTATGGCAAGACCTCGACGTGACTTGGGGAGAGGGCAGGGGAAACACACCAGCCACTTAGCAAGACTGCCACCGCCAGGTCCGCCACCGCTGGCGACGCACCTGTCTCATTCTAACGCTCCTCATCATCATCCTGGTAGTCGTCATCCTCTCTCTTCCTCACACTCTTTAAGCCGGAAAACCCAACATCGATGATAAGATGTGCCTGCGGAAAGTTAGGACCAAGTCCAACGAGTAGAGCTGACAGATGGCTCATCCTGGCCATTGGGGAGAATGGCGGTGCCTAAGATCGAAGGCATGGACAAGTCTAAGAAGTCATGGCGTGTCACGATTGTAGCTGCTACGTCGGCGTCATGGCCTCGAAATAGCAAAAGACTGAAGGATATCAATCGGGGTAACAGGGTTCTTGTACGGATACTACGATCCTCCACTTCAGCCCCAATGCCGCGCTATCTACAACCTCACTGATCGAAGACAGAGCGACAACTGCAATCCGTTAGGATTGATCCAATAGTTGTAAAGGAGACGACATTTTTGGAGCCAGACTAATGCTCGAATAAGGTGGGAGCCCTGGAGATTGCGAAATGCATGCAGACGATATGACCGTTGGTTCTGGACCAGTTGTCGTTGAAATAGGGATATTTCTAAGTTTCCGATCCGGGTTTAGAGAACGTTAACACATATTCCGTTAGAAGTTGATTATTGCGGGGTTTGGTTTGTGGTGTAGGCTCGGTTATGTGTATCATGGGCCCATGTGGTAATACTTATCTAAATTGTGGTTGAATTAGAATTTATTTGTCATGAATATGTATTTAAGTTGTACAAGAAGATTCTATATAATTTAGATCGAGATCTTTATGATGTATATTGTAACATCCGAATAACAATTATCATTTCATTCTTATTTTGAATGTTGTAGAAAATTATACATTAACTATATACAAAATATTGCATTTTCAACAAAATTATTGTTCGACATTTGTGCCTCACCCAAGTTGTAATTCTGCACTGACCACGTACCAATATTATTCATGCATGACAGCTGCTATACATTTGCACAGAAACCATCGCCGCCCCTACTATTTGAGCTACGCTACACACAGCCGACCGGCCACCCGCTGGCATACCCGGTCCTCGGGACTGGTTGTTGTGCCAACTAACTGCTGTAATAGCATTTAACATCAATTAAAGCAATAAAGGGTGAGAGAAGGGGAAGAGAGAGAAATTGGTTTTGTCCATAACTTTTAATCCGAATTGTATTTTTCGACGAAATAAATTGCATTAGAATCCTTGTAGAAAGTACTTTCCAACGAGACTAGTGTTGACATATTTTGAAATAATGATATTACGCGAAAATATAGTACCATATATTAGGATACCATATACATGTTCTGGGTACAGACGTACAGTACTCATGAGTACTGTACTTTTGAATGAAGGAGGATCAATAATACTCGTGAGTACTGTACTTATGGATTCATAAGTACTGCATCCACTTGTTAATACTCAAGCATAAGTACACTACTTACCAAATTATAAAACCAAGCATAATCGTATAAATGATGTAGAAGTATAAGTATAGCACCTTCGGAATCGCATAGCAACATTAGTCATCTGGACAATTTTTTTACATAATGGAGACATAAGTTGAGTACCTACTTGTTAATGATCTCAAAAGTACAATGCACATCAGGTCAAAAATCACGTATAAAATGCAACCATAAGTATTGTACTCACATATTAATTTCAACTCAGATACTGACGCATAAGTACAGTGCCTAACAAATTATATATCAAGCATAAATCAAAAGTACAGTACTCACGAGTACTGTACGTCTGTATCCAGAACATGTGTATGGTATCCTAATATATGATAGTATGTTTCTCGCTTATTATCATTATTTCAAAATATGTCAACACTAGTCTCGTTGAAAAGTATTTTTTACAAGTATTCTAATGCAATTTATTTTATTTCAAAATATGTTCCGGATTAAAAGTTATGGACAAAAACATTCTCTCTCTTCTACTTCATTCATCCTTTATTGTTTTAATTACTGCTGACATGCACATTTGGTGCAGCAGAAGCCCAATCCCGATGACCGAGTAGGCTCCCGGAGACGTGGAGGGTTATGGGTAGAATTTTTCTACTACTTAAACAAAGGGTTGAAGACGAGTTTCAGAAAGACTAAGACTTACAAGTATCATTTAATGCTATTTAAGAATTCAGTTACCCATAAAAAAACCTACTTTGACCATTCTAAGGCCATGTGGTGGGGCCATTAGCCGGTGGCAGGTTTTGTGTAAAGAAGTCGCACCATCCATGACCCTTTAGTACGGCATTACGCATATAATTTCAGAATGAGAAAATTGTAGCTGCGGGACGTTTGTTTGGTCGGTTGGTCTATTCGTTGCGGGGTGTGGTTTGGGGTCTACAGCCGGTTGGTTACGTGTATCACTGCCCTTAATATGAATGGAGACGCCTTCCATACCCATAGATTGTAACCCACGATTGATCTTCTCTCTATATGTATACTAGTAAGCACAAATGTGCCCATGCACATGAAAATACAATAAAAAATATTTTGTAATAATTGAACTTAACAAAATGTGGAGAAATGATCAATCGTTTTAATTAGATTTGTAATATTGACAGGATATGTATGGAGAAGGATTATTTAGGAAAAAATATTAGTCGAACATTTAATTTTTTGTTTATTATTATCACTTTTGTATTAGTATAAGAAGGTATGGTGAGTGAGAGGAGCCATTAGAGATTTGTTCTTTATACCATCGTGTTTATCTTTAATTGCTTCCATGTCTCTAATTTTAAGGGACGTGAGTGGGATCAAATTTAATTGGAAATGAACAATGTATGATAATGACAACCTCGTTCATCTTTTTCATGGCCCAAAAAACGGATTGGTAGTTGTTAAGCTTAACGTGGTTTCAAAAACAACAATAGGCTAGAATTTTAAAGAAGAGAGAAGATAGAGGGCTTAATAGGCATTCGGTTGTTGAGCGATGAGAAATGGAGAACATGATTAGGAAGGTAGATTGTTTAAAAGTAATTAAGTTACGGAAGAGAATGGGTCAATGGGGGTAAAAGACTATGCTATCGTGCATTTAGTTGGTGAGAGGGAGAAATGATTTGGTGGTAGTGCATTATGAAAAAAAAGAAGAATCCAACGATAAGGGGAAAATGGGAGAAGAACGAAATAGGGAAAGAGGGGGCGAGTTAGGAAAAAAAAGTGTGGGATAATGAGAGGAAACTGGTGAGCCGTTGTAAACTGAGTTGGAATGGAAAGAAATCGATAGTATTGGATGTCGAAGAAAAAGGGGGAGTGGAATGGGTTGTCAATTACAATGAGAAAAAATCTACAACATGACATGTGTATTTATTATATTTTAAACATCCCTTATTATGTTCCATATAGTCAACTAAGAAAGTGAGTGTGCGGTGTTTGTTTTAGTTTTCAAAAGAATTGTTTCGTTTTTGTTTGAATGGAAAGAAGTGGACGTGTGGTGTTTGTGATGGGAGACGTGGGATGGTGGAGAAAATGAGGGAGAGGTGGTTAGAGATAGCAATTAAGGATAATTAAGAATGATGGTTAGAAGAAAGATAAGGAAACGGTTGAGTCTTGTTTGGAGGAGAGAGAGAGTATGTTGAGCCAGTGGAAGATGAGAAACATTATGTTGTCTTTTAAAAGAACGTGTTAGGAAGTTCAAAGTAGGCATTTGGTGTGGAGAGGTGAGAGAAAAAAGATAAAAAAAACTGTGAGAAAAATTGTGAGAAGAGGGCGAGTGAAGGAGAGAGTAGCATTTCAAAATAATGTGTTGTGATTGGCTGACGGGGAGAAAATGACATATGCATAATTAGTTAGAAAAACTCACTCTTTTTATAGTAGTATAGATGAGAAAGGAAAACTAGATCCCCCTTCAGAATCACTCTTCCCCTCTCTTTATCTCTCCGTGGAGACCATTAGTGTTCTCCCTTCTAACGGGGACTCTCTGGTCTGCCTCCCTCGCATCTATATAAGAACCGCATCTACCTCAGTTAGAGACAGCTCCCATCACGGTGTTGACCCAAACCCAGACCTAGACACTCGGCCATGGCATGGAGTAACAAGGACAACCCCCGATTCCTAAGAAGCGTATAGAGTTGTCGAGACAACTCCGGTGATCTCCTTGGCGTTCCTAAAGGTCTAAATATGTAGCATTGCTCCCCGTTCGCTTCTTTGGTCTCCTGCAACCTGCAGCAGTGTAGAACTGGATACGGTTCATTTCTGTCCACCTCCGACGAAACATGGGGCTCCTTCAAGTCTGGTGGTGGGGGGATCTCCTCGACCCCTTCCAATCCAACTAAGCTTAGGGGTGAACGGGGAGGAGCGTTAGTTCTTTCTCGCACAGCCGCTAGGGCTGGAGATGCGCTCGCACCAGGGCGAACCAGGGCCGAGAGAGGGAGCCTAGGAGGTCGTAGGGCCATCTCCGGCAATACTTAGAGGCAGCGGACAGGGGCTTCAGAACTGGGCCTCTCAGTCTAGTGTGTCAGCATCGAGCGAGACGCACGCAGCGTACGGATCCGTGGAAGTCATGCTGTCATACTTTAATGACTCATTCACCCCTCCGCGCACGTACACAAGAAGAAAGGGAGGTGTAGTCTTTTCCTTACTTCTAAGTCGGACAAGAAAAAAGTTAGTAAAAATAGAACTTGATGACGTGGCTAGTGGTGATTGGTCAATTAGTGTTTTACTTGCAAAAACTGTAGAAACAAATAGGATGCTCGGATGAAGACAAGTGACATATAAAAATTGATCAGGAGAACACATAGAAGCCAAATAAAATATTATGAAGACTTAATTATACTTATTATTCCTAAAGTACTTGGGTAAATGTTTAAGTGGTGACTAAAAGTGCATAAACCTTATATTTGTGTACTAATCATGTTAAATATGTTACTTGAGATATAATCTAATAATGTTGAATATAATAATGATCCAAGATAATCATGACCATGGGTTTCTAATGAGAATAATCATGTATGTAAATAAGTAGGGTTTAAAGATCTTAACTTCCATGTTTATTAATGAAGTGAATCTGATATAAGTGTTCATGATGCAATAACATGGTAGTTTCGATAATCATGATTACACCTAATATGAATTAGGGTTCTTGAGTCATTATACCAACAAACTTGGGAATTAAGATACTAAGGAAACCTAAACTCTAGGATAAATCATGATTAATATTTTAAATATGATGGTGACACTTTAGGATTTACATACATACATATATAATGTGATTGTTTGGATTCATCTTTGTTGATTGGATTGCTTGGACGTACTTGAAGTATATTATACATGATATTTTCATTCTTCTAGAAAAGGTGTGTGGTTACGACTATGACTACCGGCATTAGTTTGTCGATATTTTATGAGTGTTCCTCTAAGAATGAACAACTAGATGTTGGATGTTTATTTAGTTTTATTCAATTATAACGTCACTAGGAGTATCTCATAAAGAAAGATTATTTAAATAAAATGACAGTTTTTATTTGTAAGTATTTGATGGAATATATGTTGTTGGTTTACTTGCACACTTTTGCATGCACTCCACATACACAGTTTATTTTGATATGTTGATATGTGTTTTTGTTTGTCGATAATTGAGGTACATGCTAAGTATAAAGATGTTCACAGACATGACAAACCAGATGAAATGGCATGAAGGCATTAAACTAAATCAGGAGGATTAGCTAGTTACTTCTCGTATATTATAATTCTCATGGTGAAAGGTCATGTAAGAATTTTGTAAATTATAGTTATAAATTAATGAAATTATTTATATTACTTTTTATTTGATCGAAATCTAGATCCTTAGGAAAATTTTGGGTAAAAGCTCTCATCTTTTTGGCCTTCCTTAATCAAAGGTTGCTGAAAAGTGAGGTCGTTCCAGTTGTAGGACTTAATATATCCATACACATATCTAACACGTTGACAACACATAGTATATATCAACTGTGCCTCTAAGGGGTACCAGAGTTAATATGTATAGACAAAATCTACTCATAAAGTATTATGTAGTTAGGTTTTTGTATGTGATTATGGGAAATCCTTATTAGAAAGGGCCACATTGATTCACTCCAACAACACAAATACTAAGGAAAAGCATGTGGTGGATGGTCAAAACCTGAGCTAGATTTCACTATTAAAGTTGGTGATGGTTGGTGTAACTTTCAAGATATTTATAACTTTCCGTAACAAAAGATAGTGATTCAATGATTTATAAAAAAATCATGATGTGCATATGTTTCACGACCCATGTTACAAATAAAAGTTTTAATAACTGGAAACATATGTATATTTAATATTCTTGTTTCCATCCAATGATTTCTTACTCTTTCTGATAAAAAATATTTTGTATTCATGTAGGTGCATGTAGTGAGCTTTTAGAACCTATGGTCATGAGCATCAATATATGTTGCTCATTTCAAATATCCATATGTTTGTTTTTTTCATCAGGAAAATTACATTTAACTTTCTCCATTTTTTTGAGTTAAATACATTGATCTTGCAAATAATTGTTGTTTGTATATTTTGTACCATTATGATTGGTTCAAAGATATAAACCAATACTTAGATGTCAAAGATTGGTTAGTAAATAAGTACTAATAGAAAAGAGCTATTTTATTCTAATCATTTGTGTTTTTATTTTTACTTTTCTTACTACACTTGGACTTTACCTAATTTACATTTTATACAATAGGGTAGTGTCGTTATCATGTTCCATCTGTCACCACTCATATGATGTGATTTTATAGTCTCTTTCTAAGGTCTATACTTTAGCTTGAAGGATCACCCTAAAGTAAAAATTGTAACAAATTTCTTTTTAACTACATTAAATTTATCCTTTAACATCCTTATGGGTTGAATTATTCTCTTATATAGTGTTAAATATATGCATATCAGCTGTTACTACACCAAATAATACATGTATCTGGAAACCAATATGAATGTCAAATTCTAATCAACTCAATTTTGTCCTCAAGTACGATATAATTTGTATCTACATTAAGTAATGATCTAAATGGTTAGTAATGCATGTATGTTATCTTAACATATCAATCAATAATGAAGCTAATATTATGTGGAATGAAGGATTAGAATACATTTTCTTGGGTTTCTCTTAGGTTTTTAAATAATGAAAGTGTATTTCTTATAATACATATAATTTATATCTCCTGTTATGTGGGACAAGTTCTTATGTATACTCGTAAAATTGAGAACAAGGAACATCTCACTCAGAGTAGAGATCTTCCCAATAAAACTAACATAGTAGACACACATCCATTGTTATTCCATTATCTTGGTCTGTATTGTGATATCTTTTCAATATGTAAGGGTTATTTTAAAATTTTCCCACAAACCCATGCTTATTTGAGATTTTCTCTAAAAGTGTGTGACAAAAACTCTTGCCATGATGGATCACTTAGCCTTGCTCTTGGACCCACAATGTGATATTCTTCTTCTCAAATCACGTTTTGGGATGCCCAAGATGTTGTTTTCTCTCCAAACTTCACTACTTAATTCTCTCAGTTGTGTGGTGGATGATTTTGATCGCAGGCATCGTTAATATCTGGCACACCTTGTTGTTGGGGATGTCCTAGGATATCGTGATGTGTAGTTGCGTTTGACCACACTTCCTATGCATATTGTGGGGTTGGGCGTCAAGTCTTCTCTCGATGTCTGCAAATTTGCCAATGTCTCGTCTCTGATTCACACTCAAGGACTACAAGATCATATCTTGTAGGAGATTGTCTTTGTGCCTACAAGATTCTTATTTGGTGTTGCACATGCTACTATTTGTATTATCTTGTCGTCCTTTTTTGGTTAAAGTTGTCGCATACACCTTTTGTCATCCTAAAGACCCACTCTATTTGGCAGGCACTTACTACAGTACAACCATCTAGCAATTTACTACAAGTGACCTATCTTTGCAATAACGAGCTATTCTCTCCTCTCTCAAGCCGACTACGTACATGCTTTTCTACTTGTTCCTCCTATTGACTGCCTTGGTTTGTCCATATATCCCACTGAGTTGGAGTGAATCTTTGGTACTGAATCATGATCCCTTTAACCCTGGTGATGAACGTGAATCACTTCACAACATTGTTGACTTGGATGCCTTAGGCAATCGTGTTGCTCATTGTCAGACATGACCTGACTATAAGTTTTGTCATGTTGTTATTCTTGATGTCCTTTTTGGCATCGTCTCTTGTTCTAGTATAAAGTCACTAAAGGAAGTCCCTTTAGCCTTTCTTGGTACCCGATCTGATGGCCTCCATCACAGCGACCTGTACATATCTTATTTTAGAATTGGACAGATAGAAGAAACACATGCATTGATCTCATTAGTGTTTCTCCTTCAACTGGAATGATTTCCAATAACTTTCAAGCAAGTCAGACTGCCTCTGACGCGGCTACACAAAATGTCCATAAATGTCGTGCGGCTTGTGAAGAAAATTATCATCATTTTGTACCTTTTTCTTTCGATACATTCGATACATTTGGGGTGCTTACGGATAATGCAATTTCTCTCGTTCATTGCTTTCAACATAAAACCAGTAGGAACCTTATGATGCCATTTTCTACATCCAATAATTTCATATTCAAATCTATAAGTTTGGCCATCGAGAAATGGCCAACAACCAAACCGATTATACTTGCTTCTGTGGAGCCACGTCTGTAATTTTACCACTTTCTGTAAACATATACTGAATTTGGGGTTTTTATAAAATCAAGAAATGGTTTGAATACGTCAAGTAGTTGTAAGCTCCTATGTATAGAACTCATATGCCTCTTTAGAACGAAAACTTGATTGTTGGAGTATAAAATATATTTGATCTCTCCCGGGAAGTAATTATATAGGTCAATGTGGATCTTAGTCCTTTTAATCTACATTAATATATGGCAAAAAGTTCATATCTACTCAAATTTACAATATACATGGTGTATGTGGTTAGTGTTTTTTTTTATTTTGCATTTTACCGTAATGACTTTATCCTACCTTCACTATCTATATATTTTATAAATAATGTTCTAGATTCACACATAAATATAAAGACATAATTATATAGGTTGACAATCACTAATTGTGTATGATGTATTCCTCGTACAGTAGTAAATGTCTCGTGACGTCTAAACTATATTCTAATAATTATGATTTGATGAATTATAAAATTCTCTTTCCAATGATGTAACCCTACTTTCTATGGTGGCCTATATTTCACATAAAAACATATACTAGATGTGTTCATAATCAGATTCCCATATTTTCATAAGCACATGCTTGTATATTCATAAGCAGACGTCCATATATATAACCAAACGATATGTTTAGTTCATTTGAATTCCACTAAGTTCCACTACTTAGTTTAAAATTCAATATAGTTTTGCTGAAACGTATTGCACATTTTTAGGTCAAATTCTATTCTAGGACAATGCATATCTATATGATAGACATAATTGAGACACACTACATTTTTGTGTGGATTGCTTTGTACAAGTTTGCATTGTCCTAGATATTATCTTGAACTTCATTCATCTTATGTATTAGACCTATTTTTATGAATAACATATCATCATAAACTTTTATAACTATTGAAAGTAAAATTTATGTAAATGGTAACTTCAAATTTACATTCAAAGAATTTTCACTATTATTTTAAGTGAAAATTACGTCAATATTAGTTATATATGACATACACGTGCAAAGCACATGAATTCACTAGTGTAATAAAGAAGTATTTAAAGACAATTTTGGTCACTATTGGAGGTTTTCGAGGTGCATGAGAATTAAATTGGTGATCTAAATTTTAAGGTTAACAATTTGACATTTTCTTATGTTTCTCTATATAATATTGAGAAACCAATTAACAATGTTATCAGATGTCGGGGACTTGATTGGGAGTTGTTCAGCTTTTCACTTCACATGGTCACCTCGATGTTTAATTGAGCTTAAAATAAGACTTAACTTTACAGCTTCTACATTGTATAGTTATCAATATTACAATGTGAGAAGAGCAAAGGACAGTTGGAAGTTTGTTAAGCGTTTTGGGTTGATAGGTTAACATCATGTAGGTGACCGCAAGTTTCAGAAAAAAAATAAGAAAGATTTACTTAATACGTCATACCATCAAACGAGTTAAAATTGAAAGCAATCTTCAAGGAGTCCTCTTATTTACCCATATAATGGGTGTTATAAGTATTGCAGACTTCATAACCCGACAAGGTAAGATATTCAGAATGGGCTCTTGCACGATGTCGTCTCTGTTTCTTAAGGCAAAATGCCGGCCGATGATTGGTTTAATTGAAGTAAACGCCATATCACTACCAGCATAAGCCAGGCTAGAAGTTTCTTTTTATTAGATCTTAGTCTAAACCTTCTACTGAAGGAGACAAAAGTGCGGGTGTGAACTTCTCATCTCTTCCATTGTGAACATTCAAAGTTACTACCAACAACTAAAGCATCAATCTGATTCCATGCGATTATTTATTTAAGACGAAGGATGAGATATTAGTAGATAATTTCAACAGAAGTGAACGAGAATGTCCTTCCCTGACTTTATTAAGTAACAAAACTACTTACAAAGGAGTCATCCTACATCATATGAGTACGAAAAAGCATGTTTAAACATAAAGCATCCACCCCAAGCCCAACTGTGGAAAGCTTCATTTAAGACAGGCCAAGGGACAATGTCCTGGAAGAAAGTTCAATAAAAATAGAAGATCTATTTTATTCAATTAGCTCCTATTGCCCGGCCACTCATAAAACGCGTTACAAATATCTCTGCACGTTTTATCATGTGAACATGGAATATACTCAGGCTACTCAGCAGAAGGATACTAAGTGTTTTGCATTAAGAAGACAAATTGGTGGGAAAGAAATGGTTGCGAATTGTTCAGAAAAATGGCCTACTGCCATAAAACACCCTCACGTTATTTTCTTTAGAGCTCTCAACCTTTTGTTCTGAGTTCGGCCTAACATTTGGTGCATCTGAATTGGTTTTCTCAGCATCCAATGGAAGTTTCATCTTTGCTAATGAATCTGTGAATTGTTGCATGCTCTTCGTATACTTGTCAATTATGTCCTGCTGTATAACAGTTTGCTCTGGTTCAATGTTTACCTTGACAAGAGGAGCAAACGTGTTAGATGTCTGGCTTTCAGAAGATTTGACGTCACCAGTTTTGACTCCTGATGGGCGCTTGTCCTTTGAGCAAGGAGATTCTTCAGAGGCGTCCTCAAGGACACCGGATGGACTGGATGACGATGGCTGAGAGGCTTCAGGGATGGAAATGCGACGCTCACTACTGACAGAGATACAACTCAGAGGACTGTCAAGATTTGCAACACAATTAGTTTCTGGAGTGCCGTTTGAGAAGCTCTGCGCTGTGTGAACAACATCTGAATCGTCGTAGTGCAGAGAATCGTCAATTTCAGAGGTGATCAAGCTCCCATCGCATGGGGAATCCATACTCTCGCATGGGATCCCGAAATATTCCGAGACCATCATCTGGTTTTCTTTTACAACCTTTATGTCAGGGAACTCAATCTTCAAAAACTCGCTGCTGGGATTGGTATCACCACTCTCAGACTCAGTCAGCTCTGTACCACTTACAGTGGATGATGGCAGAAACGAGGAAGTAGCAGAAGCAAAGGTTTTAGGCGAAAACCCAACATAAGAAAGGGATAGTTGTACAAAGCCCGCCGGAGAATGGAAGAGATCGGTTGATGAAAGCGAAAATTCGTGCTCTCTCAGGCGACCACGCCCAGCGGCAATAACCTCCGAAAGGGGTACGAGTGCGAAACCCAGCAACTGGTCTTCGAGATAGTTCCTGACCCTGCTAAGCATCCATACCTCACATTTGAGAGACGATTCGACCGTTCGAACATTCAGCTGGAGATTCTCATCGAAGACGGGGTTCCTTCCTCCGCCGTTGATGGTTCTGGTTGACAAAGTAGTATCTGGGTCGCTGGTAAGGCAGAGTTTAGCGTAGACGTCTTGCTTGTGGTATATGCAGATGTTGTGGATGTCGCGGGCGTGGTGAACATAAACATCAAGAGTACCGATGAAGCCATCTTCTTTGAGGATCATCAAGTCTGGCTCCTCCTGATAAACAACTTTGGAACGGAACCCATCTGCCTTAGACTCCATCACTAAGGCTGACCTGCAGATTTTGACAGAGCAAAAATTATAACTTGCCAATCTTAACTTGCAAATTTACAATGACAAAAATATATCCCAAAACAGAAACAGGGCAGTAGGTCAGATTCCGCCTAAGAACAAAAGTCAAATCATGCCTTCCTTGAACAAAAAAAGCAGTTGCAAGGGCAGGCAAAAAAAAGATCGGCCAAAAGAACAAAGGAGTACCATGGAGCATCGAAATCATGGTGCAGATTAAAGCAAAAACAAGTTTATCCTTGTTGGTCTTCCTAAGCAATAGTAATAATATGTCATCATCAAAGGTTGCTACGATTTTCACCAATGGCGAGGCATAGAGAGATAAGGTGCCCTTTGAGCTAATATCATCCTAAAACCCCATCTCTAAGAAAATCAAGAAACCCCATGTAACCCAGGCCCCTCATCTCCGCTTTTCCAGACCTAAACATTCAGCTAGCAACCACCATCGAATTTATACAATCAAGCGTACGGAAAAAGATCAAAAATACAATCTTTCTGACTTATAAACAAGAGAAGATGTACCCGCCGATTAGAATCCTGCAGACAAACTGAGATTTCAGCCTGCAGGTCTCCAAGACACCGACCTGCTTGAAGCGGCAAGGGAACAGAATAATAGACCACCGAGTAAGTGATATCCACTCCACAAACAAGCGGTGGACGAGAAGCAGGAAGGCGACAATATAAATACGGAGACAGCAAAAGTAGACTATCCATTCCCTCCTACCTTTTGATCCGGAAAGCAGAAAGCGTGCAGAAAGCACTGGCTCTTTCCCAATTTCTACGGCAGGCAGACCGAAGGCGTGGCTTGACACCCTGTGTGACCGATAGTGGAGACGCGGACTCGTGCGCAGTCTCCAAAGTGAAGCTCTCTTCTTCTAGAATTCTAATTGTCAGTACGATCACCACACGCGGAGAAAGAAAAAGGCCGAGGTATAATAGAGCGCCTAAGGTTCTGGTACAGGAACAACAAGGAAGGCAGGAGAAGAAGGAATTGGACCAAAGGAATAGTAGACCTTGACTCCTTTCAGCCAGTGCGTCTACGACGTAGTGGATCAACCTTGGACCTGGTCTAGCTACTGTATTTAATTCGGTAGACTAATGTAAGAGATGAAATAAAAACAGTTGATGCCGTGGTCGGAGAATGGCAGATTCATACTTCATTCTCCTCCTGACAGCACCTGCAGCTAACCAACCAGGGTGATTACTGGTGGAGGTGCTCTAGTCTTCACCAAACCCTATCATTACCTATGACAGAATATATTAATCAGTCAACAATGTGTTTATAGATTTAATCTTGGACGGATACGGTTCCAACTTTCAACTAACTTTGTCTGTTGTGACTGTATAAAAACAACGATTTTAGGATCTGCTATGCATAGGTAAAATGCGACACTATTTGAGAATTGAGATCGATTGTGAATTTTAATATACTAAAGACAAAAACAAGAAGGGAAGTAAATTATTTCCCTCTTTATTTTTATTCTTTAATATGTTAAAGTTTAAAATTCGTTTCCAATGGTGCCCCATTTTGTCTCCGTGTGTCATTATCCATTTTACAATCACAATAGTTGTCTGACGGACATTCAAAGTGTTCTGTCCTTTTTATCTCCTGAAGAGCCAAGTTCTTTTTCTCGGTGCTGAAACCGGTTGGAATCTTTGAAAAAAGAGGACCTTATACGTTTGACAATTCCAAATCAAGGGGCTCACTAGTAGGAATTGGTGTTGCACGTCAATGGTGGAGTGGTGGGAATTGGTTTTTTTGGCAAGTATTGAACAATAAACCATATTTGAATTTGACTTTTTCAATCTCGTAGAGCCTTGCCTATTTAACAGTCAAAGTGTCAAAACCAAGAGGATAGAGCCGGCGTTTCTCAAGATGGCTTCGCTATTTTTGTGTTTTTGTGCGTGTTCCCCAAAATAGAGCACGCTGTATAAAACCCAAATATAAGACTATTTATTGGCGTTGTCCATGAGTAGGGTAATACTTGCCCACTTTTTTTACGCAAGTTTTTATATATTGAAATTGAAAATATTTCTGATGTCACTGCGTGAAATCGGAATACAGGGTAGGGGGAAAAAGATCTTCCTCATGTGTTTAGGCACAAGAGGTAACGCTAAAATACATAAGTTAATCGCGAAGAAGCACACTTTAAACTATAGTTTTTCTTAATGGGGAGGCACCCCATTAACAAGGCTCACTTTCAAGCTGAAAAATAATAGCTAAGTTGTAGATAGGATAAACGGTTGGTGGAGCTGTATGTTAGTATAGTTGCATGGTGGGCCTATAAATCTATTCTTCCTCATTGTTTTCTTGAATTGTATAGGAGTAGTGACATAGGTCTTCTTCAATCATATGCTCAACGAGTGGGATCCTTAGATCATGGGCCATAATCATAGTTTACCCATCAGCTGAAAGTTGAGAAGATATTATGGTATAATTGTTGGATGCTAGTGTGAATATGCTCATTCAAGGAAATGCTCCTACCAATATAAAACAACGACACAAGAGAAACATCGAGTACAATACTAGAGTACTACATGACAATATTTGAGCAAGTAAACATCATACATATGTATCACATTTCAAGCAAAAAATCCATAGTCATAATTATTAAAGCATGTACCTAATTCAGAGATTTATAACCTAACTTGTCTTTGATCATCTAGCCAAAAGCAACACCTATTAAGAGTAAGATTACATACATGCATTAGATTCTCATCATTAACCCAAACTAAATTCATTTTAGGGTTTCTGTCCAAGATAGGTTCAAGGTTGGTGATGATCTTATATTGATTTAGGGTACATCATGAAGGTGTTGTTCACGTTTCATGTCATTTTGAGGTTTCATTCATTTTCTATGATCAATTCAAGGTTTGAGTCACTTACTTACATTTTAGGGTCAAAAGACTCATAATAGGGTAAGAAAGGATTATAGTTCGTTAAATCAAGAGTTTGAAGCATATGACATGATATATATCAGCAAGATAAGTACATAGGAAACATATTTCAATATAGGTGCATGCCCCTTAGGGTCTAAGCATCATATTTTCAACCTTGGGTGTCAATTATTCAACATATGTGTGAGCATCAAGATAGTTCATATGCCATTAAGGTTCAACATAAGAATTATGTGGTATATCCATATCAAGGGGTCCAAGGGTTTGAGTATACTTTGATTAGAGAGAGGAAGGAAATAGAAAAGGATACACATAAGCACTTAAGGCACAAGAACCGCAATGCAAATCATATAAGTCAAATTAGACACAATAGGATTACAAACACCATAATAGAGAAAGAGGGTGGATCCTAGTCATTAAAGTCACAACATATCATAGAGTTACTGATTTCATAGGTTCAATATAATTTGATACACAAATGGGTTCAAAGTCAACATTTGATCAAACCATTACAAGTATCAACATAAATGGGGCACAATCATGCATTTAGGTTTCATGTGACTCAAATATAACAAAAGGAGGACAAGGGTAGATATGTGTACCATATGGTAGCCTAAAGCTACTAATTTACAGGTTAGGGTGAGTCTACATGTCATCATAGATGCAAAAATAGGAATTAGGTCAAAGTACATCATTAGAGTTCAATCAAGTCACATATGCCAAAAGAGCCATTCTTCAGCAATAAGGTGATTAGGACCTCCATTATGGTCACAAGAGTATAAGAGTTATTGATTTGATTCTTAGGAGGCTATAAGTATATTAAAGATTCAAACTTCATCATAACCATGCATTAAATGTGGTCAACATAGTCAAAGATTACATATTATACAAAATAAGAAGAAAAGAAGAAGATTCAGGTTTTGCAATATGCTTATGTTGTAGATATTTTTGAGAGGATCAAATTGAAATATAGGTTCAAATATTTTGGCCAAAGGATGAGTAAGTTATCATTTTTATAAGAAAGTGCATGAAAGCTATAGGGAAAAGATAAGAGTGTTACATCTGATTGATATCTCCATGAATCAACATCGTTGGCAATGGATCCAGTAATCCAGGCCATCTAGCTTTCTCCTGCGTTGGGTCAACGACTGGCCACTAGGCCGTGGCAGTTTACGGAGAGTGGGAGCAGGAACTGGAAGTTGGTGGACGTACATGAGGGGGTAGATGACATCGCCAGCCTAACCTTGCGATTGTCGTTAGCCTGTTCGATCTAACTCATCATTGCTAGGGTGACCCGTGATCCAAGGGTCCTCCACCCTGTCTAAGCCCTGCAGGCAGCCTCCTTTATTGCTGCTTGTTGTGGCAGTGGTTTATGTAAGGACCCTGACCTCTGTTTTGGGCTTACCCTATTTTCTTTGCCTAAAAATTGTGTTTAGATGTTTGCTAATCACCTGAGTTGTGATTAGGGCATGTTTGTGCTTTGTTGAGAGGTTGAGGTGCAACTTACAAATTACCCAAGTTTTAGGGTTGGCGCGCAAGTTTGTCACCTTGAGAGATGTCTTTCTCTCTCCTTGCATCTTCTAGGGTTGAGAGGATGGGTTGGGCTCTTTACTTGAGTAGCCTTGGGCTTTGTTGAGCCTTGTTGAGGCTTGGTATCGGGTTGGACCTTGGTGTATCGGCCAAGGGAGTGTTGGTTGTATCGGGCAAGGAGGTGTATCGATCATGGTGTGTCGGGTTGCCATGTTGGGCGACACACACCCTCTTTACCTAGCCTCATTTGTGTCACCATATTTGGACAACTGGTCGTTGCTTTTTTAAGTGGGTGGCAAGTCATGGACAAGTGGTTTGGGGTTCTAGCATGTGGCACAATCCTTAGACAAGTGTGTTAGGGGTGGGTTCCACCTTGCCTTGCTCTTCCCCTTCACCCCTTACTATATAAACGACCCCCCTTGCTTGCTAGGTCTCTTTGGTTCCTTTAGTTTCTTTCCCTTCCTTTGGTGGCCGAGCTAGGAGAAGAAAGGAGCAAGTGGTGGTGGATACAACTGGTGTCTTGGGCGACACACCTTGCTAGATTATCCCTCTTCTTCTCTTGTGGTGGCCAAAGGTGGATCTTGGAGCTTGGAGTTTGTGCTTAAGGCGGGTTACATAACTCCTAACCCTAGCTATACTACCTTCTTTATAAACTACTTGTTTACATGTTATCTTGATCGGCCATGCTTATCTTGTTAGTGATGTTCTTGCTCTAGTATGCACCCTTGATCTTGTTGGATGTGGTGACATGGTTATGTCATCTAGATGTGTTCTTGGACCTTGTTGGCTGAACCATTGGATTAGGGTTCTTTGGGCAAAACCCCTCTCTCTTAGTTGTTGAGAGGTGAGCCTAGGGTTCCTAATTCCATGGTGCGTGTGGTGTGTTCTTGGGGCAAAATCCCTTTCTCTCCCTTTGGTTTTTGAGAGGTGAGCTTGAGCTCTAGTGGTATAGGCAAAACCCCTCTCTTCCTTATTCGTTGAGAGGTGAGTCTATGCTCTAGTTGCTTGGGAAATACCCCTCTCTTACCATGGACTTGAGAGGTGAGCCTTTGGTTGGTCTCGACCTATTTGGGTTGGAAAATTGGTTGGTATGGGGATGACCCACCTTGCTGCCTGATATGTGACATAGGTTGTGTAAGACCCCTCTCACTTAGATGTTGAGAGGTGAGCCAACACTCTTGATCTTTTAGGGTTTTTGTTGGTTGTCTTGAGGTTGAAGATGACCAACCCATCACGACCTTTGGACCCTTGCCCGATGTACCTTTTCTAGGGTTGAGTTTGGGTGATATGCTTTGTCCAACAAGGATGTGCCTTGGGCGTTAGATGGTCTGTGTTGGTCGTCATGGCATGTTGGTACCTTGCCCGATAGGTCATGTGGTTCTTGGCCGATATGGATCCTCACCCTAGTTGTTGGGCGATATGTCCTTGACCGATATGGCCCTAGCTTGGACGTTAGAGTTGTTCCCTTGGACGATATGGGGTTGTGTTGGACGTTGGGAGGTTGTGTTGGGTGTTGGATGCTACACTTGGAAAAATGGCCCTGCTGTTGTGCACGACACCCTCTTGGGTAGTGTTGCTTGTTACCCCTATAGGTATGTTGCCTGTTACCCCTATAGGTACGTTGCTCATCGCTGAGTGTTTCACGATGCAGTGTTTCCCGCCTGATATGATGTTGCACGCTTGGGTGTTACAGGTTGGTTCCTAGATGGTTGCCCGATACAGTGTCTTGAGGAGGTGTTGCTCGATATCTTCTTGCGGTGCTGCCCGATACCTAAGTGATAGTGGTTGGCCGATATGGTTATAGCCCTAGAAGGGTGCTGGACGATACAACAGGTGGTGAAGTGTTAGTTCATATCAGCCAAGTAAGGTGGTATCGACCAAGTAGGGTGATATCGGCCATAGTGAAGTGTTTTGATCACAAGTGAGGGGGATGTCGGACAAGGGTGGTGGGATATAGTGCATGAGTGGTGGAATATAATGAAAGAGTAGTATGGTATCGTGCAAAGGTTCTAAGGAGCATGAAGGAGCTCATACTTAACCCTAAGGTGAGGCAATGATCATCTTCAACCTTGGATTGAAGCATGATTTTAGGGTTATGATCTTCCTTTCTTTTCTTCTTCACCAATTGCTTATCCATGGTGATTCTTTGCATATAGAGGAGTTGTGAAGTTCATCTTCAACCTTAGGATCATGAATATTTGGATCTTGGATCTTTGAAGTTGATCTTGAGGCAGGTTATATAACTTGAATCCAATTATATTATTATGCACCTTCAATTTTGTCATACTTGTTGATCTACTTGCAATTTTGATTTCTCTTGAATAATTGATGATCCTTTGAGTTCTAAAAGCTTCATGGGACTGTTTTCCATGACTTAGAATAGTAAGAACAAAGGTCTAGAGGTTGATGGTGATGACATCATCAAAGCTAAAGTGATATCGGGTTCAAGCACATAAGCAATCACCTCTAACCCGATATGGTGATGCACCTACTCCCTAAAACGATATGGATATGATTTTATACCTTCTTGCATGATATGGTGGTGTAGTATACACCTCTTGCACGATAGGAGGTCAAGCATATACCTCAAAAACGATATTGGGTTAAGCACACACCTCAAACCCAATATGGTGATGTAACCCTATATGATAGGAAAACCGATATACCTTGTAACCCCACACCCTTATTGATTTGTATAATGGGTTGACAAAGGTTCAACCAGTTGTCTATGTTGTCACTTAACCCATGGGGAAGGGTAGTTTGAATCCATGAAGGGTTGAAGAGGCATGAGCATAAGGGTCTTCCCGATATGGTGTGGCAAGCACACATACACCTTAAAACCGAAATGGTGTGGCAAGCACACATACACCTTAAAACTGATATGGTGTGGCAAGCACACATACACCTTAAAACTGATATGGTGTGGCAAGCACACATACACCTTAAAACTAATATGGTGTGGCAAGCACACATACACCTTAAAACTGATATGGTGTGGAAAGCACACATACACCTTAAAACCGATATGGTGTGGCAAGCACACACACACCTCATACCTGATATGGTGAACACACCTTAAATGCAATGTACTTGAGGGAGTAACACATGAAGTGTCTTATATCAAGTCATACATTAATAAGTATGAAGTTTAATGAATAATGATTAAGTAGGCTAATGTATCTTGAAGGAAAGGTTGAGCCAACTTAATAAAGTATGGAGTAATCAACATCCTAGTAAGAATGAGAGAGAAACTCTTACTTTTGTGATAAACATGCAATGGGCATACATTAATACTCCTAATATGTGTAGAGTATGAATTAGGGTTTGATTCTTGATAATGTGATCTTGAAACCCTAAATGGTTAATAAGGGAAACCCTAACCCTAAGGTAGGGTGATGATATGATTTTGAAACCCTAATCGATAAGGAAGGGAAACCCTAACCCTAATGAGGGAATAGTGGTATTACCCTTGTATTGCATGGTGTTGATATGTATTAGATATGGCTGTTATCATGTATACTAACCATGCATGTGTCATGAGATGATGAACATAGCCAGGTATGCACTATGATGTTTTATATGATTAAGATTTTAAATGGGCCTTGTGAGCCATGTGAGATGCTTGTGTAACAAGTATCGTGTATACCTTGGTCTAAGGACCTAGAGGTAATAGTTACCTAAAAAGTGGTAACAGTGTTCAGTGATGAACTAAGGGTTGAATACCCAGAACTAATAATCATGATGATGATAATGTTGAGGGATGAGAATTCCCAATAATGAGATAAGGGATTGAGATCCTAAATGTTATATGTGTTTTAAAGATTTGAAAAGTACTTGATGCATGTATTACACCTTTCTTTGTAGCATTTGTCATAATAGTTCATGTTTGAAAACTTGACTGATGCTAAAAGAATATGGTAATGTACTTAATTAATCAAGTGGAATCTTAAGATGTAGTGCCCTAACCATAGATCCATCATCGTCAGCAGCTGGTGATGGTGAAAAAGGTTTTCCCACGAGATCTCCTAGAAAGCGCATATTTTTGAATATGAGGGGGTGATGGGCGCGAATATCCTTACGCCCTAATGTGGGATTGACGTGAGATAAACACGAGATCTCTCAATCATCAAAGAGAGTGCAACCGCCACTGTATCTCTATAGCAAAGTTGCCAATATACTCTGAAAAGCTATTTAAGCAGTTGACGTAGTCCTGCTTGTGGTATCGCACTGAATGAGACGATAGAGGTCATGGCATTCAAATCTTCCATTGACCTTGTATGGTACCGATTTTGACTTTGTAGTGGTCGGTTGGAGTATGAGTGGTATACGTCATCTCCTCAGGGCATAAGTGTGATTGTAAAATGTAATCAGTCGTGTAGCGTATTTGCTGAAGGATGGAATACATAAATCATTGGTTGATATTACATTCCGTATTGCATCTTAAATGGATAGATGTTATACATGTTCTTCATATTCCTTATAAAATGAATAGATGAATGACTGCTTTATCATATATAGATGCAATGTTTCAGAAGATGATATTGCTCTATTATACTTAAACAATGATTAAATCATGCTTATTAATATAAAGCAATCCTCTAATCAGTTTTATTATTGTTTATCTACAATAATAATATTGTTGGTGGAGAGTTATATCTCTCGCTAGGACATGCGTCTCACCCCGTTGGTCACCAACATTTTTAGGTGGACACAGACGAGGAGATAGGGACCATACAACAGAGGGAGAACAACAACATCAGGGGCAACAACAACATCTCAGGTTGAGTGTATTATCTATTGTGTCTTTTAGATATAAGTCATATGTGTCGTCTCTATACTCTTAGGTCCTTGGAGTCAGTACGTAATAGTTTTATGAATGATATGAGATTTTGGCTTGTATGCCTTGAGGTTTTATGTTGCTTATGTATAGTTTTGACAAGGCAACTTTTATATGTTATCCTCGAGATGAGATGGTACATGGTATGTACAATATGAACCATGATGTATGTAGTACTTTGGTTCTTTTCTTAAGAGTTTCCTAGAAATGGATTTCTTTGCAAATGGTTTTAATTTTTAATGATTTTTGTTAATCCGCTGCTTATGGTTATTCCATAATTATTTACTGGTGACGGTTTGATTTGTTGTCGGATCATCACACATGGTAAGAGAGGGGTATTGCCCAAGAAACTAGAGCATAGACTCACCTCTCAACGACTAAGGAAGAGATGAGGTTTTCCTATACTACTAGAGCTCAAGCTCACCTCTCAAAAACCAAAGGGAGAGAAAGGGAGTTTTCCCCAAAAACACACCACACGCACCATGGAATTAGGAACCCTAGGCTCATCTCTCAACAACTAAGAGAGAGGGGTTTTGCCCAAAGAACCCTAATCCAATGGTTCGGCCAACAAGGTCCAAGGACACATCTAGACAACATAACCATGTCACCACATCCAACAAGATCAAGGGCGCATACTAGAGCAAAAACATCACTAACAAGATAAGCATGGCCGATCAAGATAACATGTAAACAAGTAGTATATAAATAAGGTAGTATATCTAGGGTTAGGAGTTATGTAACCCGCCTTAAGAACAAACTCCAAGCTCCAAGCTCCACCTTCGGCCACCACAAGAGAAGAAGAGGGATAAGCTAGCAAGGTGTGTCACCCAAGACACCAGCTGTATCGGCCACCACTTGCTCCTTTCTTCTCCTAGCTCGACCACAAAAGGAAGGGAAAGCAACTAAAGGAACCAAAGAGACCTAGCAAGCAAGGGGGGGGGGTCATTTATATACTAAGGGGTGAAGGGGAAGAGCAAGGCAAGGTGGCACCCACCCCTAGCACACTTTTCTAAGGATTGTGCCACATGCTAGGACCCCAAACCACTTGTCCATTACTTGACACCCACTTAGAAAAGCAACAACCACTTGTCCAAAGATGGTGAAACAAACGAGGCTAGGTCAAGAGGGTGTGTGTCACCCAACATGGCAACCCGACACACCATGACCGATACACCTCCTTGCCCCATACAACCATCACTCCCTTGGCCGATACACCAAGGTCCAACCTGATACCAAGCCTCAACAAGGCTCAACAAGGCTCAACAAAGCCCAACAAGGCTCAATAAAGCCCAAGACTACTCAAGCAAAAAGCCCATCCCATCCTCTCAACCCTAGAGGATGCAAGGAGAGAGAAAGACATCTCTCAAGGTCACAAACTTGCACACCAACCCTAAAACTTGGGTAATTTGCAAGTAGCACCTCAACCTCTCAACAAAGCACAAATAAGCCCTAATCACAACTCAGGTGATTAGCAAAACATCTAAACACAAGGTTTAGGAAAAGCAAATAGGGTAAGCCCAAAACGGAGGTCAGGGTCCTGACATAAGTACCTTAAATCAATTAATTATAAGGGAAAACAATGTCTAATAGATCTAAGATTTTGTATGTTGACTAATTAAAATGTGAGGATCTCAACTTTAATGTCAGACTCACCACTAGGATGTGTTTATTAATTCTATGTTAAACTTTTAATTAATACATTTAATTCCTTTCTTGGTCAATTTTAATGCATAGTTTTCCTTTCATCAATTAGCCTCATTAAGTTAAATACCAATTTAGGGTATCAACTAATTTAATTGACAAGTCAATATAATTAACTCTCAATTGAAGACTATATTAAATAATTTATCATGAAACCCTCAATATTAATATTTTTACTGAATATTATATCACACCAATTAATCCTAATATAATCTACTTTAAAAAAAAATTAATATTGACATAATTACAAGATAGACCTAAGAAGAGGGAGGGTTAATCTATCATTCCAAATTTGAGTATGTTACACATAGCAAAGGGGTGAGATAGAGCAGTGGTGGGTGAGATTGGAGGTGGTGCAATGCCATTGGCGTTGGTGGATAGCATGAATGAGAGAGATGAAACAAAGACTGTTAGATCTCCTCTCCAGCCATCTAACAGTTGGGTTTAGAGGCACATTAGGATTTGGGAGTGGGGGAGGTGGAGGCTATGGTGTGCGCCCACCCAAGGGTTCTGAAATTTGAATTAAATCAAAATAATTTGAGGATATTTTTGCAACCTCATAACTTGGTCTAGGAAGGCCCATTTATAGTGATTCTTATGCCGTTGGAAAGATAATTGAAAGATCTTAATCCTGATATATATTACAGAGACAAAAGAGTATAGTAATGAGGTTTGTTTTATTAGTATGATGGTTATATATCAAGGGATGGTACCCATTTCAATTTCTCAAATTAGAGACACATATTATGAAGTTATTCATCGAGGTTATGAATTTGGGTTATCATAACACTCGAACTATGAGTATATGTCCAAAAGATTAAGAAGGACACTTGATGAGAGAGAACAAAGTACAGTGAAAGAGATGTAAAGTCAGGTTGTCACATGCCTTGTTGAGACCGTGGTAGTCCACACATATATGTACTTTTCCATTTGTCTTTGGAACATGAACAATGTTAGCGATCTATCTAGGATAGTTAACCGAATCTAGGATACCGACATTGTATTGTTTTTGAACTTCTTCCATAATCTTGAGTCTCCATTCTGGTCGCAACCTTCTAGACTTTTGTTTGTTGGGGCAAACGTCATGGATGATGGATAGTGACTGCTTCATCCAACCTGGGCATGTTAGCATAGCTCTAGGAGAACATGTCGATGTAGTGGCATAGAAGCTCTATCAGATGTTTTTTAACATTTTAAGGGAGATGTGCCCCAATTTTGACTTTGCATGGACCTAGGACTAAGCTGAGGTTGATTGTCTTGATTTCATCTTTGATATGAAAAGGATGATGCTCCATTGTCATATATTCTGGGATATGGATGTCCTTAAACTTGACGTCTTCATCATTGTTGATCTACACCACCTATGTGATGTAATTGGTGAACTATCAGAGAGCCTTCTTGTCTTCAGATCTCTTTTTGAGTTTTCTAATTTTTTTGCCTTTTTGTTATTTGCATATTTTGCATTTTTTTGAATTTTAAGGTGGTCAATGGGGATTTAGTAGAGTGTGACAAAATAGATAGTCTGGAATCTCTACAACATTGGGTGCCACTCCTCTAGTGGGATTTTTTAGCTGTGGAGGGAGACCTAGCCCTCAGGACGTTGTGGTCATCCACACACTAGTTTTGAACCTCTTCCCCTTTTTGGATAGGATTGATGAGAAATTTTGGTTCTTCCACAACCTTTGAATCAAAGACGTCATTGACACCCCATCCTTCAATCATGCCATAGGTGTCGTCGTAGTTGTCCCATGTGACACCACTATCTTCTCTGCAACCTTGACATCTGTAATGTTGACATCATCTTGGTTGGTCCAGTCAGGGAAGACCTGAGAGAATTGTAGCCCTATACTTTAGGTGGTGTCTTCATCTCTTCTGTTGTTGGTTCAATGATTTTTTTCTATCCAATGTGGTCATGTGGAGGATGTGTTGATTCTTCCAGTGTTTGAATGCTCAGGGCACAACTTATTGACAGCTAGTATAGGCCTTTTGTTGATTGCATCCTCATTTAGAGGGATGACTTTGGTCATGGACTGTTGATTGTTCTGTGCATTCTGAATGCCCTGGTGTTTGTTGGTGATGAGGGTAGTCTCCCCATATAGTTGTAATGCCAAGATAGTCCTCTTAGTTTTCATTTTTTACCACTTGTATGAAGTAAAGAAATGTCATGAGTACGATTTCCTTTGCCATATCTGATATGTCTTTAGTGATGGCCATGGTACTAGGTAAGTATGGATGAGGGCATTTGTGCTCAGGGCCTAGGTACCATCAATACATCACCCTGAGTCAGTGCTCTTCTTCTAGTCGGAGGCGTCAGGCTTCACGACTTAGATCTCTAATCATCAGTAGGTTGTAAATGTAACATATTTGAATTAAATCCTTCATAGTGGGCCACAACGGTGCAGGATCTAATACAATGTCCAATTGGTGAACTGAGTTTGTTTGTAGGATGGGTTGTAGAACTCGAGGCTCATCCCTTTCTACCTGGCAGTGACCTAAATGATTTGGGTGTGTACCTATCATCAGGATCTCAATCCTCTATCTAGATGGATATTCATATGCCATAGCCATTGTGCAGACTATATGGGGTTGTATGGAAGATGACGTCTCCTTATGTGTGGGGAACCCAACTGATATTGTCAATGTGTATCATCTCATAGTGAAGTAGGAGATCATCATTTTTGATGCATCTGATAACATTGTGATTGTCGGCTTGAAGCCTTGAACTTTCATGAAGGAGTGGCTCAATCGAAACTTTAGTTTTTGATATAGTGATGAGGAAACCACCAGGTTTTATTGGTTCCATGGCCTCCCAAGAAGGATTTTTAAGGAATGACTCAATTCTATGACAACAAATAGGACACTAAACTTCTGTAGTCCGGTCTATAGCTCGAAGGTGATCTCACCCAAAACGTCCTTGATTACTTCGTTAAACGAGCTTGCTTTCTTTGTTGTTGACTAAAGGTCAAAAGGATCCTTCCCCAGGGTGATTAGCATCTTTAAGGGACACATGTTGAGGCATGAGTCATAGTTGACAAAGCAGGAGGGTATCTTGTGACCGTTCTATATTGCAACAATCAATAAGTGCATGTTGTGATTCCAACATGTCAAGATCTCATCCTCAAAGAATGAGATGAAGTGTGGGGTTGTGATTAGCTCAATGGTGGTTGAAAGAGTTTCTTAGCATACATTTTTGGAAATGTATGCCCCTTATAAAGTTGTCAGATAGCATTGAGATATGCCAGAGAATTATGCATCATTTCTACTACTGACACTTCTCCTTCTGACTTGCTAAGGAATTGGATGATGATTGAATCTTATGCATCAGACTCATTGCAAAGCTCCAGTGTTGGTGGTACCATTTTGGTATCCATGGTCAGGAAGGAGACCTTGCTAGTCCCCTCTTCTGGAATGTAGGTTGGGTCTCCTATGTAAGTAGTCACCTTTTCTTCGGCCTTGTCAAGGGATGGATGATACCTTTGGTGAGGTAGAACATTGATCTCCCTTTGTTGCTGTAAGTGAGTTTGTTATACTTGATATCACAACTGTAAGGAGAGAGTTTTTAGGGATTTCTGCCTTTGGAATCGAATCCTTCTGCACTTTCTCCTTTAGACATACTTTTGGTGTGTTGATTGGTTAGACCTTCTACGTATGGCATGCCCTGGAATCACGATCAGTTGCACTTTCTATCCTGAGAGAGCACTTGGCATGCTAGCTGATTTTTTTACTTTTATGGGAATTACCTATTTCCATTCCTAGATCAAGGTGACAACCTGATTACTTTGAGCCTAGTTTTTTATTACTTATGCTAGCAAAAGAACAATTCTCTAGAGTAGGTCCTCTGGTGACAAGATCTGACCACTGTGTTATAGGATGAAGGTGCATATTCTACCATGACCGTATGAATTTTCCCAGTGTCTATGAGGTCTCGCAAGGCATGCCTAAGTGTGATGCAATAGTCAGTTTTTAGTCCTTTTCTCTGTGGAAGTCACAAAAGGCATTGAAGTTGTAGCTCATTGGTAAGGGATTCAGTGGGTCCTTATGGTTGGAAATTTGAGTAGATGCTTGATATCTGACAAGATGGTGTTGAGAGAAGCTCCCAAAGGTGTGATCTTCCTCTTTGTCTTGGAAGTCTGCTCTACTGTCAAAATTGCAGTTGTTGGCTTGGCATGAGATGTCAAATTACTAAATCTTGGAGGAGCAAATGTAGCCGCCTGTTGCATGGATGGCAAGAGAGGTGGTGGTGTGTACCAATAGTAGTTGTTGGGAGACCATGTGTACTTTAGGGTGGGAACTAGGGGCGGGAACTAAGGGAGACCATGGTCGGCATCACTTGAGTTTGTTGTGGTTGAGGTGCCTGGGTAGGGACAACTTGGGTTGTTGTTGTTCGAGCTGATGAGACATGTATGGTTGGTATTAGGAAGTATGGTATCAGATAATGCAACAGAAACAAAAAAATTAATTGCCATATTCCCCTTTGTATAGTAGATCATGTCAACAACTATGTAATAGGAATGATGGTTTGCAAGGTTATATATGGTCCTGGAGTAGGACGAGTGACAATTCCCTTGTTGTATCATGCACCTTTCTTCAAGTTGCACTTAGACATCATCAGTGGCAACTTCCTAGTTGATCACCATAGACATCAGTTGACCTCATCCTCCTAACGGCAGGAAACAACCTCCTTACCTCTATAGTACTCTGAACAGACCACCAAAAACTCTTATCGTTCTAGATAACAGACAAGAAGGGGTTGTCCCTTCTAGTCAGTGTGCTATCAGCGACTTACTCTCCCAATTTTCTCTCCCTTGCTATACCTCCCTTTCATGGGTAGGACTTGCTCGAGTTCTCTCGATTACAACAACTAGAGAAGGCAACAATTGTCAGAGCTTATTGTTGTGTCTCTAAAAAGCCTCGAATACGCCTCTATTTATAGGAGAGTCAGGGTCAGGAGTTCTATTATGAGGGGGATTCAAAGGGGTCAGAAGTTCATGAAATTTCATATCCTAAAAATGGTAAAACAATCAGTTCAATAGTGAACCGACCAGTTGGCACGTGACTCAATTGGTTCAACTCTTGAACCAGTCATTTTACTATGTTTCCCAATTGCAATTGTATTGGAAAGTAATATCTTATTAATGCACAACATGACATCAACACTAATCCTTGTTCCAATCAGATTGATCAACCAAATGGTCGGTTCACAAATTGAACTGGTTAGTTCATGGACCTGAGATGATTGGTTCACTTCCTGAACCAGTGGTCTCATAGACTAGATTGCCAATGTCGGCTCAATTGATATGACACTTTGAATCGATCGGTTTAACACTTGAAATGGTTAGTTCACAGTCCAGTCATTCAACGTTTAACCATTGTTGTTTAAATTTAATACCTAACTCTTTAGTAATCAAGTTTAAACTACATTCATGAATAAACTCCTATTCTAAGTGTAACCTATGTGTGACCCTATAGGTTCCAAGTAACGTTGACAATGAGTTTCCATAACTAATTTATGACATAACAAGCAATGATTGGCATCTAGGAAGTCATCATTGCTAACTGAGTAATTGGAAAGTTGGAGAACAACTTCAACCAACAATCTGTGATTGGTGTTATAATGATTGTATACTTCCTTTGTCACTGATATCTAAATTGAACTCAAGACATGGATCATCATCCTCTTCAACGTTCAATCCATATTCCTTGAACTAGAGTAGATTGTCTGAGATATATTTGAACTCAATATCACATATTGATTCACATGTACATTCACATGCTTTTCTCACTCTCTCTTATTAAGTGGCCTGGATATCAAACTCCTTTAGGAGGAAAAAATCCCATCTATGTCACTCACAATCTTCTCCATGTGTTATGATGCACCTGAGAATCACCTTTATGGCAACCCTTATTCAAGGTCACGGTGGAGATGTCTAAGTACACCAAATGACATGTGATGAGTGTAACGATTTTAGATCTAAGAACCACAATCATCACCATCACTATGAGAAATGATTATGACTACCAATCATGGTTTCCATGTATCACTCTCAAGGTGGGTCTGTGTGATACACTATTGTCTAACAAGTATCTATGTGTTTGGTTCGATATTATATATCATGACTAATGATATTCTATCATCAACCAACACACGCTCTAGTCTTATGTGTTATTATTGTTTATCAACCTTCCACGATAATATCTGACTAGGGACATAACAAGAATATATCTACGGTTGACATCCATATGATCTCATTGTTTAGGTCCTCAACCCAAAGGCATACATCATTGAGTAGTATCATTCTTTATAAATTCATTCTGTTTCATCATTGTCTCATAACTGAATAAAACATAATAGATTGGAAGATTGCCTTTATTATTAATCAAATCAATTACAAGATATGCCATTACAATCATCAAATGATTGTCTCTATAGGCATACATACTAATAAACTTCCACTTGCATGAGAGTCAATCATCTATGAATCTTATTCCAAATGATCTAACATGACCTTCATGCTTCTGCTATGAAAGTGCTTATGTAGCGGGATAGCAACATTTGCCTCTAGTCAGTATTTTGCAAGTTTCACATATCTTCATTGTATGACTTATTGTATGAGATGGAATTTCCATAGTATGCTATATGATATTCCTTGCCTATCTAGTTGCTTCATTGTTGGCATAGTATTTCTACTATGTCATCAATGGTTGGAACATCCCATAAGTTCATCTACATGAACTTCTTGATCCATATAGTATTCATTGTTGTGTTCATAACACCATGATACTTGTCTTCTATTGTATAATTAAATACCTATCTATTTCTTGGGACTTTTCCAACCAATAGTTCACATTTTAAGGTCAAACACAAATTTAGATTGTGATCATCAATATTATTTTTATTTTGGAAGCTTGCATTGATGTAACCCTTTACACACAACTCTAAATTATTACCATAACATAAGAATTGATCCTTAGTGATTCTCAAGTACTTAAGAATGTTCTTTATGGCATTCCAATGACCTTCATTGGAATCTAACCAATATCATCTCATCATGTCCAATACATACAAGATAATGGGATGAGTACATTATATTGCATATATGATGGATCTAAATGCGAATGCATATGACATCTCACTCATGTTTTCCTATTCTTATCAAGAATTGGAATGCATGGTTCTTAGGAGACTAATCCCATTAAACATGGATAGAATTTCTCTCATTGAATCCTTCATGCTGAACTTTTATAGCATTTTTCACATATAGGTTCTCTTGCTTAGGTCTAGAAGCTTTCCAAATCTATCTATAGATCTCAATTCCTATCACATAGGACGCTTCTCCTAAACCTTTTATGGAGAAGGTACTTTCCTTTCCAGGTTTCAATACTTATAGTATGAGAATATTATTTCCCATCATTTTGTGGAATATAAATATGCTCCCACGAAATCTTTTGTAATCAAATATTTCATCTTCATTTTAACTAAATTCAAACTCTCTGACTATATTGTCAAATCAAAGATTCCATCTCTAATATGCTTGCTTCAATCATATTGACTGACTTTTGTACTCATGGACTTTATTTGCATTGTTTGGATTTATAAAACCTTCAGGTTGTGTCACATACAGATCCTCTACAATATTCATGTTAAGGAATGCAATTTCAACATCAATTTGCCAAATATCATAGACGTAATAAGCTGCAATGACAAGCATGATCCTCATGGACTTTAACAATGGCAGTTGGTGAAGAGATTTCATCATGTTCAACATCTTGAACTTGTTTGTAACCCCTTGGAACCAATCTTCTCTTATAGGCTATCCATGTCGATTTTCTTCTTGAAAACCCAATTGTACCTCATAGGTTTTACCCATTCAGGTGGTACTAATAAGGTCATACCTTGTTGGTGTACATGGAATCCATCATTGATCCTATGGCCTCAAGCCATTTCTCAGATTTTAGTCCCTTAATAGCTTCTAGATAGGTTGTTGGCTCATCAACTTATGACAAACTTGCCACCTTTTTGAATTCTAAGATATCATAATATTTCAAGCTCATGGTACATTCTACTAGAACTGTGAGGTTTTGTGTTGCATAAGGAACATGAGATTCCACAATAATTTGTGATTCTATTTATTCTTGCTATACCTATATAGGTTCAATTATTTGTTGGTCTCAAAATTTTTGATTTCTACTTTACTCCCACTAATTCCTTTGGAATTTAAATTTCTCTTAAGAAATTCATCCATCCCAGTAACATACATTTCGTTGTAGGATTAGAATATAAGTATAATTCAACAAAGTAACATTTATGTGATTTGTGGATAAAGGTTTTCAAGAAATTATTTTCTTGTATGAGCTTTTAATCATAATCTTTATAAATGAAATATTTGGACACCTCCCATGCCACATCTCACATGGTGTCTTTTGAGCCCTTTTAGATGGTACATTGTTTTAGTGTAAAGCATGTGCCCAAAAAGGAACTGAAAAGTTAGCTAGATTTATTGCTAATCACACCATGACTTAATAGGGTCTAATTCATTCTTTCTGATGCATCATTATGTTTTAGGTGGAGTTCATTGTGATACACTATCACAGTCTCTCCACAAGGTTCTCAAACTCATGGTATAAAATATTTCAACATCGATCATATTGAAGTGTCTTAATACTTTTACCAAGGTGGTTATGTACTTCATTCATGATCTTGTTGAACACTTCAAGAGATTCATATTTGTAATTCACTAAATACAAATTACTATAACTACTGAGATAATGAGGTACTAATAACTACCTCTAGCATTTATTGTAAAAGGTCCACATACATCAATATGTACAAGCCCTAACAGAATACTCGCTCTCCAACTACATCTAGTGAAAGGTGCTTTTGTCATATCGCCCAATAGATTAGATTTTATGTCTCTATTGGTTCAATAACTAAAAGATACTAGGAAACCATCATTATGGATCTTAGAAATGTATTTCTTATTTATTTACTCTAGATGACAATGGTATTATTATTCATTGTTTGAGTTATAGAAATTTAATCTTTTGATATTTACATTATAAGCTTTTATCTTTGGATCTAGCAAACAAAGACCATAAGACAATTGCAACACTGCCATTAAAGATCTCATCCTTTTAAAATAGAAAAGTGACTATTCTTTATTTTATTTCATATTCATCCTTGCCTATACAAGATGAAGAAAGTAAAATGTTTCTATTATTGGAAGATATGAAATAGCAGTTTATTAACTCAATTACAAGCCTTGTTGGCTAAGATAATGTTGGGTTTTAGGGGAGGCAGAGAAGGCAACGGAAACAAAAATTTTCTCCTCCCCAAACCCAGAACAAGGAAACGTGTCAACGTCTATACAATAGGAAAGAATGGTTTGTGGAATCATACCTTGTCCCGAGGCTTGCTCGGCGACAATACCTCACGGCTTGCACAGTCTTCACCTCCGGTCTTGGATGGTGTCTATGCAGCTCCTGGTCGCACCGGGACTGATGACTCCTGGTCTCACCAGGACTGTCGGGATTGATAGTTGTCCTCCGAGCGACAGAAATCTCCCGTCTCTGAAGTAGTCCACACAGACCACCTAGAACTCCAATCTCCTTGTCCCATAAGGAATTGGAAGGAGTCACACCCTCCTATCAGCATACTAGTCACTGACACACTCTCCTTCCACAAGTCGCTTTATACAATTGTCTTTCCCTTGTTGTGCCTCCCTTATTCGATAGCACTTGCTCGGGCTCTCTCGGTTACCAAAACTAGAGAGAACGACAACTTTACAGAGCAACTGGTTGCACTGTGTTGTTCTTTGAGAAGCCCCCAATACCCCTATATATATAGGAGGGTCATGGGATAGGGTTCTCTATCCCGAGCAATGTGGGACTAAAGCAGGAGTAGAGGGGTTCGATATTTTCCACAAAAACAACCAACTGCGCAACCTGAATCGATCGTTTCATTTCTGAAACGGTCGGTTGACACCTCAACCGATCGGTTGGGACCCATGAAATGGTCGGTTCACTTATGAACCGGTCGGTTCGTGGTCCTGGTCAGTTCCCGATTGACTTTTCCTCTTTTGTTTCTAATTGGTATCAAATACCAATCCTTGTTCCAATCAAATTGGGCAAGTGAAACAAAAGGAAATTTCTCACCAATCCTACTTTCCCAACTTGCTCGGTTGGACTAGTTGAACGATAGTTTCAACACTTGAAGTGATTGTTTCACCCTGTCCATGAGCCGATCGACTCACCACCTGAGCCGATCGGCTCACCAAGCTTAGCAGATCGGTTCATCACATGAGCCGATCGGTTGGGAATGTAGATTGTGTAGAAATAATCAATTGCAGTTTCAATCAATCCGATACTCTAATCAATCGGTCCAACACCTTGAACACTATGATACTGAGCTATCAATTGATTGAGTGTTTAATTGAACTACTAAACTCCTTTAGTAATCAATCTAAACATTGTTTGTGGACAAAACTCCTCTTCCAGGTTAAATCCTATGTGTGTGACCCTGCAGGTCCATTTCACGTTGGCAGTGAAAGTCCATAACACTTATGACTTCACAAGCAAATAGAGGTGCCTAGTCACACATCAGTGCTACCCAAGTGAAAGTAGAAAGTTGGAGAACAACTTTCAATCCTACAATCCATGAATGGTGTTACAGTGAATGTATAATTCCTTTGTCACTGATATCCCGAATGAACTCGAGGCATGGAACAATTATCCTGTCAACGTTCATTCACTTTCTTGATCTCAGTGTAGATTGGAAGAGATATGTATGACATTAATATCACATACTGATTCACATATGCGTGCACACCTTTCTCAATCCTACTCATCAAGTGGCCATGGATATCAAACTCCCTCAGGAGGGACAAATCCCATATCTATCACTCACCCCTCAAAAGCCCATGTGTCAAAGCCACCCAATCATCACCTTTATAACAACCCATGTTTCAGGACTGCGTTTGATGATGTCAAAGTGTGCCCAACGACATGTGTGGAGTGTAGTGATTTCAGGTCAAAGAATCACACTCACCACCATCACTGTGAGTACTGACTGTGAATACCATGTCATGGTTCCATGTGTCAAACTCACGGTGGGTCTGTCCGGTACACTTGTTCTCTAACAAGTACATATGTGTTTGGTTTGATATCTCTATATCATGACTAATGAGATTCTGTCATCAACCAACACCACAATCTAGTCTTGTGTGTCATTATTGTCTATCTATCTTCCACAATGACATCCGACTAGGGACATAATGAGAATGTACAAACTCTTAGCATCCGTATGATCTCATCGTTCAGGTCCTGAACCTGAAGGCATACGTCATTGAGTACTGTCATTCTCTAGACATTCAATCTGTTCTATCACTATCTCATATGACTGAACCAGAAAGAATTGGAAGCTTGCCTTTGATGTTTATCAAATCAATCTTAATGTATCCCACCAATCATCCCATGATCGGCTCTCAGGGCATACATACCAACAGACTCCCACTTGCACTGCGAGCCAATCACCCTTGAATCATATTCATAGTGATCTTCAAACATGTCCCACATGTTACTGTGCTCTAGTACGAACATAGTGAGTTTGGCAACACCTTGCCAAAGTCAGTATAAATTGCATGTCTCACATCTCTTCACTGTACGTCACACGTATGAGATGGAGTTGCCGTAATTTGCGATCTAGTATTCCTTTGCTAACCTTTAGCCACATTGCATGATCAAGGATTCCATACTTGTCATTAATGAGCAGAATGTCTGTAAGTTCATCTCATGAACTTCCAGATCCATATAGTATCTATTGCTGTTCTCTAACACATAGATACTCTGCATTTCCTTTTTAAATGGTTTTATTGGAACACTTCCAATTATCAACAAACTTTCACTTTTATATATCACATATATATTTTGTGATTAATTTTCTGTCCTTTCAGAAGTCCGCATCAATCTAACTCTTTACATTGAACTCTTCCTTACCTCCATAGAACTAGTACTTATCAAGTTCTCATGGTATTCCAGTAACCCTTACGAGAAGTAGACAGACATCCACTCGTCATGTCCCACATACGAGTTATCAGGATGAGCACATCATATTGCCATGTCCTACATACAAGATGATGAATGCATTTTGTTCTTTCCATGTCGATACATGAAAGATAATGGGATAATTACATACATGATAGATCCATATCTATTCTTAGTATTCCCATTCTTCATAAGAATTGGACACTTGGCCTTGGGATACTAACTCCATGTAACATGCACAAGTTTTCTCCCACTGAATCTATGCATACTGAACCCTTCAGTACAGATTGCCAATGTATGTTTTCTCATTTCAAGTCAAGAGGTTTTCGAGAACTATCTCTATAGATCTCTATTCCTATCACATAGGAAACATCTCTATCTTCCTTTAAGATATTTCCACTTTTGGATTTCCATTATAGAACATTTCCATTTCACATCAACATGTGGAATGTGAACACGCTCCCACTAAATCACAGATCCCTTCTTTATCTTTGACATATCAGTCAAACCCTTTGACTATATCATCAAAGTAAAGATCCAGTTCTGAGTTGCTTGTACTCAATCAATCACATTGATTAGTCCATTGTAACTTATAGACTTCATTTTCATTAATGGATTCATAAACCTTATAGGTTGTGTCACATACACATCCTTGTTTTATTCCTCATAGGAATGCGGTTTTAGTATCCATATGCCAAATGTCTTAGTCATTAAGTTGCAATCAACAAGCATCATCCTTCTCAAAATGTTATCCATATGTCTTAACACTTAAAATTTATTTGCACTTATGGATTTTATTCCAATGGGTGCTACCATCAAGGTCATACCTTATGGTTCACATGGAAGTCATTAGGATGTAATGGTCATAAACCATAACTCAAGATTCAGTTCCTCATATTCATCTGGATAGTTGACTTGTCACATGAACAACTCATCACATAGATAATTGAGGTGTATCTGTTAAGGATATATGAACTCACAACCCTTGTGATTCTTAATTTCTTTTATTAGTGAGGGGTATTCTTTTATTAAGAAGAATTTAATTATTTGATAATCATTCTCTAACTCCTTAGAGTATGATTCCTTCTTGATTTAGACATCACCATGCCTTAATCATGAGTTCACTATGATACACTATTATAATCACTCATAAGGATCTCAAACATTTGGTCTAAGTATTTCATTCATTGATCTCATCAAGAATTAACACTTTACCAAATTTGCACTTCATGTATGATAATCTTGAACACTTCAAGATATTCATATTGGTATTTCTCTAAACACCATTTGAAGTATTAGCATTTGTTCCAATAGGTATGTAAATACATCACATGTATCATACCTAATAGGATAATCATTCTCCTACTATCTTTAGTGAAGATTGATTAATCATGTTCAAGATATTCATGTCTCTTACTGGTTCTCTAACCAAAAGTGTGGGGTCTGATCTCCAAACCATAACATAAACACGATTAAAACTTAGCGGAAGCGAATCGGTAATCAGCGGAAGACAAAAATCACGGAAAATTAAAACTTTTTGAGATAAGAACTTGTATCCATAAAAACTCCTTTCATAAAGAGAGGTAACTGTTTACATCTCAGGATAATTACTTCTTGAGTAATTATATACATCAAGATACAAAATCTCAAGATCACATAACACAAGACTCCAAGACCTGAGAGTACAGAGGACACATAGGACTGACTCTAGCTACACCACATGGCAGGACAAATCTCCACCTGAGATTACTGCTGCCCCTGGTGCTGCTGCTGTTGAGACTGGTCACCTGTAGGCTGGTTCCTTTGTCTCCGACGTACACCTAAAAAGTTGAAGCCTACGGGGTGAGACAATTATACATAATTGTCCCAGCGAGAGTTATAACTCTTCGCCAAAAGCTTTATTATAACATCAAAGATTATTTTAAACAGTAAAGCCTTCAAAGCATTCTATAACAGTTGCAGGTATAACAAGATCTCTACAATTTAGAAGATATGGAGAATATCAACATTATTGCAATGTAACATCAATCAACTAACTTGGAGTCATCTCTAACAAGTTATACTACATGGTTGATTATGTTTTACAAACACCATTATGCCCTGTGGAGATGAGGCTTACCACTCATACTCCAACTGATCGCTGAGAAGTCACATCAGTATCATACATAGGTCATTAAGAGATCCGGATTCTCATGACCTTCACCTTCCTCAGTCAGTAAGAAGATCACTTGTAGGACATCTCGTGTCTCTACTACTATAGTTCACCAGGGTAAACTGGTCCTTCGCTATTCTAGAGTCACAGTGGCGTTCTGTACTCTCTTCGTCATCAGGAGGTTTCATATTTACCTACCACTGATACGGATATCTGTGCTTTCTTCGTCATCAGGAGGTTTCATGTTTACCTACCACTGATACGGTATGGAACTATAGTGAAGGATGGATGGATTACACATCTACATCACTTTCCTACACTAGGATGTAAGGTTCTACACATCCATGTACCCCACATACTCAAAAGTATGTGCTCCAGGAGTTCCCTAAGGAAAACCTGTTTCACCATCACTTAATTTCTGACAATGATGGATCTATGATCAGGGCTCTACATTATACTTGATTAGTTAGGTACATTCAGTATCCTTTAACAACATACATTGTTCTTCAAACAATAACAGTAGCATAGAAGCTATAAAAGAAGAATACTAAATGTAACAGGCCTAACTCATATCAATCATCATTTCTCATTATCCTCATCACAAGTCATCTTTAAGGCATGACTTTGATGGTATTCATGGCTCTCACAGCCCATTATCAGCATAGGATGCCACTGGCAAGGCATCAGATTACGTTTCTTATTCATAAGGCTAACAACATGCCTTCAATGAATATAACATTAACATCCATACCTGGATATGATTACCTTCATATCAGAACCTGCATGGTTAATACATATGATAAAGGTAATACAACAATAAGGAATGTACTTCCTACTCTTGTCATCAGAGTTAAATCTTTAACTCAAATCAAATAGAGTTTAATACTCAAAAGCATGCCATTACCCTTGCAATTGGGTTTACTAATCTCATCTCATGTCATCACCCTTGAATTAGGGTTTACTATTCACATTACATGTCATCACCCTTGAATTAGGGTTTACTATTCACATCAAGGTGAATTAAACTCATAACATCATCATGTATGAGTAACATCTTCATTGATACTCTTGGATTGGTTAACGGTTCATCATTTATCATAATTAGGGTTTCTATGATCTCACACAGGTGGATCATACCCTAATTATGCTCATTTCTGTGTATTGGGGATGCTTCAATTGAGTTTCCATTTAAAAAGGGTACTTTCTCTCTCTAGAAGTACTTTCTCTCTCATCATAAGGTTAGGTGATGTCAACATCACTCTAAAACAGGTTGGGTTGAGTCATCATAGGCTAACATAGCCAAAAACATCACCATTAAGTGATTAGAGTTACTTTCTCTCTCTAGGGTACTTTCTCTCTCTAGAGTACTCTCTCTTTCATCATACTAATGGTTGATGATAACATTAGACTAGATCAAGTTGGATAGAGTCATTATGACTAAAAACATCATTCCCATGTGATTAGGGTTTGAATTGAGCAAGTACAACTTAATTGACCCTTCAGGGGTATATTGGTAATTCACCCCATTGATCATCATTATGGTCAAAACCTTAGTCAAATAACCCCTTAATATCCTAGGTTGTCATTAAGGTTTGATTTGAGCAACATTGAACCATTTACATCATCAAATGATTGAATGTGGTCAACCTTGAGTCACATTGATTAATTTCAATCATTAATCATTAATTGAATTGAGATTGGTTGAAAGTGTTGACCGTTTGCCCACTTTGACCCTCCAAGACCGCGAGCCCCCTTAGGCTTCAAGACCGCGAGCCTCTTCAAGGGTTCAAGACCGCGAAGCCTCCCATTGGTCCAAGTTAAAGTTGAGACCGCGAAGACCAATTTGAGTTGAGACCGCGAGGGTCATGAAGACCGTTTGCCCTTCTTTGACCTCAGGACCGCGAGGCCCTTCGCGGTCTTGAGACCGCGAGCCTCCTCTCGGTCTTGAGACCATGAGCCCCCTCACGGTCTTGAGACCGCGAGCCCTCTCACGGTCTTGAGACCGCGAGGCTCTCATGGTCTCAGCCGCTTGGTCCTCAATTGGTCAAATTACTCAACCCTAGACCTTCAAACGGTCTTGGGTGATTGTCCTCTCGGTCTTGAGACCGTTTGGATGAGTTTCAAACGGTCTTGAGACCATTTGCCCATCAAAATTTTGGATTCTAGTGGAAATTCATCAAGGTTGAACAAATTGAGTTGATGATTATATCAATATTTAATTGCAATATAACTTGGTGTAAAAGTACCTTCAATTGGTCAACAAATCTTGACCCCAGATCTCCAAACGGTCTTGGTTGATTGCCCTCGGGGTCTTGAGACCGTTTGGTGACCCCCAAATGGTCTTGAGACCGTTTAGGTCAATCAACCCTAAAAACCCTAATTAGGTCACCATAATTTCAGTACTGATTTTACCTAGGGTTAGCCCTAGTATTCACCCTTCAACTCTTAGCCCGTTTGGAATTAGACCATAAAACTTGGTGAGTTGTTAATTAACATAATTTTGAACAGTAATCTTATATGGTCAACGCTTAGTCAACGACCTTACACGGTCTTGAGACCGTTTGCCCAAAAAGGCAATTTCATACCGTTTGAAAATCTGCAATTAATTCATTTAAAGTTGTGACTTAAAAAGGTCATATCTCCCGATTCCTTTGGAGTTAGTATCCCAAATTTTGAGGGTAATTAGCCTATATAATTAGGAACAGATTTCTTATACGGTCCACGCTCGGGCAACGGGGCCAAAAGGTCTTGAGACCGTTTGCCCTGTCGCGGTCTCGAGACCGTTTGCTCACCTCGCGGTCTTGAGTCCGAGAGAGCAAACTGTTAGGACCGTTTAAGGAAAAGAAAAGCGGTGGGTTTTTCTTGGAAATCACGCCTTCATCTTCTAGATCAAGAACAGTACAGATATCCCACGGGTTTGCTTGCAAAATAGTAGGGAAAAGTAGGGAAATACTAAGAGTTATCATTAACACGCATATAAAGATGCACATAGTAAAGCATGGGTTTAGAGTTATAAAACCCGCCTAAAGCTTGCTTCTTGAGCTCCAAGCTTTCAAGCTCCAAGCTCTAATGGCGTCCTTGAGTTCCCACAGGTTGGCCAAGGTGAAAACTCCAAGGAAGGATGAAGAGAGATGGCTAGAAAGATAGGGTTTCGAGAATTAGCCATGAAGCTAACCTTGAATTCGAATTCTAACCATGGAATTAGGCAAGAAGAGGGGTTTAAACCTACCTTGCACCCCTTGGTCATCCTCCTTAGCTCCAAGGCAGTCCTTGGTCGTCTTTGGTGAAATGAAACAGTAAGGGAACGAAGGGTAAGTTCCCTTGCAACTAAGGGAAGGAGAGCTTATATACATGGGGTAGGATTTTCAACATTAGTTCATAAGTTTCCCTTAATTCCAACTAAGTCCTTCCTTTATTACTTGCTCGTCCCTTCCTCTTTATTCTAAGGACAAACCTTATCTTAAGTTATAGAAAAGAAGGCAAGGAAGGACAATCTAATAATAAAATTCATACTTAAAGGGATATTGCACATATACTCTGATTATTCAATCACAAAGCCTATTTCTTAACTTGATAACTCAATTGAGGTGAATTCTTCATCATTTATTCTCTAAATGATGGCAAGAGTCTAAAAAGATACTTTAGATGACATTCTTTACAAATTGCATCCCTTTATTTTGGTAAATTGCATTTTACCCCAAATTAGGGTTTCAAGCCCTGGGATTGCTTCCACAGTTGCACCTTGGTGCTCTAGCTTGGGAAATCCCTCAAACTTTGCCAAAGAGATTCTCATGATGTCTCAACATCAGAGGAACATCTCATCATGTGCAAATTGCAAGCTAACCCTTTTAACTGGGTAAATTGCACATAGGTCCCTGTATATCAAAACAATGCTACAACTTTAAAATAACAAGGACCAAATACTGAAATATACATTTCTGGGAATTTAATTACATGCTCAAAGTTAATCACAAAGATTTAATTACATATTTAGGCAAAACACCTAGGGTTAACTCATAACCCAGGTCAGGGATGTTACAAATTATCCACCCCTTACAAGTATTTCGTCCCCGAAATCGATAAAACATACTAAGAGAAAAGGACAGGATACTTCCTTCTCATCTCATCCTCTAACTCCCAAGTGGCTTCTTCAATACCACGATGGTTCCAGAGGACTTTCACAAGACTTATATCTTTCTTCTTTAGCTTTTTAATTCGTTTATCAAGGATTGACACTGGTCCCTCCTCATAGGATATGTCATCATTCAATTCTACCTCCATAGGTTGTAGAACTGACTCGGTGTCTGGGTGACATTTCTTCAACATAGAAATGTGAAACACAGGATGTAATCTCTGTAATTCTGGGGGAAGCTCTAGTTTATATGCTACCTTTCCAATCCGTTCAATGATTGGATAAGGCCCCATATATCTAGGAGCTAACTTCCCTTTCCTTCCAAAACGAAGGACCCCTTTCCAAGGTGAGACCTTAAGATACACTTTGTCTCCAACCTGGAACTCTAAGGGTCTACGACATTTGTCAGCATAAGATTTCTGCCTATCCTGAGCAGTCTTAATCTTATGTTGTATAACTTTAATCTTTTCTGTGGTTTGCTGCACCAGGTCAGGACCTAACAACTGGTACTCACCAGTCTCAAACCAACACAAGGGTGATCTACAACGTCTACCATATAAGGCTTCATAAGGTGCCATATCAATACTATGCTGATAGCTATTGTTATAGGAAAACTCTATCAAGCTTAGGTGTAGATCCCAACTTCCGGTGAACTGGAGAACACATGCTCGCAACAGGTCTTCTAAGGTTTGTATGGTCCTTTCCGACTGTCCATCAGTCTGTGGATGAAAGGCCGTACTAAACCTCAGCTTAGTGCCTAAGGCTTTGTGCAACTGTTCCCAAAAACGACTTGTAAACTGAGGACCTCTGTCTGAAACTATTGTGACAGGAACTCCGTGCAAATGCACTATCTCTTGAACATACAACTCTGATAACCTTTCAGCAGAATAGGTTGTTTTGACAGGTAAGAAATGTGCTGTCTTAGTCAACCTATCAACAATTACCCAAATGGAATCATGTCCTTTGCTTGTCCTGGGTAGGCCAACAACAAAGTCCATGGTCACATGGTCCCACTTCCACTGTGATATGGGTAAAGGTTGCATTGTCCCTGCAGGCTTCTGGTGTTCAGCTTTAACTTGCTGACACATAGGACACCTTAGAACAAACTCTGCAACGTCCTTCTTCATCCCAGGTCACCCATACAGATCCTTCAAATTCCGATACATCTTGGTGCTCCCTGGATGCATAGAATACATGGAAGAATGGGCTTCTTCCAGGACTAACTTTCTCAAGTTGTCCACATCCGGCACTATCATTCTTCCATTATAACAAGCTACTTGATCTTTTGAGTCATGAAAACCATCTTGCTTCTCATTTCCATACTCAGATCTTATATGTTGAACTGCAGCATCATCTAGCTGTGCTTCTTTAATCTTCTCTCTTAGGGTAGGTTTAATATGCATCTCAGCTAACAAACCGGCTAGCAATGACACCTTCAACTGTATATTGTCTTGCCTTAAAGAGATAAGCATATCTCTTCTAGAGCATACTAAAGAGTTTAGTTGTGCTCCATTCATGGTTGATGTTGCTGATTTCCTACTCAAGGCATCTGCAACAACATTGGCCTTGCCTGGGTGGTAATCAATTGTACAGTCGTAGTCCTTGATTAATTCCATCCAACGACGTAGCCTCATGTTGAGCTCATGCTGAGAGAAGATATACTTAAGGTTTTTGTGGTCTGTGAAAATCTGGAATGTCTCTCCGTAGAGATAATGTCTCCAGATCTTCAAAGCATGAACCACAGCAGCTAACTCTAGATCGTGTGTTGGATAATTCTCCTCGTGTTTCTTAAGCTGTCGGGAAGCAAAAGATATCACTTGTTTATCCTGCATCAACACACATCCTAGTCCATTTTTGGAAGCATCACAGAAAACTATATACCCTTTTCCTTGTTCAGGTAGCACTAGCACAGGTGCACTTGTCAACCTCTCCTTCAGCAGCTGGAAAGATTGTTGACACTTATCACTCCAAGAAAAAGAAACATCTTTCCGGGTTAACTTGGTCAAAGGTAAAGCTATAGAACTAAAGTTCTTAATGAACCTTTGATAATAGCCAGCTAACCCCAAAAAACTTCGAATCTCCATCGGTGTCTTCGGTTGTTCCCATTGTAGAACAGATTCTACCTTTGTAGGGTCAACACGAATTCCCGAGGCGGATATTACATGTCCAAGAAAAGATACCTCCGGCAGCCAGAACTCACACTTGCTAAACTTAGCATACAGCTTATGTTCTCTTAGCAAGGTCAAAGCTTGGCGAAGATGCTGCTCATGCTGCTGGGCATCCTTACTATAAATCAATATGTCATCTATGAAGACGACAACACACTTATCAAGGAATGGTCGAAAAACTCTATTCATGAGTTCCATAAATGCAGCTGGTGCATTGGTTAGTCCAAACGACATAACCGTGAACTCATAGTGACCATATCTTGTCCTAAAAGCAGACTTGGATATGTCACTATCCTTAATGCAGAGTTGGTGATATCCGGACCTCAAGTCTATCTTTGAAAAGACTGTTGCACCACGCAACTGGTCAAAGAGATCATCAATCCTTGGCAGAGGATACTTATTCTTTATTGTCACTTTATTGAGTTGTCTGTAATCAATGCATAGCCGCATTGACCCATCTTTCTTTTTAACAAACAAGACCGGAGCACCCCAAGGTGAAGTACTCGGTCGGATAAAACCTCTCTCAAGTAGCTCTTGAAGCTGTTTCTTGAGTTCTTCCATCTCGGCAGGAGCCATTCTATACGGAGTTTGAGCTATGGGTTTCGTGTCTGGAATCAGATTGATTTCAAAGTCAATCTCCCGAGGTGGTGGTATACCAGGAAGTTCTCCAGGAAACACATCCTCGAATTCCCTGACTATGGGAACTTCAGCAGGATTGGTCCTTTCCTTGGTAACATCGACCACATGGGCTAAGAATGCATAACATCCTTGCCTCAACAGCTTATCAGCAACCATAGCTGATACGAGACAGGTGGGCAGAATCTTTCTTTCACCTTGAAAGATCCATGTGTTGCTTTCATCAGCAAACACAGCCAACTTGGACTCACAATCCAAGACAACTCTATACCTTTCTAAGGTATCCATCCCGAGGATTATATCAAATCCCTGCATATCAAGTGGTATAAGATCCACTTGAATGCGATGGTCAGAAAAGAAAAGGATGCAGGGAGAACATACCTCCTACAAAACGGCAGACCCACTTATCGGAGTCTCTAACAACAAACTATCCGTCCTATGACTAACAGTCACATTACAGTTACGAATCACTTTACGAGTGATGAAAGAGTGCGTAGCACCCGGATCAATCAGAACGGATACAACACAGGATATAGACATATCAGAATATAAAAGTTTCATCTGACCTGCCACTACCCGTGGATTGACCACTGCCTCAGGTGGGTTCATAGCATAGAACCTCGCAGTCGCCTGGTGTTGAGATGGTGCTGATGATCCAGCTTGAGATGCTTGTCCACATCCTCGAGCTGCTCCTTGATGTTGTCTATTCTGAGATCCCTGTTGATTCTGTCTCGGGGTTTGTTGTGTCACACCGACAGGCCTAGAACGACAATCCTTCATCAAGTGTCCCACCTTACCACAGTTGTAGCAACTCCTCTCCTGTTGTTGTGGTCTGGGTGGTCCAGTAACTGACACTGATGCAGAACTGTGCGTCCCTTGAAGTGGTTGACTCCGTCCTCTACCTCTGCTTGGTGTCCATTGAGTTTGAAAACTCGATCTGGGTGGTGGAGGGTTAGGTGCAGAGAATCTAGGTTTCTTGGAATCCCTAGATGAAGAACCCTGGAACTGTGGATATCTTTTATGGGTTTGTCTTTTCTCAACCACAGATCTCTCTATCCTTCAGACTGACTCAACGAAGGTAGAGAATCTTTCTCTGTTTTCTAAGGCAGACACAGGGGTTGACATATCAGAATTCAAACCCTTCTCGAATCTTCTGATTCTTTCCTCATCCGTAGCAGCCATGTGCGGACAGAACCGCAACAACTCCATGAACTTCGCTTCATACTCACTAATGTTCATCATACCCTGCCTTAGTTTCTCAAACTGAGAGATCTTCTCATCTAGGAAGGTCTTTGGAAAATATCTATTGATAAATTCCCGACGAAACTCTTCCCATGAGAACTCTACTCCAGGTCTCTTCTGCTCTTCCATGTTCCACCAGTGACCAGCACTGCCTTTGAGAAGATAGACAGCATGTCTAACCTTCTCAGCTTCCGGAATCATAAGAATCCTGAAAGACTTCTCCAACTCTGTTAACCATAAGTCAGCATCTGCAGGGTCGGCAGTTCCGAAGTACTCGGTAGCTCCGACACGACAAAGTCGTTCGAACGTCTTACCGATACCTTGTGCTTCAGGCTGGACAGGTGCCCTAGGTGCAGGAATGGGCATCCTATCGGTTATATGTGTCATGGCAGTCATAAACTGCCCGAACATCATCTGTACAGCTGGATCACTCATGTCAGCTGGGTCGAACTGGGGTGGCTCTCTTGGCGACTCAGGTGCAGGTTGTTCTATTCTCGGAACTCTTGCACCGCCTCGAGGTGCACTAGCACTACTTTCTGCCACGTGCTCATCGTGATGTTCTGACATTCTTATGTATCTTCTTCTCATGAGGAGCAGAAGATTCTATTAGATGAGAAAGGAGTACTAAAGGTAGACTCGACATCCTAAGTCCTATGCCTCTGTAGACTCGACTGAACCTAGAGCTCTGATACCACTACTTGTGGGGTCTGATCTCCAAACCATAACATAAACACGATTAAAACTTAGCGGAAGCGAATCGGTAATCAGCGGAAGACAAAATCACGGAAAATTAAAACTTTTTGAGATAAGAACTTGTATCCATAAAAACTCCTTTCATAAAGAGAGGTAACTGTTTACATCTCAGGATAATTACTTCTTGAGTAATTATATACATCAAGATACAAAATCTCAAGATCACATAACACAAGACTCCAAGACCTGAGAGTACAGAGGACACATAGGACTGACTCTAGCTACACCACATGGCAGGACAAATCTCCACCTGAGATTACTGCTGCCCCTGGTGCTGCTGCTGTTGAGTCTGGTCACCTGTAGGCTGGTTCCTTTGTCTCCGACGTCCACCTAAAAAGTTGAAGCCTACGGGGTGAGACAATTATACATAATTGTCCCAGCGAGAGTTATAACTCTTCGCCAGAAGCTTTATTATAACATCAAAGATTATTTTAAACAGTAAAGCCTTCAAAGCATTCTATAACAGTTGCAGGTATAACAAGATCTCTACAATTTAGAAGATATGGAGAATATCAACATTATTGCAATGTAACATCAATCAACTAACTTGGAGTCATCTCTAACAAGTTATACTACATGGTTGATTATGTTTTACAAACACCATTATGCCCTGTGGAGATGAGGCTTACCACTCATACTCCAACTGATCGCTGAGAAGTCACATCAGTATCATACATAGGTCATTAAGAGATTCGGATTCTCATGACCTTCACCTTCCTCAGTCAGTAAGAGAATCACTTGTAGGACATCTCGTGTCTCTACTACTATAGCTCACCAGGGTAAACTGGTCCTTCGCTATTCTAGAGTCACAGTGGCGTTCTGTACTCTCTTCGTCATCAGGAGGTTTCATATTTACCTACCACTGATACGGATATCTGTGCTTTCTTCGTCATCAGGAGGTTTCATGTTTACCTACCACTGATACGGTATGGAACTATAGTGAAGGATGGATGGATTACACATCTACATCACTTTCCTACACTAGGATGTAAGGTTCTACACATCCATGTACCCCACATACTCAAAAGTATGTGCTCCAGGAGTTCCCTAAGGAAAACCTGTTTCACCATCACTTAATTTCTGACAATGATGGATCTATGATCAGGGCTCTACATTATACTTGATTAGTTAGGTACATTCAGTATCCTTTAACAACATACATTGTTCTTCAAACAATAACAGTAGCATAGAAGCTATAAAAGAAGAATACTAAATGTAACAGGCCTAACTCATATCAATCATCATTTCTCATTATCCTCATCACAAGTCATCTTTAAGGCATGACTTTGATGGTATTCATGGCTCTCACAGCCCATTATCAGCATAGGATGCCACTGGCAAGGCATCAGATTACTTTTCTTATTCATAAGGCTAACAACATGCCTTCAATGAATATAACATTAACATCCATACCTGGATATGATTACCTTCATATCAGAACCTGCATGGTTAATACATCTGATAAAGGTAATACAACAATAAGGAATGTACTTCCTACTCTTGTCATAAGAGTTAAATCTTTAACTCAAATCAAATAGAGTTTAATACTCAAAAGCATGTCATTACCCTTGCATTAGGGTTTACTAATCTCATCTCATGTCATCACCCTTGAATTAGGGTTTACTATTCACATTACATGTCATCACCCTTGAATTAGGGTTTACTATTCACATCAAGGTGAATTAAACTCATAACATCATCATGTATGAGTAACATCTTCATTGATACTCTTGGATTGGTTAAAGGTTCATCATTTATCATAATTAGGGTTTCTATGATCTCACACAGGTGGATCATACCCTAATTATGCTCATTTCTGTGTATTGGGGATGCTTCAATTGAGTTTCCATTTAAAAAGGGTACTTTCTCTCTCTAGAAGTACTTTCTCTCTCATCATAAGGTTAGGTGATGTCAACATCACTCTAAAACATGTTGGGTTGAGTCATCATAGCCTAACATAGCCAAAAACATCACCATTAAGTGATTAGAGTTACTTTCTCTCTCTAGGGTACTTTCTCTCTCTAGAGTACTCTCTCTTTCATCATACTAATGGTTGATGATAACATTAGACTAGATCAAGTTGGATAGAGTCATTATGACTAAAAACATCATTCCCATGTGATTAGGGTTTGAATTGAGCAAGTATAACTTAATTGACCCTTCAGGGGTATATTGGTAATTCACCCCATTGATCATCATTATGGTCAAAACCTTAGTCAAATAACCCCTTAATATCCTAGGTTGTCATTAAGGTTTGATTTGAGCAACATTGAACCATTTACATCATCAAATGGTTGAATGTGGTCAACCTTGAGTCACATTGATTAATTTCAATCATTAATCATTAATTGAATTGAGATTGGTTGAAAGTGTTGACCGTTTGCCCACTTTGACCCTCCAAGACCGCGAGCCTCTTTCTAGCACCAAGACCGCGAGCCCCCTTAGGCTTCAAGACCGCGAGCCTCTTCAAGGGTTCAAGACCGCGAAGCCTCCCATTGGTCCAAGTTAAAGTTGAGACCGCGAAGACCAATTTGAGTTGAGACCGCGAGGGTCATGAAGACCGTTTGCCCTTCTTTGACCTCAGGACCACGAGGCCCTTCACGGTCTTGAGACTGCGAGCCTCCTCTCGGTCTTGAGACCGTGAGCCCCCTCACGGTCTTGAGACCGCGAGCCCTCTCACGGTCTTGAGACCGCGAGCCCTCTCACGGTCTTGAGACCGCGAGGCTCTCATGGTCTCAGCCGCTTGGTCCTCAATTGGTCAAATTACTCAACCCTAGACCTTCAAACGGTCTTGGGTGATTGTCCTCTCGGTCTTGAGACCGTTTGGATGAGTTTCAAACGGTCTTGAGACCGTTTGCCCATCAAATTTTTGAATTCTAGTGGAAATTCATCAAGGTTGAACAAATTGAGTTGATGATTATATCAATATTTAATTGCAATATAACTTGGTGTAAAAGTACCTTCAATTGGTCAACAAATCTTGACCCCAGACCTCCAAACGGTCTTGGTTGATTGCCCTCGGGGTCTTGAGACCGTTTGGTGACCCCCAAACGGTCTTGAGACCGTTTAGGTCAATCAACCCTAAAAACCCTAATTAGGTCACCATAATTTCAGTACTGATTTTACCTAGGGTTATCCTTAGTATTCACCCTTCAACTCTTAGCCCGTTTGGAATTAGACCATCAAACTTGGTGAGTTGTTAATTAACATAATTTTGAACAGTAATATTATACGGTCAATGCTTAGTCAACGACCTTACACGGTCTTGAGACCGTTTGCCAAAAAAGGCAATTTCAGACCGTTTGAAAATCAGCAATTAATGCATTTAAAGTTGTGACTTAAAAAGGTCATATCTCCCGATTCCTTTGGAGTTAGTCTCCCAAATTTTGAGGGTAATTATCCTATATAATCAGGAACAGATTTCTTATACGGTCCACGCTCGGTCAACGGGGCCAAATGGTCTTGAGACCGTTTTCCCTGTCGCGGTCTCGAGACCGTTTGCTCACCTCGCGGTCTTGAGTCCGAGAGAGCAAACTGTTAGGACCGTTTAAGGAAAAGAAAAGCGGTGGGTTTTTCTTGGAAATCACGCCTTCATCTTCTAGATCAAGAACAGTACAGATATCCCACGGGTTTGCTTGCAAAATAGCAGGGAAAAGTAGGGAAATACTAAGAGTTATCATTAACACGCATATAAAGATGCACATAGTAAAGCATGGGTTTAGAGTTATAAAACCCGCCTAAAGCTTGCTTCTTGAGCTCCAAGCTTTCAAGCTCCAAGCTCTAATGGCGTCCTTGAGTTCCCACAGGTTGGCCAAGGTGAAAACTCCAAGGAAGGATGAAGAGAGATGGCTAGAAAGATAGGGTTTCGAGAATTAGCCATGAAGCTAACCTTGAATTCGAATTCTAACCATGGAATTAGGCAAGAAGAGGGGTTTAAACCTACCTTGCACCCCTTGGTCATCCTCCTTAGCTCCAAGGCAGTCCTTGGTCGTCTTTGGTGAAATGAAACAGTAAGGGAACGAAGGGTAAGTTCCCTTGCAACTAAGGGAAGGAGAGCTTATATACATGGGGTAGGATTTTCAACATTAGTTCATAAGTTTCCCTTAATTCCAACTAAGTCCTTCCTTTATTACTTGCTCGTCCCTTCCTCTTTATTCTAAGGACAAACCTTATCTTAAGTTATAGAAAAGAAGGCAAGGAAGGACAATCTAATAATAAAATTCATACTTAAAGGGATATTGCACATATACTCTGATTATTCAATCACAAAGCCTATTTCTTAACTTGATAACTCAATTGAGGTGAATTCTTCATCATTTATTCTCTAAATGATGGCAAGAGTCTAAAAAGATACTTTAGATGACATTCTTTACAAATTGCATCCCTTTATTTGGGTAAATTGCATTTTACCCCAAATTAGGGTTTCAAGCCCTGGGATTGCTTCCACAGTTGCACCTTGGTGCTCTAGCTTGGGAAATCCCTCAAACTTTGCCAAAGAGATTCTCATGATGTATCAACATCAGAGGAACATCTCATCATGTGCAAATTGCAAGATAACCCTTTTAACTGGGTAAATTGCACATAGGTCCCTGTATATCAAAACAATGCTACAACTTTAAAATAACAAGGACCAAATACTGAAATATACGTTTCTGGGAATTTAATTACATGCTCAAAGTTAATCACAAAGATTTAATTACATATTTAGGCAAAACACCTAGGGTTAACTCATAACCCAGGTCAGGGATGTTACAAAAAGAGTCTAGATTTATCCATCACATGGAAACTAGAAATGAATTTCTCGTGATTGATGCTAATTTGATTGTTTAAGTTATCTATAACTTTTAGGTATCATTTTATATTATGCGTATCAAATACCACAAGATAAACAAGGCATTGACACAAAGATCATATCTTTAGAAATTGAAACATCTCTTTATTGATTACAATCATTGTCATACAATATGCAAAAATAAAGTGTTTCTATCTATTGGCAAATATGAAATAGCAGTTCTCAACTCTATTTAGTGCCCTTTAGGCTGAAATAAACTGAAAGGTACTCCTATCTATGGCAGCAACACTTGCTCCAATCATGGGTACTCCTTTCTTGGTCCTTTCACAAAGGCCATCACTTCTTTGTGGATATTGCATATCATATATGACATATCCATATCTTGGTATCATATACCTCAGATAAAGAAGCGGTTCATTTCATGATACCTAAGGTGGAGATCTCCATCCCCTCCTTCATCTTCTTTTTTTCTTCCAGATATAGAGGGAAATTCCCTCATACACTCTTTCCCCATGTGCCTTGAGGCTGAAGGCGGCTTGGATTGCTTGCTAGCATCAGAACACTTCTTTGCTTTTCCCTTGTCCTTGCCCTTAAGAATTACCTTTTCTTTGATCATATCAAAGATTATGGTTTGTCTTTCTTCATCTTTGCCTCTAATATCCTCAACATGTCCAACAACTCTGTCAACACTTGTCAAAGTTGTTCATCATGAATTGTATGATTCTCGCAACATTTGCAGTATCATACCAATAGCCAACTCTTGGCTTGGAGGGAATCCTTCTTAGTCAGGTTTTCCACATACCCAATCACATTGAGTGTGTGAATACCTTACTGGATCTCCTTCTGTCATGACATACTAGGATAGTGTCTTGGAGACATCATATGTCTCATGTTGTCTCTACAACTCATAGTTCATAGAACACAACATCAAGCACTCCTCATCAATGTCTTCCTCGGTATGCTTCCATAAGCATACTTTCAGCCATTGATATGGTGGGATCGAGTTCATCTGGTTCTGGTATAACTAGGACTTAAAGCTTTCACTCTACGATTGAGAACACTTCTCAATGTGCTAACCATTTGTGGAAAAATTCCCATTTAATATGTTGGTCTCAAAGACTGATCGCAAAGAAAAGTGATTGTTGTTTGTTGCCATTTGTACTACAAAAGGAAATATGCAATTTTAGTCCAAAAACTTATTTGATTGATTTGAAAAGTTGATAATATAATTAGGCCTTTAATTAATTATCACTCCCACTATTTTAGTTCAAATTGATAGCCCTTACCATCAATTCGGAAGATTGCAACGTACAACCTTCTAGTGGGCAAGATCCTGAAATCCTCTAAGTCATGGACCAGCTAGGGCTGTCACCCACAACTTAGATCTCTCAGGTAGGCAACTCTTGCCAATTGCATCATATGAAACTCTTGATAAGATGTCATATGCAACTCCTTACCATGATCAACTCCATGCCTCAAGGTACGAGATCCCATCTAGATCACCTTGTTAAGTCTGACCTAAAGAAAAAACGATGAATATGCACCCTGCTAGGGCAGACCCACATATCCATCCTTCACACTTCCACGAGATAGACGGTGCACCACGCTAGGGCGTGCCCACACTTGGTTGATCAAGCTTTTCATGTGTGTCGCATTTGGAAGGCATCTAAAACTTAACATTTTAATGAGGGATTTGGTTTTATATACATATACATATCAAATCACCACAATACATTGTACATATCATATACATGCTATATCCCATAGAAAACATGCAAAATGATAAAAGCGATGATTATGGCCATCCTAATGTGATTCCTCGAGCCAAGAGGAATCATGGTCATCTAGGTCTACATCACATGCAACCTTTACAAGATGAACTCTATGCTTTGCCTTTCTGGGTTTGATCAACTCATCACATGAATGATCGGCTCGCCATTAGACTGGTCGGCTGGGTGCCACCAACTGATCGGTTGGCTCCTCCAACCAATCGATTCACCTAGTTGTCGTGCATCTCATCATGGCCGCCACCCACTCGTCTCGCTCCTCGAACCGGTCATCAACTGATCGGCTCACTCCTTGAACCGATCGTCTTGAACATCAACCGATCGGTTCACGCCTTGAACCGATTGTCTCAACTGTCGTCAGGATGTCCTCCATTCTTTGACATAACAAGAAATAAAATTCTATCCTATGTTACATTGTAAAAAGAGAAACCTCGAGTTACATTTGAGGGGAGCAAAGGTAGGAAAGAAATCTCGAATTATTTCAAGTTACATCAGGAATAGGAGAAAGGGAATCAGTGCGCAGACCGAGATGCAAGAAACCACATACAACCATTCACAGATAGGGTTTATTGGCCATAACCACACTATACATCCACCACAAAACTCATTTAAGGGTGACGCGTATCGAGTGCATTAATAATACATATCATATATGTAAATTGGGATTTGTGGATTTAGGATTGGATATGCATAAAGCCTATTTTATTCGCATCGTATGCAATAAATAAAGGTGACAAACCAAAATCGATCATATCGATAATCCCAAAGTATAGAGCAGTTGACATGGCTCTGATACCACTGTTGGGTTTTAGGGGAGGCAGAGAAGGCAGCGGAAACTAAAATTTTCTCCTCTCCAAACCCAGAACAAGGAAACACGTCAACGTCTATACAATAGGAAATGATGGTTTGTGGAATCATACCTTGTCCCGAGGCTTGCTCGGCGACAATACCTCGTGGCTTGCATGGTCTTCACCTCCGGTCTTGAATGGTGTCTGTGCAGCTCCTGGTCGCACTGGGACTGACAACTCCTGGTCTCACCGGGACTGTCGGGATTGACAGCTGTCCTTTGAGCGGTAGAAATCTCCCACCTAGGAAGTAGTCCACACGGACCACCTGGAACTCCAATCTCCTTGTCCCATAAGGAATTGTAAGGAGTCACACCCTCCTATCAGCGTACTAGTCACTGACACACTCTCCTACCACCAGTCGCTTTCTGTAGTTATCTTTCCCTTGCTGTACCTCCCTTATCGGGTAGCACTTGCTCGGGCTCTCTCGGTTACCAAAACCAGAGAGAAGGACAACTTTACAGAGCAATTGGTTGCACTGTGTTGTTCTTTGAGAAGCCCCCAATACCCCTATATATATAGGAGGGTCATGGGATAGGGTTCTCTATCTCGGGCAATGTGGGACTAATGCAGGAGTAGAAGGGTTCGAGATTTTCCACAAAAACAACCAACTGTACAACCTGAACTGATTGTTTCATTTCTGAAATGGTCGGTTGGGGACTTGAGCCGGTCGGTTGACACCTCAACCGATCGGTTGGGACCCATGAAATGGTCAGTTCACTTCTGAACCGATCGGTTCACTTCTGAACCGGTCGGTTTGTGGTCCTAGTCAGTTCCCAATTGACTTTTCCACTTTTGTTTCTAATTGGTATCAAATACCAATCCTTGTTTCAATCAAATTGGGCAAGTGAAACGAAAGGAAATTTCTCACCAATCCTACTTTCCCAACTTGCTCGGTTGGACTAGTTGAACGGTCATTTCAACACTTGAAGCGATTGTTTCACCCTGTCCATGAGCCGATCGACTCACAACCTGAGCCGATCGGTTCACCAAGCTCATCCGATCGGTTCATCACATGAGCCGATCGGTTGGGAATGCAGATTGTGCAAAAACAATCAATTGCAGTTTCAATCAATCCGATACTCTAATCAATCGGTCCAACACCTTGAATACTATGATACTGAGCTATCAATTGATTGAGTGTTTAATTGAACTACTAAACTCCTTTAGTAATCAATCTAAACATTGTTTGTGGACAAAACTCCTCTTCCAGGTTAAATCCTATGTGTGTGACCCTGCAGGTCCATTTCACATTGGCAGTGAAAGTCCATAACACTTATGACTTCACAAGCAAAGAGTGGTGCCTAGTCATACATCAATGCTACCCAAGTGAAATAGAAAGTTGGAGAACAACTTTCAATCCTACAATCTGTGAATGGTGTTACAGTGAATGTATAATTCCTTTGTCACTGATATCCCGAATGAACCCGAGGCATGGAACAATCATCCTGTCAACGTTCATTCACTTTCATGATCTCAGAGTAGATTGGAAGAGATATGTATGACATCAATATCACATACTAATTCACACATGCATGCACACCTTTCTCAATCCTACTCATCAAGTGGCCATGGATATCAAACTCCCTCAGGAGGGACAAATCCCATATCTATCACTCACCCCTCAAAAGCCCCATGTGTCAAAACCACCCAATCATCACCTTTATAACAACCCATGTTTCAGGACTACGTTTGATTATGTCAAAGAGTGCCCAATGACATGTGTTGAGTGTAGTGATTTCAGGTCAAAGAATCACACTCACCACCATCACTGTCAGTACTGACTATGACTACCATGTCATGGTTCCATGTGTCAAACTCACGGTGGGTCTGTCCGGTACACTTATTCTCTAACAAGTACCTATGTGTTTGGTTTGATATCTCTATATCATGACTAATGAGATTCTATCATCAACCAACACCACAATCTAGTCTTGTGTGCCATTGCTATCTATCTACCTTCCACAATGACATCCGACTAGGGACATAATGAGAATGTACAAACTCTTAGCATCCGTATGATCTCATCGTTCAGGTCCTGAACCTGAAGGCATATGTCATTGAGTACTGTCATTCTGTAGACATTCAATCTATTCTATCACTATCTCATATGACTGAACCAGAAAGAATTGGAAGCTTGCCTTCGATGTTTATCAAATCAATCTTAATGTATCCCACCAATCATCCCATGATCGGCCCTCAGGGCATATATACCAATAGATAAATCATAGGTTCGGACTGTAGTAGCAAAAACTCTTGCTCCATTTGTGATACACAATCCAACCTTGCCCTTTCATAAAGGATTACTTCTTTTCAGATCTTGCATATTCAAACATCTGAAGATCTACATTCGGTAACCAGTACCCAAGATGAAGAATTAGTCAAATTTATCTCAATAACATGTATACCTAAAGTGGATATCTCTATCCCCTCCTTATACTTCTTTAGTTCCTCTAGGTAGAGAGGGCAATTCCTCTTCCAGTGTCTAGGCTGGTAACAGTGGTGACAATTGACTCCCTTTTCACCCCTCCCTTTGCTTCAAGCTTTGAAGAATTGGGCTTTTGGATATCTTTAGAACTCTTCTTAGATTTTCCTTTTCCATTGAACTTCCCTTTTGATCTACTAATCATCATCAAAGACTTGGGCTTGTATTTCATCATTTGTGGCTCAGCATTTCTCAACATGCCAATCAACTCTATTAACAGCTTGTTAAAGTCATTCATGTTGTAGTTCATGACAAACTAAGTGTATCACTCTAGCAGTGACTGCAAAATCACATCAGTAGCCAACTCTTAACCCAAAGGAAATCACAATCTAGCAAGGTTCGTATAAGACCCCTATCTATTGTTTTGGGATAACCCTATTTTATTTGGCTTGATTTAAGTGCTTAGAACCTTTCTCTAATCCTTTAAGATGTTTTTAAAGCTTTTATGGCGAGATTAAGTCTCCAACTGGAGCTTGTTTGGAATATGTTTGTGCTTTATGTGCATATTTTGGGTCAAATTTCTATTTACCCATTTGTGAGGGTTATCTTGAAATTTTCGACCTCTAGAGAGTTCTTTCTCTCTCTTGGCTTTAGGAGAGAGAATGTGATGTTTTGGGGTGCCTTGGTTGATCCTTGGATGAGTGGTGACTCTTTGTCTTGACCTGGGTGATGCTTGGCTCTTGTCTCGACCTTCCTTGGAGTGTCTTGACCGAAACCATGAGTTGGGGACCTAGGTGGTCAAGACCCATCATAGGTTGTATCACCATCCAGTTCATGCAAGGTTTAAGTGGTTTCATGTTAGTTTCTTGGGTGGACAAGTGTCCCTTGGGTATCCTTGGGTGTTGACACATCATCCCTCACCCTACCTCCCTCCTCCTTTGCTATACAAACCTTTTTCTCTCCATGCAAGTGAACCTTTCGGCCCTCTTTCTTTCTCACCCTCTTTTTCTCATCCTTGGATCTTGGTGGAGCAAGGAGAGCTGATCCTTGGAGCTTTTGATGATATGATCCCTTGCATGCGGTGATTCTTACTCATCAACAACCTTGTAAGTATATTCCTTTCTTTTGTGGCATTTTCCTTGGATCTTCTACCCTATCTTCTTCTCTTTTCTCATCCTTAGACTTTTTTTTGACATGGTGGCTGTTCTTGAGAGTAACTCCTCCTCACAAGGTTCATAGGCCATGTTTTGACAAGGCGGCACCCAAGTGAGAGGGAGTTTCTTCTCTCCTTTCCCCCTTCTTTTTTTGGTTTGGCATAGGGTTCTTCTTGCCCTTTTCTTGAGATATCTTTTGACCAAGGTCTTCTTCTTTTTAGAGGTGACCTTGTGGCTAAAGTGGTGATCTTGTTTGAATCTTCATTCCTTCTCTTTGGAGCTTGTTTCTCTTCAAAATAGGTGGGTGATATAACCCTTTACCCTCTTCTATTACTAGCATATTACTTTTATTCTTATGTCCTTGTTTTCACATCTAAAGATGATGTTAAGATAATACATGATGATCATATTGAATTAGGGTTTATGACTTTGTAGTTTTCTCATGAAGATAACTCATTTTCTGAAACCCTTATTTCTATGTGTATGTTTTCTAAGTGGTTTCTTGAGAGGATGATTTTGCATTCATCTTAGACTTTGGTTTTGTCACCATGTTTTAGGTTTGACCATCATGTTTTTTTCCCTTGAGCTTTGGGTGTTTTCAGACATGTGTTGTGGTTCGGTTTTTTCTCTCCTAAGTGGTTTTGCATGATGATCTTCATAGAGTTTTTTCTAGGGTTTGATGATCTTGAACCCATGAGTTTTGACCTTAGTGATGACTCATTTTCCTATTGTTTACCTTTGTTTCGATTAAGACAACCTTTGCTTTGGGTCGACACACACACTTCATGGTGTGGTCAAAACAACTTGTGTTGGTTTTGGGTCGAGACATGAGTATGCTTTGTCATGGATCATAACACCTAGTCTTGCTTGGGTCGTGACACCTTGGTTTTTCTCTGGTCATGACATGTTTGATGTTTTGGGTTGTTAATCAAGTATGTAGGTCCATGTTTCGATCATAACATGTTGCATTGTTCTAGGATGGTGACCATTTGCTCATCTCAGTCGAAACCCTAACCATAATGGGTTAAGGGTCGTAACGTGTATGTGGGTATGTTTTGTCGTGGTCGCAACGTTGCGTTTGGCTTTGGCCATGATGCTTGATCATGTTGCCAAAGGTCGAGATGTCTTACCCTGGTTCTGGTTGCAATGCTTCACCTTAGTTTTGGTCAAGGTTGATCCTTGTTTGAGGTGTCGAGACATGTTTGGCAGGTGATGGTCGTGATCAGATGTAATGCATCACGGTTGCTACCATGTGTTGGTGCATCACCATCTCTACTGAGTGATGGTGCATCGTAGTCGCAACCATGGGTATGTGTGTTCGCTAGTTTTGGCACACATGTGTGTGAATGGTTGAGACCTCTATGTGTGATGGTAGGTCATGACGCATGTAGAGTTGGAATGTAATATCATATGTAAATGCACATGCATGTGATAGAGATACCTAGTGTTGTTGATATAAGACTTTAAGAAAAGTTAATTAATGATGTTCCTTAACCCTAATATGCTCTAAGAAAGTGAGAGGTTCGAACACAACCATAAAACCCTAATTAGGTACACATGTAACCCTAAACCTAATGTTGGGAACTATAATGTGCCTACTTGTCTCGTTTATAGTGATTACTATATTGTGATGTTTTCTCTCTCCTATTTACATATCCCTAATCTTGTAGTTGAAATCAATTCCATGGCTTATGTATGTTGTAGTGATGATCATATGATACATAGTGGTGATTATGCATATTTCTGAGGCATAATGTGGTGATGTACATGCATGGTTTATGTGATTTGGTCCTATGGCCTAGTGATGGCATGATGCCTATTGTGAGTTGATAGCCTCTAGTGATATGATTGAGGGATTGATATTCCCTAGTGGTGTGATATTGGTGATGGCATTATGAATGGCAATGTTACAAGTATCATGTAGTGATGATATGAATAGTCCACGCCTTATACGTTTTATATCTTTTGGAGTTACACCAATCCCTTATTTTGTAGAGTTTGTTTTGCATTTGTATGTTGTAACTTGTTTGATGCTAAAAGATACCCAATTGTCTTAATTAATCAAGTGAAACCTTAATCATGTACGTGTCATGTTCCATAGATCCTTTCCAATGTCAGCTTTAATTTCTAGATTGGTGAAATGAGTATAACTTGGAGTGCATATTTTTGAATATGCGATGGTGCAAGTCGAGCATCTCCTTGCGTCCATAATTTCAGGTTGTGTGAGATAGTCGTATGTGAGACTCTCTCTTTGTGATATGGATAGCCATGAGTGAGCCAATCCTACTTTCTAGAATGGCCAAGTGGGAGCTTGTTCTTCTAGCATTGTTACCAATACCAAAGTGGGTTATGTGCGATTATATATGTGGATGGCCATGCGTGAGCCAATCCCTGAGCTTGACTATATGCCATTTTTGCAGTTGACTGATATGTTTGTGTGGTGTTTTTCTCTTGTGCTGACCAAGAGGTGTTGGAGAGGCCATGGATTCTGGCTCTTCCATTGACCTTGTATGACACTGATTTTGACTTAGCAGTGGTCGGTTGGATTTGGGTGGTACAACTCAAATCCTCAGGGAAAATAAAGATGCAATACAACTGTGTATCTTATCTTGCTTAGGATCAAATACAAATAACATTGGTTGAGCCCTTTTGCCTTATCTTTTTACTGATTTCTTGAATTATAAGGTGGTAAGAGAAGTCAATTGTTATATATATTCTTCATATTCCTTCTTAAAATATTAATTGTTCTACATCATAGTGATTTTTGCTTGGTTTGCCTAATCTGTTTTATCTATTGGATACCTATCATTTAGTTGAATCTACTCAACCTGCTTTGTACATTTATCTACCTACTTAGTTATCTTTGCTTTAATAGATGTTGGGAGAGAGTTATTGTTACAACCCCAACTTTTGGGCTATTTTGGTGAGAAATGTAATTTCTCATATTAAAGATATTGGAAAAAGTAATGATATAATTTGTCTTGGATAAATGAGTTTCTTTTACAATAGCCTTGATGATTGTTTTGTGGGATTTATTGGCTATTGGGTCCAATAACAAGAAAAAGACAAAAGGAACTCCATTATTAATAAGAAATGGAGAAAAGAAAAATGTAGAAACCTCTAGAAGGAAAAAGAATATAATCCAAAGGTGGATTTCGTGCCTCTTGGTTTCCTTGGGTCCCAAGGAGTCCAAATTTGCAAAGATAATACACCAAGAAAAGAAAAGATCAATTAAATATTTCTGTATTAAGAAAGAAATTGAAAACAATGATAAAATGTGGGAAATAAGTGAAAAGAGGTATAATTGAGTTATCCTTGATGGATTTTCATATCCAAAGGATTCCTAATGTTAAATGGAATGCCAATGAGGAAAATAAAAAGAAAGATAAAGAGAAATCCTCAAAAAGAGATATTTTAATAAGAAATAAACAAGATAATGTGAAATAATGAATATAGATGCATCTAGAAGGATAATAAGTATCCTTAAAAAGGGATTTTGAAATACCAGAGTTTCTTGGGGTCCAAGGATCCCCAATGAAGAAAAAGGAAAGAGAAAATACCAATAATGCAAAATAAGAGGATAATGTGATACATTATTAAGGAATTTTGTGGTTTTGTTAATGAGGTGGTATTTTCTACTAAAGGAAAACCAAATTTCGTGCTAATGGATTAAAAGGCAAGTACTAATTGAATAAAAGAAGTGACTTTCGAAATTCTAATAACTAAGGAATAAAGATTATCAAAAAGATAATTAGGAGAGAGAGGGGCTTACTTCTTAATGAAGGAATTGAATTCCTATTGGAATAGGGCTTGGTTGCTTTGTGGGCAAGCATTCTAGGGGTTGCTATCTAATCCTATAAAAGGAACGAGCCCAATAACCTCGAGTTGCCTTGTATCCCACTCATCTCCAACCATGCACCCACCCAAAAAACCTAACTGAGAGGAACAACGAGAACGTGAAGCCACGAGGCGGCAAGAGGGAGTTGCAATGGTAGCTTGTGGCTCAGTGGTATCGGGAAGAAGCTTTTCCATCATGGCCGTGCACTAGCTCGGCGCGTAGCTGCAACCACACAGCTACAAGGTCATCCGTGGGTTGCATGTCTATTCGGCCGAACCCAGCCACTATGATCGTGGGCCAGTGGCACCCCAAGAACGGAGGATGGAGGCGGACCTAGGGGCATGATCAGCAGCAACCTTCGAGCCCCTAGGAAGGAAGGGTGGACCCCAGAGTGTCGTAGATCGACCTGGTCGGCAGAGGGCAATGCTTCATGAGGTAGAAGATGAACCAGGAACAAATGGCACTTCTGCCCCTCCACGTGCTGAAGGGATGGTCACTTAAGTGAGGTCATACTCGTAACTTCGTTAGTTTTCAAACATGCAAGTCACGTTGCATGGAAAGGGACACTTGGCGCCCTCTGATTGGCTCTGGTGAGTTAATTTTACAAAAATTGTATCTCCTTATTCGTTACTCCGATGGTAGAAAACAATATATGCATTTTGCGTAGAAAAATGTGAGGAATCCATTAAAAATATATTTAGAATCTAATACCTCTTTCTATGTGACAAGTAGTGTAATTTATCAACTTTAATGAATTAAAGATTTAGAAACCATATTTTGAGATGATTAATGTAATTAGTAGGGTTTAATGGAGGATTAAAGTTGATATTAACCTATTAATTGTAAAAAGGTATATTGAGAACCAAAAGGATGAACGTTGCATGAAATTGGTTTAATTTAGAAAATCATGGGCATAAATATGCTTTCTTGGGCCTTGAAACCCTAATGTTAGTAAGTGTGACTCATAATGGTGTTAATTATTCAAAATCGTGAATAAAGTGGAGATATGATAATTCCAAGCTATTTTAAGTATAAAAGCTCCTAATTGTGGATAAATACCCTTAATATAGTAATTAGGGTTTTTTAATGGGTAAAGGTATTAATTAATGACAAATAGAGTTCATATGTGAATTAGACCATAATGAACTATGAATTGATGATAAATGAGCATAATGATCTTGTCATGGATTAAAAGGATAAAAATGGTATCTTTAATGTAAAAGAGGCTTAATGGACTTAATTGATGGTTAATAATGCTTTTTCTGAAATCAGGGTTATATGTTGTTATAAGATAACCTTAATATCTTTTGATGAAGAATAAATGAGATAATTAGGGTTTGTGAGTAATTGTATAAAACCAGGGTTTAAAATAGTAAAAGATGAAGGGAAATCCTAATTGCAAAGAAAACCCTAAAAGTAGACTAGAAACCCTAGGAAGCGAGCTAGGTTTAATGGATCTTGATGACATGAGTAATAAAAGGACAATTGTATGATTGTTTCAGGATCTTGTTATGTGCTTGCCTATTTGGAATTCTTGATTGATTGGATTATTCTATCTCAAATCATCCTGACAGATATGTGGTTACGTTTATGAATAATCGCTTTAGTTTCACGATGACTCCCAAACGTTTTTATCAGTTTCCTGAAAATAACTGCTTGGATGACTTTTATTTCATGCAACTATAAAGTGACTATGATTATCACTATAAATGTATATATATAACTGGCTTAGATCTGGATCCTCCTCTGTGGCTTTGCAAATGCTAAAAACGGTAACCTAGAGCAAGGTCTAGGCTATCATGAGTTAGAAATTGGGCTACCCACATGTAGTTCCATGAGACTCTCTAGAACACCATGAGTTAAGGAGTGGGCTGCCTACGGGTAGTGCCATGTGACTCAACCCTAGAAATTGATTCACCTGTTAGGTAGGATCATGAGGAGTATTAATGGGGATCTACCATAAGGAAGGTAGCATCCAGGTCCACTACAGGGATAGTGCAGAGGATAGGATATGTATGGATCACACAGTTATATTTAAAATGTAAATCTGTTTGTTAAATTGTAATTGACTGCAATATGTTGTTATGGTTAATTGCATGATTATTGTTTCCCCCACATACCAGCTTTATGCTGACCGATGTTTTGTTTGTCGGCGTTTTAGGTACAAGTGAAAAGAACAAATAGTAAAGCGGCATATGTGGAATTAAATATGAATTAAAGTTCAAAGGAGAATTAGTTAGAATAGACTCCATGTGGATAGAAGTAGATATCCAAGTTTTTGAAAAAGGTATGAAAAGTTTAATTTTATTACATACTTTCAGTTTAGTTTAGTAGAATTTGATTATTATTATTGATTATTTGTTGAACCTTTGATCCAAAAATTGGGATAACAACTCTGACCTCTTGGTCTCCCTTAATTGGTGGTTACTGGGAGGCGGGGTCGTTACATTTAGTATTAGAGCATAGGTTCCTCATTTAATCTTTAATAATTATTAAATTTTACAAATTATGTAGAACCCAAGGGAGTTATTAGAGGAATTTTCGAAAGACAGAGGTGTCTAGAAAAGGATCACGTCCGGGGGCTGGAAAGATTTTCCTCCACACTACTAGGCAGAATACTAGGACTCCCGGATTAGTGTGACTACCTATCCAATGTCTTAGGATTTGACTCAAAATAAGATACCTTTAGGACTCTCTCATCTTGTTCATCCCTTCTCAACTCAAATGCTGTTAAGGATTAGGGTTTTCTCTCTTTTCCTCACCCTCTGGAGGTATGGGTAAGGTTGATAAGGTTTAATGAATCCTCCACCAAATTAATAAAAAGCATGTAGATAAGATGTCATGGACATAAGCTTAATAGATTAAGCGTAAAAGAATAGATACATGCTTAGGTCATATGACATAAGTTGTCATGCCCTCAGGAGAGACCTGAGGCTAGACCGTCTTGTCAGGAGGATAAGTAAAGAGAGTTAGTCTTGGAGGTCGAGATCTCCATTACAAGTAGAGACCTGGCACATCCTCTGAGGATGATGTTAACCCTAAGAGAAGGTTAGAGAGAGATGACATGATGAGTTAGATGTCATGGTAGACCAGGTGTTTGGATGGACATGCCTTGGATATCATATGAGCCATGAGAGGTTGGATGACCGAGTACCTTTGACGACCCAACCCTGGGAAGGGTCTTGCATGTTAGAGTGAAGGATAGCTCCTTCATTGAAGAGGTTAGAAAAGAACCTATGGAAACCCCATGAGCTTATATGAGCATGACATAACATGCACCCAAAGTATGTCATAGTGGGGGCAGTAGGTGGAAACCCTGTCCAGGAGAGTATGATGGATAGTGATGCGTGCTATTTTAGCACATCTTTTCTGCAAATTATTAAGCTTGTCACACAAAAATACTCCATTCATCTCTTAAAAATTGCACAAATTGATATTTTCTCATTTTATCACAAATTTGACAATCATGTGCATTTTAATGCAGTTTCAGGACTTGAGTCGATCGACTGGTATCTTCAACCGATCGTCTCACTGCATCAAACCGATCGTTTGACTATCTGAAACGCTCGATTCTCCTTCAAGCGTCGATCATTCATCTCATTAGACGACAGCTGAGATCGCCTGATTCCAGCTACCAGACGCCCAGCTGATGCCCATTTCTGAGCAGCACCGAGCGGTTTCAACTGCGCCGCCACCCTAATTAGGGTTGGCAATTGATCGATGGGTTGCGCATTCCAGATTCTTCCAACCGATCGGTTGGTTCCTGAACCGGTCGGTTGGCAGCGCGCAGACAACAAAAATCCCAGCCTCCAACCTCAAAATAACCCTAAACCTAATGTATCGCCCCCCTCCTTCTCCTATAAAAGGAGGGGCACTTCCTCCTCTTCGGGGCATCTTGGATTTCTTGTATTGGGATTCTGAAGCAATTAGTCTTGTAATCATTTTCATATTATGCAATAAAGTAGATCTTAGTTCAAGCATAGCTCTTTCATTCTTGTTCTTGTCTTTTCTCTCTGCCTTAGTTTTAATTTTCTTTTCTCCGTTCTTTGATACTGGAGCAAGGAACAAAGAACTAAGCCATTTCATTGTCTCTAGCATACCGATTAATCTCCTGATTTTTGGGCTAGACTATTGCTTCATTTATTTCTTCCTCCATCTCCCCTCTCTCTATGTGTGAGTAGACTTTTATCGGGGCAAGGGGAATAACCCCTTAGCCATGGTTTTAACGATTTCTTCTTAAACGACTAGATGGTAATCGATTTTAATTGAATGGTTGATCTTCAGATCGCATGTTAATCTGGATGGATATGACCATGGAAATATGGATTTAGAACAATAAAATCGATTACATAGACGTTTTGATATGACCGTGGATTTTTCGTCTTTTAGGATGATAAACTAGGAAGCATGAGCACCAAGACCAATGGGCTCATGTGGAGTTTATCTCTTGTGGGTTTTTAAAATTCACAAACCTTCATCAAATCATCGTTTAAGATTTAGTTGTTATCACCTAGGCTAAGGTGGTGAAAACCCCTACGCGCCTCAATTTCCATCTCTTGATTTAATCACCGCATCCTTTATTTTCTCTAATTCTTAGTCTTTCATTCACATAATTTTGCTTGTGTTAACAATCATCTTATTTTCCTTGTGCATGCTATTCCTTGTTAAGTGCATTTCTTCTTGCATTAGTGTAATCAACCAAACCCCCAACTGGACTTTACTTTCTCCTTTAATCAAAAGAAAAATACCAAAAACAAATAATAAAGTTCTTCAAACTTTGGGTTCTAAAAAAAAATCTCTTAAAAGTTGTCTTGTGGGATCGATCCTTCTATACTACCCTTAAAACTGGAAGTAAAAAAGGTTTAAACTCTAGGATTAACCATCTTAGTGATTGATATTGCAAAACGATGAGTATCAATTTGGCGCCGTTGCCGGGGACAACAGATTGTTTTCTCGAACCCCAAAACAATTTTGAAAAACTTTTTTTCCTTTTTTTCATACCTTCCGAGTAACATTCCGGAAGTGTACTCCTCTTTCTGCTGAGTTTCCATTCTGGCAGTACATTTTTTCTGCACACGATTAACTGCTTTATTTGTGCATGCGACGCCCAAACGACGATTTTCAACCTTTCGATCCAGAAATAGAAAGAACTTTTCATCATCGAAACCATCAAAATCTAGTGAGAATGAATGAAGACGAGGTCGCCCGTAGAATCGACCAAGCTCTCACAGCTCAAAGAGAGCTCATCCAAGCCGAACAAGAGGAAAGAGAAGCCGCTTTGCGAGCAGCCTTTAGGGCCGAACAAGAAACCATAGAAGCCGATAGGAGGGAAGCCGAAAGGCAAAAACAATTAAAAGACTTTTCTGTTCCCAAAACGGCCTATGCGCAACACCCAGTCATACCCCCCGATATTATTGCTCCACAATTCGAAATCCGAACACAATGGACCACTATGATGCAAGCCAACCCCTTCTCAGGCAACAATGGAGAAAGTTGTCAAGATCATCTTCAAAGGTTCATTGACCTTTTCTCCTTGAACAAACTCCCAGGTGTCTCTGAAGATACCATCCGCCTTAGGTTGTTCAAATATTCCCTCTCTGGCCAAGCTAGTAGCTGGTACAACACCATGGAGAGTGAAGAACATGTCACAACTTGGGAAGTTCTCCAAGGCAAGTTCCTTGAAAAATTTCCCCCCCGTCTCTCACCTATGAACTTAGGGGTCAAATAACTCATTTCTCTATGTCCCCAAGAGAGTCTTTAGGTGAAGCCTGGAAAAGATTCAAAGACTTACTTAGGAAGTGCCCCCACCATGATATCTCTCAAGCCCAACTCATAGAGATTTTCAATCGTGGTGTTGATGATGATACCAAATTCTTTCTCGATTCCTCATCTGGAGGAAATTTCATGCATCAAAGTTTAATTAGAGCATGGGAGGTAGTTAAACGGGCTTCCGAAACAAGGGCTAGAAGAGGGATTGGAGGAATCCTTAAGGTAGCCAAGGCAGAAGTCAATAATGATATCCAAAGCATAGCGGAAAGCCTAAAATTAATTGCCTTAAAGCAAGATCGGTTAGAGTCATCATTGGTCACCCTTAAGGAGTCACCCCATCAACTAAAGGCCATGGATTCCCTTTGTGGTATTTTCCAAGGATACGACCATACCACCCTCCATTGTCAATATCTCTACAACAAACCTATGCAACCTGAAGTAGGACAACAAACAGAAGACCTCAACTCAATTCATACAATACCATGTCAAGGTTACTACAATCCCAACCAACCTAGAAATCACCCTGGTTTTCAGTACGGGAACCCTTCAGGTGCCGAGAACTCTAACCAACTTCAACAAAGACCTCCCTACACTCAAAGTAACAATCGACCACCACCTGGATTCCCATACAACAATCAAAGAAATTTTGGAAATCACCAAAATCGACAACACTACCAACAATTCCAAAACCTAAACCTTCCACCCCAAAATCTAAACCAACCTCAACCTCCCTAGCCTCCTCAAAATTTCCTTCCTCCTCCTCCCCCAAGTAATCCTAACTGGGCAAGCATAGAACAAACCCTCGTGGCCATACAAGCCCATCAAAAGGCAACTGACGCACAGTTGGCCCGTCTGTTTGCCCAACAAAAACCTCCTATGGGGACTTTTGCAGGGCAGCCTGAAAACAACCCCAAACATCCTGAACAACTCAAAGTTGTCTCTACCCGTTCGGGAAAGGTGCACGCCCCTCCCCCTCCAGGAAATTCTTCAGACCCACCTCTAGAATTTGAGGATGAGGACATGGTAGTTGTCGAACCCGAAGCCACACCCAAACCATCCGTCCCCGAATCCCCTCAAGTGGAAGATGAAGAACCAGTTTACAAACCTCGACCTCCCTATCAAGCCTGCCTCAAACAAACAAGACTTGATGCCCGCTTCATGAAATTTAGGGATGCTATGAAAAAAAATACATGTCGACATTCCTTTCCTTGATGCTTTGGCAGACATGCCAGCCTGGTCCAAGTACATGAAATCTCTCTTTACTAAGAAGTATGTTACTAAAGAATACGAGACTGTTAAACTTGCTAAGACTACCTCTGACATTATCCTAAGTAAGATGCCTAAAAAATAGAAGGATCCAAGTTCTTTTGGAATAGGATGCTACTTAGGTGACAATGCTTGTAAGAAAGGCCTAGTAGATTTAGGATCCAGTATATCCATCATGCCATATAGTCTTTGCAAAAGACTAGGATTCAATGACATGTTACCCACAGCCATGACCATCCAACTGGCAGACACATCCACAACTAAACCCATGGGAATCATAGAAGACATTGCAGTTAAAGTTGGAAATGATGCATACGTCCCTTGTGATTTTTTGATCATGGATATCAAGGAAGATTTACACTACCGTCTCATTTTCAGACGTCCCTTCTTAGCCACTGCTCGTGCCTTAATTGATGTTGAGGCTGGTACCATCTTGTTAAGACTAGGGAAGCAAACCTTACAGTTTAGGGTGTTTGAAAGCATGAGGGGACCTAGTCTTGAGGAAGAAGTCTATCTCCTTGATTGCATTGATGAATTAAACCAACTAAGGAAAGAATGGGAATTAGTTGATGACCCCCTATGCACTGATCTCACCATCCCCTCCGAATGTGATTTTTATAATGAACCATCAAATCAACTTAAGATTCATTTGGACAACTTTGAGGAAATCCCATGTGTTGAGATTGAAGACCTTAAAATTATCTCCACCATAGTAGAACAACCTAAACCACTAAAGGCCCCAGAAATGAAGGCTCTCCCCATAGGCCTGAAATACGTCTTTTTGGATGAACAACAATTATGCCCTGTCATTATCAATTCTGACCTCACCATTGAACAGGAAAACATGCTTATGGGAGAACTTAGGAAAAGGAAAATAGCTTTAGGGTACAAAATGATGGATTTGGTTGGAATAGATCAATCCATTTGCATCCACAAAATCCCAATGATTGAAAATAGTAAACCTTCCCGAGACCCACAAAGGAAACTCAACCCAAACATGAAGGAAGTTGTCTGTCTTGAAGTTATTAAACTTTTGACTGTAGGAATCATCTACCCCATCTCTGACTCTCCTTGGGTCAGCCCTGACCAGGTCGTCCCCAAAAAGGGTGGGACCACAGTCGTTAGGAATGAGAAGAATGAGCTCATCCCCACCCGTACCATCACAGGGTGGAGGATGTGCATTGACTACAGGAAACTCAACAAAGAAACTAGGAAAGACCACTTCCCTCTTCCCTTCCTCGATCAAGTTCTTGAACGTTTATCTCATCAACAATACTTTTGCTATTTAGATGGCTACTTGGGTTTTTATCAGATTCCCATTCATCCTGAAGACCAAGAGAAGACCACCTTCAAATGCCCTTTTGGTACATATGCTTTTAGACTAATGCCCTTTGGCCTATGCAATGCACCAGCCACCTTTCAAAGATGTATGTCTGCCATTTTTTCAGGGTTAAGTAAGACTGTCATGGAAGTTTTCATGGATGATTTCTCTGTCTATGGAGATAGTTTCAGTTCTTGCCTTGGGAACCTCTCCCTTGTTCTTGATAGATGCATCGAGTCACATTTAGTCCTTAATTGGGAAAAGTGTCACTTCATGGTCAAGGAGGGTATTGTTCTAGGCCATAAGGTGAGCAACCAGGGCATTGAAGTAGACCAAGCTAAGATTGAGGTCATCACCAAGCTTCCCCCCCCCAACCTCAGTCAAAGACATCCGAGCCTTCCTGGGACACGCCGGTTTCTATCGGCGATTCATCCGTGATTTTTCCAAAACCACAAAACCTCTCACAAATCTTCTTCAAAAGGAGGTGCCTTTCCATTTTGATACGACATGCATGGAGAGCTTTCTATGTTTGAAAAAGGCTCTCACCACCACTCTTTGAAATCATGTGTGATGCTAGTGATTTTGCTGTAGGTGCCATTTTAGGACAAAGAATTGACAAAAAACACCATGTCATTTATTATGCATCAAAGACCTTAGATGAAGCTCAGCGAAATTACACAATCACCGAAAAAGAAATGCTAGACATTGTCTATACATTCGATAAATTTCTCTCATATCTTGTTGGTTCAAAGGTTATTGTGTACACTGATCATGCAACTATTCGCTACCTCATGACCAAAAAGGATGCCAAGCCTAGACTCATAAGATGGATTTTGTTATTGCAGGAATTTGATCAAGAAATCCTAGACAAAAAGGGCTCTGAAAATGTCATGGCTGACCACCTCAGTAGACTTAGCTATAGCCCCATTGATGAACATCCCATAAATGAATCCTTACCCGATGACCAATTGCTCAAGGTTGACTCCCAATTTCCTTGGTTTGCTGATTTTGTAAACTATTTAGCTGCAGGTGTATTGCATCCTGAGTATACGGGACATTCTAAAGCTAAATTTTTACATGATGTCAAAAATTATTATTGGGATGAATCTTATTTGTTTCGACTTTGTTCCGATGGGTTATATCATCGTTGTGTGTCCCAAGAAGAAAGCATCGCCATTTTGGAACAATGTCACTCTGGCCCCTATGGTGGTCACATGAGTTCCCAAAAAATGGCTAGGAAAGTCCTACAATGCGGATTCTTTTGGACCACCATCTTCAAAGACTCGTATGATTATGTGCTTTCATGTGACCAATGTCAAAGGATGGGTAATATTTCCAAACGTGACCAAATGCCTCTCACCTCTTGGCAGGAATTAAAGATTTTTGATTTTTGGGGGATCGACTATATGGGCCCATTTCCTTCTTCTTATGGGTTTACTTACATTTTAGTCGCATTTGATTATGTGTCAAAGTGGGTTGAAGCCATACCTACTAAAACATGTGACTCTAAACCCATTAAAAAACTTTTTAAAGATGTCATTTTTCCTAGATTTGGAGTCCCTCGCACCGTCATTTCTGACGGGGGATCCCATTTTTTGGAGAAAAGTTTTTAGGCTCTTTTGAAAAAATACGGGGTCTATCACAGAGTCACCACCCCTTACCATCCTCAGACCAGTGGGCAGGTAGAAGTATCCAACAGACAAATCAAATCCATTTTAGAAAAAACTGTTGGACGAACTAGGAAAGATTGGGCTTTAAAAATCAATGACGCCCTGTGGGCATATCGTACTGCCTACAAAACAGCCATTGGCACCACCCCTTTCAGACTGATCTACGGTAAGTCATGTCACTTACCAATTGAACTAGAGCATAAAGCAAGCTGGTCCATCAAAAGTTTGAATTTTGACCTTTCCATGGCTGGAGAGAAACATTTTCTCCAAATAAATGAGCTAGATGAACTTAGGATGAGTGCCTACGAAAATGCACGAATCTACAAAGACCGAACCAAAATGTGGCATGATGGTCACATCAAGCGCAAAGACATTAGAGAAGGGGATCAAGTTTTAGTTTTTAATTCAAGATTACGACATTTCCCTGGAAAACTCAAATCGAGATGGTATGCCCCCTACATTGTCAAGTGTGCTTATCCACATGGAGCTTTTCTTCTCTGGAATAAAGTTTTGGGTGAGTTTAAGGTCAACGTGCACCGTCTTAAAAGATATATCACCACTGAAGATGTTGTCGCTTCAGACTCAACCAAATTTCCACCCTTGCAGGATCTAAACCTCACTGACCCTTCACCTTCCCCAGATTCCAATTAATCTGCTCTTGGTCGAGCCACGACGTAAAATAAGGTGCTAATTTGGAGGCAACCAAACACTATCTTCCCTTTTTGTTTGTTTTCTTTGTTTTTGTTTTTTCTGTTCTGTTTTTCCTGTTTCTTCTGTTGAGCCAATCGGTTAGCACTTCTAGATGCTCGTTTCGCATTTCCAGATGATCAGTTCGCAATTCCAGATGCTCGACGCGACCGCCGATAGTTCCGCAAACTTTGAATGCGGCCTCTGTCCCTTCAGTTTTGTGTTGACGCCGAGGCAGACCAGACGATCATTTCGATATCCAACCGATCGGCTTGTGGATCCATTGCTATATATAACAATTTAGACATGAGGTTTTTCTTCCATCTCTTCGCAAACCCTAGCCGCCTCCCCTGCGTAGCTCCGCCTATTCTTCAGCCGCCTGCTTTGCTCCTCGCCCGAACGACCAAGGTTCGCTCTTCGGCCGCCCGCCTGACGAGCACGCCGCCCGTCTCGATCGGGGCCCCCACAGCTGCCGCCTCCCCGATTCAACCGCCCGCCTGGCTCGACCGCCGCCCGCCCGAATCTACTGCCACCCATCTCACACTCCAGATGACTGACGGAAGCCTGTGTCGCCACCATTCTAGCTCAACGTCAGCCAGATCAGCTGAGTGCTCTGATCAAGCCTCCAGCCGCCCATCTTAGGGGCCGAAACACCCATTTCCGCTACCCGACGACCGGTTGGTTTCTCCAGACGATCGACGTCATCCCCATTGCCACCACCCCTATTCCTAAACAAGACAGCCGTCCTGATTACTCAGACATCCGACTGTTGGTCCTCCAGCTGCCCGTTTCAGCAACCTCAAATGCCCGTTTCAGACACCAGCCGATCAGTTGGCATCCGCAAACGATCGGTTGGCATCTGTAGACGATCGGTTGGCTTCCCTAGACGATCGTTTTGTCTCTGCAGTAGTGATGTTTAGCCTTTTCCACAAGGGCAAAGGCAAGGCTCCTGCATCCTCTTCCAGGGATCCTCCCCGCCGTTCTAGTTCTCATCCTAGAATTCATTTCCGCACGCCTTCTCCTACGGGTGAGTCTTCTCCTGAGTTAGTCGAGGAGATGCTTCGGGACATTGATGAGGTGGATGAGCTTCTCTGTGAGATGGAGAGAACTCAGAAGGTGGTCAATGATCCAGACACAACCGCCCCCGTTCACCCCGTATAGCACCTATTCCGGGTAGCTATGGCCAGTTCACTAGCGTTGAGCACCACCAGTGTTATGAGGATATGTTCATGATTGGTGTTTCTCTTCCTCGTTGGGCGTACGGCACAACCCTTAATTCTTTGGGTATCTGTGACGCCGTCGATGATATCCTCCGCAGAAACCACATCCTTAATTTTCCCTATCATGTCACCTCCGTCTACTGTGATCTTACCCTTGAGTTTTTCAGCACTTTTCGCAGGCTACACAATTCTTTCGGTAACTCGAGTTGTAAGTACCGGATTTTTGGGGAAAATCTGGAATCATCCACCAAGCAAATCACTTCTTTCATCCTCGACGGAAGGGATGACTACTAGCTAGACCAATGTATGGCACAGTCTCATGACTCCTACGCAGACCATTACGACAGAGACAAGTTTTGGGCAGAAATCACCAGGCTTCTTCCCCGTCTTCCTAGTGGGCCCAAGGCCTCCTGCATTCACAACCCGGTGGTCCGTTACCTTCATCGTATTTTGGCTTGCACCATTTTCAGTCGGGAAGGTACTCAGGGAACAATTACTCAGGTAGAGCTTTATGCCCTTTGGTGTCTTTTACATGAAGAAACTTTTAAATGGGGCAATGCTATCATTGAGCATTTTAGTACCCAAGCTAGCCGAGCCACTTCCTCTTCTTTTCGCATTGGCCATTATGTTACCCAACTCGCCATTTTTTTGGGTTACACACATCGCCTTCCCTCTACTTGAGCTCAAAAATCACCTCATCAACACCCGCTATTTGAAGAATAGTAGGTTTATCCGTTTGGGCACCGAAGGCATTTATTACCTTTTGTTCAAAGACACTCAGGTGGTCCTCTAGCTCCCGTTACATTCGTGGTTTGCAGCAGCAAACTACGTCTATGAGTTGACTGATTTACCGAGCCATATCTAGAGATTCTACCTGGAGCATCCTGATCCAGACACCTTCCCCGAGCCACAGCCTCACAGGAGGAGCCTCGCTTTAGCGGCATACGACGACGACACTGGACCACCGCCGCCACCTTCCAGACGTCGCACCAGGCAGCGACCAGATGACGACTCTGGTCCTTACGGCTTCTACGAGATCCAGACTCAGCTAGATGAGATTCAGCATGAGCAGCAGAGACAGGGCCACCAACTCAATCACATGTACCTGATGCAGCGTTCGCAGGAGTCTTGGCATGTGGATTGCGGTCACTATGCCCCTAGTCGACTAGATTATGATGAGTATGGAGCTCACCAAAGTTATCCAGGCCCTGATTCTTCTTATTGGGCAAACTACTACTCCTCCCACCAGCAACACCCTCCACCGTAGTGACTCTTCCCTCCATCTCGCTCTTAGAGTTTGCTCGGGTCGAGCAAATTTCTAAGTCTGGGGTGGGGATGGGTGGTACGTGATCCACCCTTTATCTTCCCTTTTCAACATTTTTTCTGCATTTTTATTTGTTTGCATTGTTTATTTTCAAACTTAAGGCCTTTATCTAGTCGCCCGAATGTTGTTCTTTATCTTCAAAAATCAATTGCATTATCAAATTTATTTCAAAAAATAATTTGCAATATCAAGTTCCCTATGATCATGATAGCAATTTTTGGAAACGGTGGCAAGCCTTAGAGTATCAAATAGAATCAAATGCAGATTTTCTTAATTTTAGCATTAGATTAACTTATTTGTTTTTACTCTTATATAATGTAGATACACGTCTCTTCTATCTTATGCAACGACAATTCAAAAAAAAAGTTTTTTTTTGCATGGGAAAAATAAATTGCACTCCAAACCCTAAGTCCGGGGTGGCATGCCCTTCTTCCATACCCCACAAAGGGGTGTACCATCAAAAGATGCCAAAAAGAGCACAAATAAAATTGTGGTCAATGTAATCACAAGTCCATGAAAAAATTATATCCCAAGTCGAATAGAGGAGGGATTTTTCCATCACACCTCAAATTCTCTATTCCCGTGCAATAATCAACCCAATGAAAATAAAAGTAATAAAAAAAAGAAAAAAAAGAGAAAAAAAAACGAATGATGAGTGTCGAAGCGCAATTTAGATCAACACTGTCTTTACAAAGTATAAGTTAAAAAAGTTAAGTTATGAAAAATGTTTTCTTGAGAAACATGGTGCTTGCAATTTGTGGTTCTAGGAGATGGGTCGCTTGGCCATGAAAAGGATAGAAAAATTGCTAATCTAGGGAGGATGAACTTGTTATTCCAAGATTCTTGGAATCCTTTTGATTTTTCAATTGCTTGAGGACAAGAAAAACTTTAAGTCCACGGTATTTTGATGCATGCTATTTTAGCACATCGTTTCTGCAAATTATTAAGCTTGTCACATATAAATACTCCATTCATCTCTTAAAAATTGCACAAATTAATATTTTCTCATTTTATCACAAATTTGACAATCATGTGCATTTTAATGCAGTTTCAGGACCTGAGCCGATCAACTGGTATCTTCAACCGATCGTCTCACTGCATCAAACCGATCATCTGACTATCTGAAACGCTCAGTTCACCTTCAAGCGTCAATCATTCATCTCATCATACGACGACTGAGATCGCTCGATTCCAGCTACTAGACGCCCGACTGATGCCCATGGATGAGCAACACCGAGCGGTTTCAACTGCGCCGCCACCCTAATTAGGGTTGGCAGCCGATCGATGGGCTGCGCGTTCCAGAACCTTCCAACCGATCGGTTGGTTCCTGAACCGGTTGGTTGGCAGCGCGCAGACAGCAAAAATCCCAGCCGCCAACCTCAAAATAACCCTAAACCTAATGTATAGCCCCCCCTCCTTCTCCTATAAAAGGAGGGGCACTTCCTCCTCTTCGGGGCATCTTGGATTTCTTATATTGGGATTCTGAAGCAATTAGACTTGTAATCATTTTCATATTATGCAATAAAGTAGATCTTAGTTCAAGCATAGCTCTTTCATTCTTGTTCTTGTCTTTTCTCTCCGCCTTAGTTTTAATTTTCCTTTCTCCATTCTTTGATTCTGGAGCAAGGAACAAAGAACTAAGTCATTTCATTGTCTCTAGCATAAGGATTAATCTCCTGATTTTTGGGCTAGACTATGGCTTCATTTCTTTCTTCCTCCGTCTCCCCTCTCTCTATGTGTGAGTATACTTTTATCGGGGCAAGGGGAATAACCCCTTAGCCATGGTTTTAACGATTTCTTCTTAAATGACTAGATGGTAATCGATTTTAATTGAATGGTTGATCTTCGGATCACATGTTAATCCGGATGGATATGACCATGGAAATCTGGATTTAGAACAATAAAATCGATTACATAGACGTTTTGATATGACCGTGGATTTTCATCTTTTAGGATGATAAACTAGGAAGCATGAGCACCAAGACCAATGGGCTCATGTGGAGTTTATCTCTTGTGGGTTTTTAAAATTTTCAAACCTTCATTAAATCGTCATTTAAGATTTAGTTGTTATCACCTAGGCTAAGATGGTGAAAACCCCTACGAGCCTCGATTTCCATCTCTTGATTTAATCACCACATCCTTTGTTTTCTCTAATTCTTAGTCTTTCATTCACATAATTTTGCTTGTGTTAACAATCATCTTATTTTCCTTATGCATGTTATTCCTTGTTAAGTGCATTTCTTCTTGCATTAGTGTAATCAACCAAACCCCCAACTGGACTTTACTTTCTGCTTTAATCAAAAGAAAAATACCAAAAACAAATAATAAGGTTCTTCAAACTTTGGGTTCTAAAAAAAATCTCTTAAAAGTTGTCCTGTTGGATCGATCCTTCTATACTACCCTTAAAATCAGAAGTAAAAAAGGTTTCAACTCTAGGATTAACCATCTTAGTGATTGATATTGCAAAACGACGAGTATCAGATAGCTTATGAGATAAGCATAAAGATAATCCTGAGCGACCATAAGTTTGAACATAGGCTTCACCATTTAGAGGTATGCTTGTGAGCTTGATCCATCTTCATGGAGAGAGGACCTTTAGTGTAAGGTTGGATGTGGAGTTAGCTCTAGAGAGGGAGAGCAAGACCCAAGCAAGAAGGCCAGAAGCCTAGACTCCGAGATATGAGGAAAAGTGGGGAGTTGAGGATGATGCGACCTAAGTGGATGTTTGTGGTTGCCTCATGCTTGATCCCTGGAGGCTGATGATGTCCTGGCTGCCATGAGAGGAACCAAACCCTAGAGAGAGGATGAGTCTACTGGTACCACTGTATCTATGGTATAGATAAGAAGAAGAGTTCCTTAAACCATGAAGAGGTTTAGTAATAGGTTGTAAGGCTTATACCTTGTTGGTTGTCCTTGAGGAGGACTCCACTCTGAAGTGTTGCTCAAGTAGAAGGATGACAGGAAGTGCATGTCATGCCTTATACATGCTTGATTCGTGGTTAAGAGGTTGGGCATGCACTTTGACACCCAAAAGTGAACCTAGGGTTCCTAGGCCTAAGAGGGGAAGTGGTGTACCTGATGATCATGATGAGATTTGAGTTTCTATAGATTCGAGCATGGTACTCCTCATGTTTAGAGGAAAAGGTAACCCCTTAAGTTTAAGGTATGTTTGATGAACCCCTCACAGATATGTTGATGACATGGAAAGGTATGATCTTGATCCAATGTTGAGGAAAGAGAACAAGTATGACCTAGCATGGTTTAGTAGAGGGTCTTCTTGTGCCTTAGTAGATTGATAGGGTTAAGCGTGATCATGTGGATGTAAACCCTGAACATAAGAGATTTTGTGACCTTTGTTATCAAGTTGTAGCTTCCTCCCAACCTGGGAAAGGGACCCTTTGGTAGGGTGTATACCTGTTTTGTTGGTTTGAGGTAACCTAAAGAGGTCTCATAGGATCTTGAGAAGCTAAGTGAAAAGTACATAGTAAGGGAATGAACCTGTAGACCCATAGATAACCATCTCTAAGTGCATGTGGATGTGTTACCTTGAAGGTAACCGGTATGGGGCCTGACCAAGGTAGGAAGGTTTCCATGACCCCTATGAAAGGATGAAAGTCAGCCCATGAATGTAGAGACAGAGATGATGAAGGCTTGGGTAAGATTCTATGTTGGACATGTACTATAATAGAATTCTAAGTCTATCCTAGGGTCAGGTAGGGATAAGACCGATTGAAGTGGGAGTTGCCTGATTCCCTTGTTGCACATGACCATAGGGTCGGGTGGTAACAACTATCATTGTCTGAGGGCCATGGGTTAGGAGATTGATCACCTTCATGAACTCATGGGACCCAAAGGGGCAGATGAGTAGGGCACTCTCTGGATGCATGAGGGAAGAGGGATGACCCCAAAAGTTCCGACACCCTATAGACCTAGAGGAGATAACCAAGGAATGTGTGTGGACCCAAGTAAGTTCGAGACCATTTTTTCATGGAAGAAATTTTGATATCAAAATGATTGTGATGTAGAGGCATAAGATGCATGTTTCAACTTAGATTTAAAGGTGTACTGGCAAGGTAGGATGTACCATCTCTACTCTTGGAACATGAAGAACTCTGTATTTGGACTGCAGCCAAATGCTTGTTTCCTCTTTGTAACGACCCCGCCTCCCGGTAACCCTCAATTAAGGGAGACCTGAAGGACAAAGCCGTTATTCAATTAACAGGATCAAAGGTTCGACAAATAATCAATAATAATTATGAAATTCTACTACTAAACTGAAAACTGGTATAAAAATAAAAACTTTGCTTACCTTTTTAAACTTTGGAAATCTATCTATCCAGAGCTTGAATTATCCTATCTAATCCTCCTTGCACTTTATTTCTTATTTCCACAATATGTCACTTTACTGTTTGTTCTTTCAATTGTTGTTCCTAAAATGCCGACAAAAAAAACGTCGGTCAGTATATCAAAATATACTGGTATGTGGGAACAACCAAAAACTTTGCAAATATGGCTAACAATTTAATAATCACAATCAAATTAATTAACAAGCCAATTTACACTTTTCATTATGACATTCTCCACCGCTTTTGCCCTAACCCTGGCATACCCACCTTAGGGTTTCCATTGCCAATGACTTAAGGCCACCTTCTCAATCCCGAGCTTGGTTCCTGGGGGTCACCACCTATGATGCCCATTAGTCATGCAATATCATAGGCCACCTTCTCATTCCCGAGCTTGGTGCCTGGGGTTACCACTCAAGGTGTCCATTGGTCTACCCATTGGGCCTGACCTTTGGCATCATCCATCAGGGTGGCATGTAGGTGTGAGAATACATACTTCTATTTTTAATGTGATAATCATAGTGACTTTATGATTTTGCAAGTATGAAAATCCAACAGATAATTTGCATTCAATGCGATTAACCGTCCAGAAAATCCTTGGGAAACTAAGGCGGTTATCCATAATTAACCACATACATGTTAAGCAGATTGAATGCAAAAATAACCAATCAAGAATTCAAGCAAGCATGCACTGGTTGGTCCTGAAAAGACATCCAATATTCTCTATCATGGATATGGTATACAAATCTAATAGACCTAATGTGCCCTAGGTTCATTAGCCCTTTTTAAGGTTTTGAGTATAATTAGGGTTTCACTTCCTTTTTATTACTTTTACCTTACTTTTATCAAATATCCATCAAACCCTAATTATCTTGTCTTATTTTCCATTAAGGTCCTTAAGATCAGGTTTGGACCACAAAAACCCCAATTATTCATCTATTCATCACAAAAGATGTTAAGTTTATCCTTCAACAATATTTAATCTTATTTTTAGATTAACAACACTATTATCTATCAATTAAGTCCATCAAGCCTCTTTTCATTAAAGCTACCATTTTAATCCTTTTAATCCATGGCAAACTCATTATAAGCATTTATCATCAATTCATAGTTCATTATGATTGAATCCCCATGTGAACTCTATTTATCATTAATTCCATCTTGATTCATTCAAAAACCCTAATTACTACATTTAGGGTATTTATCCACAAATTAGGAACTTTAATACTCTAATAGCTTAGATTCAACATATTTTAACTCCAATCATCAAATTGATCAATTAAAGCCATTAATAATCTCATTCACTAAAATTAGGGTTTCAAGGCCCATTAATGCTTATTTATACGCATGAACTTATAAATCAAACCAATTACGTGTAAGATTCATCTTTTTCAAACTTAATGTATCTCTTTGATCATTAACAGGTTAATACCAACTCTAATCATTCATTAAACCCTAGGAATCACATTAATTATATCAAAATAGGATTTCTTAATCATCTTTACGTTAAAGTTAATAACTTTCATAACTTTTTGAATTACAATCAGAATTAAGCTTCAACTATATTTTTAATGGACTCTCCTCGATTTTTTGAGCAACTTTCATGTATAAAGTGCATCTATCTGAGCTACGGTTGAGGAGATATGAATTTAACAGGAATCACTTACTTTGGACCAATAGAAGGCTGCCACGTAGGCCTTGCCATGCAACGATGCTTGGTTGCTTGGGAAACATTTCGAAAAGACTGAAAATGCCCTTGGTTAAGTGGATTGCTTATTTAGAACGTGGAGGGCAGAAACGTCCAAAGGGTCTTTCCTTTCTTCTTCCTCCAGCAGCTCGACGGCTGCCACCCTAGCCGCCGCGTGCAGGGCTTCTCGAGCCTGCCTCCTCCTCTCTGGGGCCCACAGACCTTTGTCGATGGCCGCCTAAGCTCCCCTGGCCCTAGGCACACCTAGAGCACTGCCCAGGTCACTGTTTAACTGGCTAGTGCACGAGCAATGGTGCTTCCAAGAACGATCGTCATTGCATCCTCGTAGCTGTAGTTGCGTGAAGTCAGGGGTCGATGGGCGGTATCCAAATGGCCCTAGGTGGTCGTGGAGGTCTCCTGCCTCAAGCAAGACCACCAAGCACACCCACATTGCTCCAGGGTTAGGTCCATACCCTTGTTTAGGGTTTACATGTAAGGAAGAAGGAAAAGAGCGTGGGATCTTTCTCCCTCTCTCACGGACTCAAACTAGGGATTTTCCCCATTATATAGGGTGGGGTATGAAGCCCTAAGGCGTGCCTCATGAGGACTCAAGTCCCATCTCGAAAGGAAACACACTTTCCTTGGTTGGGAAGCAACCATCTCTGTCTCTCTCTCTTCATTAACTTTTATTTCCTTGATATTCCTTGTTGCATGGATATTTAGGAATTCGATATTCCTCTCCCTTATCCTCTTTAATTTTGTCTTTTAATTCATTGGCCTCGAAATTATATTCTCCTCAAGTAGGAAAATACTCCTTCTTAAGTAAACCACATAATTCCATTAATTATGTATTCCCATTATCCTTATTTTGCAATTTTGGTATTTCTCTTTCTTTCCTCTTTATTGGGACTTCTTGGATCCCAAGAAACTCTATTATTTCAAAATCCTTTTTATTGGATACTCATTATCCTTCTAGATGCATCTAAATGCATTATTCTTCATTATCATGTATATTTCTTATTAAAATATTTCTTTTTGAGGATTTCTCTTTATTTCTCTTTTATTTTTCCTCATTGGTATTCCTTTTATAAGTAGGAATCCTTGGAATACGAAATTCCACCAAGAAGAACTCTATTATACCTCTTTTGACTTGTTTTCCACATTTCATTATTATTTTCAATTTTGTTCTTAATAAATAAATACTTTATTAATCTTTTCTTTTCTTATTGCTTTCCTTTGCAACTTTGGACTCCTTGGAACCCAAGGAACCCATGTGGCACGAAATCCAACTTTGGATTAAGTTCTTTACCTTCTAGAGGTTTCCACATCTTACTTTTCTCGATTCTTAATTAATTGAATTTCCTTGATATTGGGCCCAATAGCCAATAAAGCCCACAATACAATCATCAAGGCTATTGTAAATGAAATTACATCATTATTTGTCCAATATGAGAGTTTTCATTTCTCATTAGATGAACCCAAAATTGGGGTTGTAACATCCTTCCCCTCTTATAGGAATTTTGCCCTCAAAATTCCACCAAGCAAAAAAACAATTCAGGATAAGCCTTTCATATGTCCATCATGGCTCCCATGTTCTCTTACCCTTTTCCATGGTGCTTCCCAAGAACCTTTATCATCTCATAATATTCCATCTGAGCTCTTTCTTACCTTGTTATATCGTACCCTCATAGGTGACTCAGGACATTTCAACCTCTCAAAAAGATGAATAGGTTCAGGGCTCAGCACATGGCTTGGGTACCTCACATAGTGCTCTAGATAGAACTCATGGAACACCTCTATTCATCATGTTATCCTGAGGGGTAAACACAACCATCTCCACCAATCCATTTCAAATGGACCCATATATCAGGGACTCCGCTTTCTCAGCTGTAGCTTAGAGGGGTCGGATTTTCACATCACATATTCTCCCATAGTGAACTGCATGTCAGTCTTCTTTGCATCAGATCGTGACTCACGTCACCACTGGGCTCTCTCTCGGCCATTACACGATCACAATGACTTCATCTACACACACTATGGTTCTTTTCTGACCTTTGCGAGGCCTCCTTCACCAACATCATCTTAATGAAGTGGTGACTGACACAACCTCTCTATAAGACTTCTGGCATCCCGATAAAGGCTATGGTGGTTAACATCGTATCTTTAAGAACTATATCTAGGTATCACCTTGAATGAGCACACATCCTCGCATCAGACCTTCTAGTCTGGATCATACTGTCCATTAGTATGGGGTGATAAACTGTGCTATCATTGAGTTCTTCATGTATCCACTTCTCCCTCATGGAAGTGGACCTTGGTCTTACCCAAGAACATTTGAACTCTCATCTTGGTGTGGTTGTACCATCTTTATCTTAAGTAGTTCAACCGGATCTGTCCCGTGATAGTATTCTTCCTTTCTCGTGTCATCAAGGTCAAGCAATCTACCATAACCCATATTGCACCTCAACCCTCCTTTCCAGGGGAGACTTACCACAACATCCATAGCGATGAACTCCCATTCCCTCTCGGGGAATCTTTATACATTATATCTATGCACTGGGTTACTAGTGTTCGTCCTTCACCTCCTATCATGCATGGCAACATACCACATGCAACTTCACCTTAGACATCCAAAATACTATTGTCACTTACTATCTTTGTAGTCCCAAGTCGTATCATGATCTCCTACATTGTTATGATTCCTCAAGCTTGATACCTTGGAAACCCTAAACCATTCTAATCAGGGTTTCATCACATTCCCTTCCATAGAAGTGCATCTGAGGCTCTAAACCATCCTTTTGTTATGTTGAGGATTTAGACTGGCTAACCAAACAACCACTAATCTTGTTCAACAACTCTCGTTATATCGGAGTGTTAGCCAAACTTATCTCTTTTTCTCAATTTAAGGTTAGCCTAACAAACTCAGCTTCTTCTAGCTTCCAACTAATCTAAGCAGCTATATCTCAACCCGAACATTCATTACCACTTCTTACCCTTAGGTGTTAGGTATTGTTGAGAACATACACCTCCATGTATCCTACTTATTATCTCATTTCAAACTCTAAGTCTATCTTCATCAAGAACACTTTGAGCTCATCCTCATGGTGGTAAAACTCAACCTTGGTTAACTTGCAAATTCCACATAGCTCCTGATAAAACATCCTCTTAAGCAAACTACACTAATTCTCTTAGTGTTTGTAAACCATCCATGTATCATACACTCCACCAAGGTATGTTATCAGCTCTGTCCTCATACCTCGTAGCAACGTTCCAACCCGCATCATCTTTTATCCTTGGTGTATGGCATGCATACTGTCCCATCTCTACCTCCCATAATAAGAGGAAATAAGCATTTGGCGGCCGTCCAAACACATAGTTCTTCCTATTCCAAGAGTAGAGATGATACATCCCACATCGTCAGTACACCTTCAATTCTAAGTTGAAACGTGCAAGTCATGTCTCTACATCACAAATATCATGATATCAAAGTCACTTCCATGGAAAACTGGTCTGGAACTTACTTGGGTTTACACACAATCCTTGGTCATCTCCTCTAGGTCTATAGGGAGCTGACACTTTTGGGGTCATCCCTCTTCCCTTATGCATCCAGAGAGTGCCCTACTCATCTGCCCTTTGGGTCCCATGAGTTCATGAAGGTGTTCAATCTCCTAACCCATGGCCCTCAGACAAAGATAGTTGTTACCTCCCGACCATATGGTCATGTGAAACTAGGGAATTAGGCAACTCCTACTTCCATCGGTCTTATCCCTACCTGACCCTAGGATAGACTTAGGATTCTCTTATAGTACATGTTCAACTCAGAACCTTACCCAAGCATTCATCATCTCTCTTCCTGCATTCTTGGGTTGTCTTTCATCCTTTCTCAGGGATCATGGAGACCCGCCTTCCTTGGTCAGGCCCCATACCAGTTAATACCGGATTAACACATCAACGTGCATATAGAGATGGTTATCTATGGGTCTACATGTTCAATCTCATGCCATGCACTTTTCACTTAGCTTTTCAAGGTCATATGAAACCTCTTTAGGTTTCCACAAACCCACAAAACTGGTAAACTCCCTACCAAAGGGTCCCTCTCCCAGGATGGGAGGAAACTACACCTTGATAACAAAGGTCACAACCGTCCTTAGGGTTTACCCTCACATGAGCATGTCTAACCCAACAGCTACTAAAGCACAAGATGACCACCTATTAAACCATGCTAGGTCGTACTTGTTTTCTTTCCTCAACATTAGACCAACTTAGTTGTGTAGGGTTCATTACACATACCCTTAACTTAAGGGGTTTCTTTCTCCTCTACACATGCTCGAAGCTATAAAGACTCAAATCTTATCATGAACATTAGATACCATGCTTCCCCTCTTAGGCCTACGGACCCTAGGTTCACCTTCGGGTGTCCAACTACATGCTCAATCTCTTAACCAAGAATCAAACATGTCCAAGATATGTCATGTACATCCATGATCCTTCTACTCGAGCAACACTTTGGAGTTGAGTCCTCTTCCAGGACAACCAACTAGGTATAAAGCCTCACAACTAGTTACTCAAACCTCCTCAGGGTCTAAAGCACTCTTTATCTCATCCAGCAGGTGATCACTTATACCATAGGTACATAGGTACCAGAAGCATCACCCTTCTTCTAAGGTTTGGTTCTTCTAAAGGAAACTAAGATATCATCAGCCTCCAGGGATCATGCATGAGGCAACCTCTATCATCCACTTAGGTCACATCATCCTCGACTCCCCACTGTTCCTCATACTCGGGGTGTTAGGCCTCCAACCTTATTGCCAGGGTCCTGCTCTCTCCATGAAGGATCGAGCTCACAGGCGTACCTCTACGCGGGTGAAGCCTATGCTCAACTTATGTTTTCTCATGATTATCCATATCTTTTTATGCTTATCTCATAAGCCATCCATCGTGCCCTTCATGGACATGGTTTCATCCTACTGTCAGCACTACTGACATACTCTGGGTGTATGTTATCCCCTACTTTCATAAGCACATAGAGTTTCTATAGGTTCTTTTCTAACCTCATCCATGAAGGAGCTATCCTTCTCTCAAACATGCACGACCCTTTCCAGGGTTGGATCGCCAAAGGTATTAGGTCATCTAACCTCTTATGGCATCCCAAAGGCATGCCCAACCAAACACCCACTCAACCATGACATCCAACTCCTCATGTCATCTCTCTCTCTAACCTTCACTCTGGGTTAGGGTTAACATCATCCTCAAAGGATGTGCTAGGTCTCTACTTTTAATGGATGTGTCTACCTCCAAGACTAACTCTCTCTACTCATACCCCTGACAAGGAGGTCTAGCCTTAGGTCTATCCTGAGGGCCATGACAACTCACCTCATACGACCTAAGCATGTATCTATTCTTTAGGTTGCGCTTATTCTTTTAAGCTTATGTCCATGACATCTTATTTACATGATTTTTATTAATTGGGTGGAGGATTCCTTAGACCTTATTTACCTTACCCATACCTCAAGAGGGTGAGGTGAAGAGAGGAAACCCTAATCCTTAAGGTCCTTAACAGAATTTGAGTTGAGAAGGGATGAACAAGATGGGAGAGTCCTAAAGGTATCTTATTTTGAGTCATATCCTAAGACATCAGCTAGGCAATCACACAATCTGGGAGTCCTCGTATTCCGACTAGCAGTACAGAGGAAAATATTGCCAGCCCCCGGAAGTGATCCTTTTCTAGACACCTCAGTCTTTCAGACACACCTCTAATAACTCCCTCAGTTATATGGAATTTGTAAAATTTAACAATTATTAATGATTAGATGAGGAACCTACGCTCTGATACCAATTGTAATGACCCCGCCTCCCGGTAACCCCCAATTAAGGGAGACCTGAAGGACAGAGCCGTTATTCAATTAACATGATCAAAGGTTCGACAAATAATCAATAATAATTATGAAATTCTACTACTAAATTGAAAACTGGTATAAAAATAAAAACTTTTCTTACCTTTGAAAACTTTGGAAATCTATCTATCCAGAGCTTGAATTATCCTATCTAATCCTCCTTGCACTTTATTTATTATTTTCGCAATATGTCACTTTACTATTTGTTCTTTCAATTGTTGTTCCTAAAATGCCGAAAAAAAAATGTCGGTCAGTATATCGAAATATACTGGTATGTGGGAACAAACAAAAACTTTGCAAATATGGCTAACAATTTAATAATCACAATCAAATTAATTAACAAGCAAATTTACACTTTTCATTATGACATTCTCCACCGCTTTTGCCCTAACCCTGGCATACCCACCTTAGGGTTTCCTTTGCCAATGACTTAAGGCCACCTTCTCAATCCCGAGCTTGGTGCCTGGAGGTCACCACCCATGGTGCCCATTAGTCATGCAATATCATAGGCCACCTTCTCATTCCCGAGCTTGGTGCCTGGGGTCACCACTCAAGGTGTCCATTGGTCTACCCATCTGGGCCTGACCTTTGGCATCATCCATCAGGGTGGCATGTAGGTGCGAGAATACATACTTCTATTTTTAATGTGATAATCATAGTGACTTTATGATTTTGCAAGTATGAACATCCAACAGACAATTTGCATTCAATGTGATTAACCGTCCGGAAAATCCTTGGGAAACTAAGGCGGTTATCCATAATTAACCACATTACTGTTAAGCAGATTGAATGCAGAAATAACCAATCAAGAATTCAAGCAAGCATGCACAGGTTGGTCCTGAAAAGACATCCATTATTCTCTATCATGGATATGGTATACAAATCTAATAGACCTAATGTGCCCTAGGTTTATTAGCCCTTTTAGCATTTTGAATATAATTAGGGTTTCACTTCCTTTTTATTACTTTTACCTTACTTTTATCAAATATCCATCAAACCCTAATTATCTTGTCTTATTTTCCATTAAGGTCCTTAAGATCAGGTTTGGACCACGAAAACCCCAATTATTCATCTATTCATCACAAAAGATGTTAAGGTTATCCTTTAACAATATTTAATCTTATTTTCAGATTAACAACACTATTATCTATCAATTAAGTCCATCAAGCCTCTTTTCAGTAAAGCTACTATTTTAATCCTTTTAATCCATGGCAAACTCATTATAAGCATTTATCATCAATTCATAGTTCATTATGATTGAATCCCCATGTGAACTCTATTTATCATTAATTCCATCTTGATTCATTCAAAAACCCTAATTACTACATTTAGGGTATTTATCCACAAATTAGGAACTTTAATACTCTAATAGCTTAGATTCAACATATTTCAACTCCAATCATCAAATTGATTAATTAAAGCCATTAATAATCTCATTCACTAAAATTAGGGTTTCAAGGCCCATTAATGCTTATTTATACGCATGAACTTCTAAATCAAACCAATTACGTGTAAGATTCATCTTTTTCAAACTTAATGTATCTCTTTGATCATTAACAGGTTAATACCAACTCTAATCATTCATTAAACCCTATGAATCACATTAATTATATCAAAATAGGATTTCTTAATCATCTTTACATTAAAGTTAATAACTTTCATTACTTTTCGAATTGCAATCAGAATTAAGCTTCAACTATATTTTTAATGGACTCTCCTCGATTTTCTGAGCAACTTTCATGTATAAAGCACATCTATCCGAGCTACGGTTGAGGAGATATGAATTTAACAAGAATCACTTACTTTGGACCAATAGAAGGCTGCCACGTAGGCCTTGCCATGCAACGATGCTTGGTTGCTTGGGAAACATTTCGAAAAGATTGAAATGCCCTTGGTTAAGTGGATTGCTTCTTTAGAACGTGGAGGGCAGAAACGTCCAAAGGGTCTTTCCTTTCTTCTTCCTCCAGCAGCTCGACGGTTGCCGCCCTAGCCACCACGTGCAGGGCTTCTCGAGCCTGCCTCCTCCTCTTTGGGGCCCACAGAGCTTCGCCGATGGCCGCATAAGCTCCCCGGGCCCTAGGCACACCTAGAGCACTGCCCAGGTCACAGTTTAACCAGCTAGTGCATGAGCAATGGTGCTTCCAAGAACGACTGTCGTTGCAGCCTCGTAGCTGCAGTTGCGTGATGTCAGGGGTCGATGGGCAGTATCGAAACGGCCCTAGGTGGTCGTGGAGGTCTCCTGCCTCAAGCAAGACCACCAAGCACACCCACATTGCTCTAGGGTTAGGTCCATACCCTTGTTTAGGGTTTACATGTAAGGAAGAAGGAAAAGAGCGTGGGATCTTTCTCCCTCTCTCACAGACTCGAACTAGGGCTTTACCCCTTTATATAGGGTGGGGTATGAAGCCCTAAGGCGTGCCTCATGAGGACTCAAGTCCCATCTCGAAAGGAAACACACTTTCCTTGGTTGGGAAGCAACCATCTCTCTCTCTCTTCATTAATTTTATTTCCTTGATATTCCTTGTTGCATGGATATTTAGGAATTCGATATTCCTCTCCCTTATCCTCTTTAATCTTGTCTTTTAATTCATTGGCCTCGAAATTATATTATCCTCAACTAGGAAAATACTCCTTCTTAAGAAAACCACATAATTCCATTAATTATGTATTCCCATTATCCTTATTTTGCAATTTTGGTATTTTCTCTTTCTTTCCTCTTTATTGGGACTCCTTGGATCCCAAGAAACTCTATTATTTCTAAATCCATTTTATTGGATACTCATTATCCTTCTAGATGCATCTAAATGCATTATTCTTCATTATCATGTATATTTCTTATTAAAATATTTATTTTTGAGGATTTCTCTTTATTTCTCTTTTATTTTTCCTCATTGGTATTCCTTTCATCAGTAGGAATCCTAGGAATACGAAATTCCACCAAGAAGAACTCAATTATACCTCTTTTCACTTATTTTCCACATTTTATCATTATTTTCAATTTCTTTCTTAATAAAGAAATACTTTATTAATCTTTTCTTTTCTTATTGCTTTCCTTTGCAAATTTGGACTCCTTGGAACCCAAGGAACCCATGTGGCACGAAATCCAACTTTGGATTAAGTTCTTTACCTTCTAGAGGTTTCCACATCTTACTTTTCTCGATTTCTTAATTAATTGAATTTCCTTGATATTGGGCCCAATAGCCAATAAAGCCCACAATACAATCATCAAGGCTATTGTAAACAAAATTACATCATTATTTGTCCAATATGAGAGTTTTCATTTCTCATCAGATGAACCCAAAATTGGGGTTGTAACACTCTTGTTATGGGAGTGAGAGATAGGACAATGCGCATGCCATACAACATGGATAAAAGGTGATGTGAGTTGGAACGTTGCCATGAGGTATGAGGACAGAGATGATAACATGCCATTGTATAGTGAATGATACATGGATGGTTTACAAACATTAAGAGAAACAAGGTAATCATCTTATGAGGATGTTTTTATCATGAGCTATGAGTTATACAAGGTTGAGTTCAAAAAACCAAGAGAATAAGCTCAGAATTTTCTTGATGAAGATAGACTTAGAGCTGAGATGTGGTAATAAGTAAAATACATGGAGGTGTATGTCTTCAATGTTACATAACACCTAAGGATGTGAAGTGGTAATGGATGCTCTGGATGAGATACAACTACCTATTTTAGATGGAGGCTAGAAGAGGTTGATAGGATAAACCCCCAGTTGGAAAAAGAGATAAGTTTGGCTAACACACAGATGTAACAATATTGGTTGATCAAGTTAATGGTTGTTTGGTTATCCAGCTTAGGCCTTGATGCAATGAAAGGATGGTTGTAGAACCTCAGATGCACTTCTTTGGAAAAGAAGATGATAAAACCATGATGAGAGTGGTTTAGGGTTTCTGAGGAATCGATCTTGAGGAATTATGACAATATGAGAGATCATGATTTAAGATCATCGTATACCGTGGTACTACCAAGATAATAAGTGACAGTAGTACTTTGGATGCCTAAGATGAAGTTGTATGTGGTATGTTGCCATGCAAGCCAGGAGGTGAAGGACAAACACCAGTAACCCAATGTTTTGTCATTAAGGATAAAGAGTCCCTGAGAGGGAACGGGAGTTCATCACTATGGATGTTGTAAGTCTACCCTAGACCAAGAAAGGTCAAGATGCAATATGGGTTATGGTAGATCGCCTTACCTAGATGATGTGAGAAAGAAAGTGTAACGACAAATTCCATCATTAAGATAACAAGTGTCATTAACAATAATAAAACATGCGGAAGCGATTATCACCAGCAGATTACTGAAAATCACTAAAAACTAAAACTTTTTACAAAGAGATCCATACATAGGAAATCTTTTTCATCAAGAAACATTGTATAGCATTTACATTCTGGCTCAAACGTACATAACCTGTACCATCTCTTTTCAGAGACTACATCATCAGCTGCCTTGACACATTATATATACAGATAGCATATAAAACTCGAGGCATCAAGCCAAAACCTCAGATTGATTCATTAAAACACTAACTAAAAACTCCGAGGACTTGAGAGTACAGAGACGACACATAGGACTTTCTAACTACATAACTTGACATGCAGTATCTCCACCTAAGATATTACTTATGTCCTTGCTGTTACTGCTGCTGTCAATTCCCTACAATGGAATTCTACTCCTTTGTCCACGTCCACCTAAAAAGTTGGATTCCACGGGGTGAGACAATTGTAAATTTCCCCAGCGGGAGATATAACTCTCCACTAAAACATTGTTATAGAAGTTTATTAAAATGGACTGAGCAGAAGGATTTATATATTTAATCAACAGTAGGTAAGTCACTTGTATGAACAAAGTGAAGTAATCTCCTTTTTCAAGGATAATATTGCATCTACTCATGGTAGACTCATAGTTCATCCATCTACTTGTAATCAATACAACAGATATGAACAACATCAATGAACTATAGATATATAACAGAAATGTAACATCAATCAATGAATTTCCGTATTCAATCCTTAAGCAAACATGCTATATGGCTGATTTCATTTTACAAACACACTTATGCCCTGAGGAGATGAGGTATACCGCTCATACTCCAACCGACCACTGCGAAGTCGAAATCGGTACCATACATAGGTCAATGGAAGAGCCATATTCCCATGACCTCACACATCCCAGTCAGTGTGGGACAATAAGCAGGACTGTGTTAACTACTCAAGATAGCTTCCCAGGGTATACTGGAACTTCGCTATAGAGTTATAGCGTCAACTGCACTCTCATCGGCCATCGAGAGATTTAATGTTTATCTCCATCGACCTAACTTAAGTATTATGGGAAGATGTGTACGTCATCTATCCCAATCATCATGAGATTTATGATACATCCATCCCGACACATGAAGGATTGAGAGGTTTGTTGTTTACCTTCCCTCAAATCACTTCACCGGACGTAAGGATATTTTTCGCCCATTTACCCCCACATATTCAAAATATGCATTCCAGGTTTTGCCACGGAGCACCCGTTTCACCATCACCTATTCCTGACGATGATGGATCTATGGTCAGGGCTTCTACATGAAAATATTTCACTTGATTAATTAAATACATTCTCATATTCTTTTAGCATCAGCCAAGTTCTCAAACAAGACTTATTACAACAATGCTATAAAGAGACATGTACTACATTCATCAGATACTTATCAGTCTTTCAAAGACCTTGGGAACTCAGTCCCTCGTTTCAATACTGGGAATTCTCATCCCTTCACATCTCATCATCATTATCATATGGTTCTGGGTATTCAAACCCTTAACTCATCATTGAGCATCATTACCATTTATTAGGTAACTATCACCTTCAGGTCATCTGACCAAGGCATTCATGATACTTGTTACACAAGTATCACAAATGGCTCACAAGGCCACAAGATATATTTTCACCTCTTTCTAGGCAACAACTTACTCATGTGACTCATAAAAGTCCATGCACATTTGTTACTTTTACTAAGCAACAACAACATTAAGGCACATAAGGCCAATCAACATTTATTATATAAATGTCTCAGGTCAACTTGGCTATATTCATCATCTCATAATATCTGTATGGTTATTAGACATGATAACAGTCATACAAGATATTCATCACATCATGTGATACAATAGTAACACCATTATTCCTTTCCCAGGAATTAGGGTTTACTATCAAATAGGGCTTTTCATTCCCTTTACCCAAATTAGGGTTAGGGTTTCCCTATTTCTCATTAATTAGGATTTCATGATTATATTAACTCTCTAACCTTTAATCCATTATTCCATACCTCTAGGGCATTCAAAGATATCATAAATAGTTATTCAAGATCATTACTCTGATCATTTAACATTAATGATCATCAATTCAAGGTATGAGTTCATTTCTCATCCTCATCATGGTATGACTATATCATACTCATCATTTGGGCTTAACCCCATTCTCGAGGTACATTAATTAACATTCATCACAACATAGAATTAGAGCTTCATGTAATGTTAACTCTTAATTAGGGTTTATCATGGAATCACCCTCAACTAGGGTTTCACATGGAATCACCCTCAACTAGGGTTTCACATGGAATCACCCTCAACTAGGGTTTCACATGGAATCACCCTCAACTAGGGTTTTACATGGAATCACCCTCAATTAGGGTTTCCACCATAGTCACCCACAATTTGGGTTTACTATTCATCTCCTTTAGGATTTCATTCAATTATCCATAATTAGTGATTCACTATTCATCCCAATTAGGGTTTTACATTTCATTTCCCTAATTTGGAGTTTCACATATCATTACCCTAAATTAGGGTTACATCCTCACCCTGGATTAGGGTTTCATTTAGAATTGCCCTCAACTAGGGTTAGAACACAATAACCCTGTCGATTAGGGTTTATGTTCAAGATTAGGGTTTCATGATCTCTCTACTTTAAGGATCATACCCTTAATCACCACATGAATAATATTCATATATGAATTCATGCTATCATCATCTCAACTTGATTAGGTCATATCAACCCTTCCATCAAGTACATACTACTATAATTAATATAGTGTGCCAAGTCATTGATCCTATAAGCAATTAGGGTTCATCCCTTAATTGGCACTAATCACTTAGGTACTATTAGGGTTTCAACCTTTATACCTTCATTGATTATCATTACTAATCAACATTGGATTAATGGATCATTCATCATCCTGATTCTCAAGGCATTCAATCACATTGGACCTCCATTACATAAGGTATTCAATTGAATTGACCAATTGAATCTTCAATTGCAATATGTACTCAATTAGGTTAATCAATTGGACCTTCAATTGCATTAGGTTCTCAATTGGATTAACCAATTGAACCTTCAATTGCATAACACGACTTGACCTTGAAACCACCTAAGTCTCCAAATGGTTTGAGACCGTTTGGTCCCAAACCTCTCAAAACCGCATGGACCAAAAAGTCAATCAAGACTTCAACAAAACTCAATTCCAATCAATGGAACTTCAACCAATTGGATCATCAATTAAATCTTCAATTGAATCATGGAATCACCCCTCAATTGAAACTTCAATTTGGGTTTGATCTCAATTGGATTAGGGCTTATAATCACCAATTAGGACTTTGAGATTGATCATCAATCAAGCTACTAATTGTGTTTCAATTGATGTCGTTGGATCTTCAACCAACCAATCATACTCAACCATAGGTCTCCAAACGGTCTTGAATGACCACCAAACGGTCTTGAGACCATTTGGATGAGATCCAAATGGTCTTGAGACCGTTTGGCTCATCCACCTCTTGGACTTTAGTGAAAAATCATTAGGGTTTGAGCCATTGAGTTGATCATCAAATCAACACTTAATTGCAAAGTGATTTGATACCTTTGGACCTTCAATTGGTCAACTATACTTAACCCAGACCTCCAAACGGTCTTGGGTGATCCCCAAACGGTCTTGAAACTGTTTGGGTGATTCCCAAACAGTTTTGAAACCGTTTGGGCTAATCAACCCAAAATCTCAAATCAACTCATTGGAATTTCAGCACTAATTTCAATTAGGGTTTGCCCAATTGATTAGCCTTCAAATCATGATTCCTTTGGAACTAATCCATAAAATTTGGTGAGTTATTAAAAAACATCATTAGTAACAGGAATCTCAAACGGTCAACCATTGGTCAAACCTCTCAAACGGTTTTGAAACCATTTTCCCAAAAAGGCAAATTAATCAAGTTGAAAATCAGCACTTAATCCAATTAGGCTTTTCCTAATTGATTAGCCTTCAACTCATGATTCCTTTGGAACTAATGCATAAAATTTGGGAGTTATTAACCAACATCATTAGGAACAGGAATCGCAAATGGTCAACCCTTGGTCAACCCTCTCAAACGGTTTTGAAACCGTTTGCCCAAAAAGGCAAATTAATCAAGTTGAAAATCAGCACTTAATCCAATTAGGCTTTGCCTAATTGATTAGCCTTCAACTCAATATTACTTTGGAAATAATCCATAAAATATGGTGAGTTATTAACCAACATCATTAGGAACAGGAATATCAAATGGTCAACCCTTGTTCAACCCTCTCAAACGGTTTTGAAATCATTTGCTCTCAAACGGTTTCAAACCGTTTGCTCTCAAACGGTTTGGTGAAACCGCATGAGCAAACATGTTGAAACCGATTGGAACAAGATTTCGTTGGGAAAAGTATCCAAGATGATGTCATCATCATCTACCTTCGTCCCTTAAGTTCTAACAACTTCTGATTTCATGATTTAATCAATTTCAACCAGCAATTAATCAAGATAATGAAGGAATCAATGAAATTGCAAGATTAATGGTTGAATAACAATGAAAAAGGGTTCAAGTTATAAAACCCACCTCCAATTGAGCTCCAAAGCTCCATGTTCACGGCAACAATGGTGTATGCAACTCCTTTCACCATTCCAAGGCTCGTCCTCAAGGTTTGAGTGAAAAGGAATGGTTAGAATTGAAGAGGAGATCGAAATAGGAAGAAATCCATAATTTATTTTCGATTTCCACCATGGAATCATGAAGAACGAGGATCAAAGGCTTACCAACAGGTTGGGGACGTGCTCCCTGCTGTCCTTAGCCTTCTTGGTCAGTTTCGCAAGCAAGGGGAAGAAAGGAAATCCGAAAAAGTCCTTAGGTGGGTTGGAAAAGGCTCTTTTATAAGGAAATTGATGAAAGAGAAAATGTTTAATTAAAATTCAATTAATTCCAAAAATGATACCACCTCTTCCTCCTTGGTTTGCTTGAATGCAAAGGCAACTCAAAGCCACCGAACTACCTTCCATTATCCATGGATTAAGGGAAAAGAAAATAAGCACCTTAATCCATTATAATATCAATATATCTTTTTGAGTGAAAATTCTTTTCCTTATAATAAGGTGAGTGGAATTTCACCTACTTAAGATATTTTCGATCCTTGCAAGCTCAAGGACGGTCACTCATGCATCTGAATCCAACCATTTTAGTTTTGGTTGAAGGCCCTTTAATTAATACATTTATTTTTGCCCTAAATCAAATTAGGGTTTCAATTAGGATTAAATCTTGATTATTTTAATATCAAGATTCTCTCTCCTCCAACTTAATTCAAATGAGGGACCCCTCTCATTTTCTTTGCTCTTCATGATGGAAAGAAACATTAGGTACCTTATTGAAGTAGTAAATTACATATTGCACCCTAGGTTTTGGGTAAATTGCACATTACACCAAAACTAGGTTTTCATGCACATACATTGCTTTATCAACTCTTTCTTGGTATTCATGCTTCCATAAGCCATGCCTCAGCATAATTCTCAGTCTCATGATGCTTAAAATCATGAGGAACATATTATCATGCACAATTGCACTTAAACCCCTCAACTTGGGTAATTTTCACTTTAGTCCAAAACAAACAAAACATTGATTTCAACAATGTTCAAAAAGGACTTGAAAGCAAGATAAGCTCCTCTTGAGACCTAATTACTTTTCACAAGATGAGATTAAGCATTTAATCACCTTTCTTAATTAAAACACCTAGGGTTAAAGTATAACCCAGGTCAGGGATGCTACAAATTATAAACCCCTAACAAGGATTTCGTCCTCGAAATCCCAGATAAAGGAAGACAAATGTATTTTATTCATCATACTATCTAGTCTTCACTTATCATCTCCTTATTATGGACACACCATAAAACTTTGATCAACACAAAGTGTTTTTGTACAGGATTCTTATAGAATCAACACACAAAACACATGCTCCACTATTCCTCATCATTGACTATGAAGTCAACTTTGTGTCAAACAACACTTTTCTTGTTCAGAGAAACATCATACATTCTTTATTGGTATCATGTTTATGCAAAGCATAAACCCCTAACATATGATGTTCATATCATTTAATTTTATATAATCAGACTAATTTCATAGTTGACCACTCCATGTATCCAACCTAAATCATCTGATATTTTCTCAGATATGAGGATCTTCCACCTTGGTATCTATCACATGTGTTGAGAACACATCACATTCTTATCTTATGAGGAGTACACTTTTAGTTCCTCATACAACATGCTCATCTGAGATTATGTCAGACTTCTCTTTCTTATGCATAGGATATGATACATTTATTCATTCCATATTCTTGATTTATGATACTCATTAGATTGTCTCAGAATGACTACTTGATCGGAGAAATAAAAAAGACAACAATATAAGAGTTTCCATACTCACTTTATCATCAATAGTTGTATACCTGGCCAGTGTATATAAATACTGAGATTAAGTGGTATGCACTTTGTACGCTATCATACTCCTTCTTTTCATATTATCACAAGCATAATACTTGA